>CAJNDS010000276.1:10408-179896 GCA_905221605.1 Symbiodinium natans
TGTGGGTGTGGGTGTGGGTGTGGGTGTGGGTGTGGGTGTGGGTGTGGGTGTGGGTGTGGGTGTGGGTGTGGGTGTGGGTGTGGGTGTGGGTGTGTGTGTGTGTGTGTGTGTTTGTCTGTCTGTCTGTCTGTCTGTCCGTCTGTCTGTCTGTCTGTGTGCGTGCCTTGACCCACATTCTCGATCTCGCGGTCCTCAAGAAGAACCTCAAACGACCGGGGTGAAACCTCTCAAGCTAAAGGCTGTTTGAAACGTACTCCAGGTACCGCAAGCTCTGAGACCCCCGCCACACACGAGCCATGCACTAGGACAAAGACGAAGTCGGCGTCTGGCTCCTTGGGCGTTCAAGCCACGCGCTGCTGGCTGCTTAAGATGCACAGACAGGCAAGTCATCCAAACGCAAGGAGGACACCAACGAAGATGATTGAAGATATGTTGCGAGGGCGAATGCACACCATGCGCACACCCGCCTCATCGGCGACGATCGTCTCGCCAGGAAGCAGCCAGCGTGGCTCCCAGGCCCTGGTTCCCTCCTTCCTCCCTCCTTCCTCTCTTCTTCCTCTCTCCCCTCCCTCCCCTCTCCCCTCTCCCCCCTTTCGCCTCTCTCCCCTCTCTCCCCTCCCTCCCCGCCCTGCCCTCCCTCCCCTCCCCCCCGGCCGGACAAGCTGATCCAGCAGCCGCGGCGGGGCATCGTGCACCAGGTCCTGCAGTGAACCAAGGAGCAAAATCGGTTTCCTGAGCAGGGGAAGGATGGCAATATCAAAGGGAATGTGAAGAAGGGCTGGTCCCAGATCACGGAGTAGCTCTTCAAGGCGCTCATCAGCACGTGCTCGAAAGCATCGGCCCCGGGAACGTGCCTGAATCACTGTGTTCAGGAACGTAAAGGCAAATCTCTGATTCTCTCTTTTCAAACTCATTCAGTGAAGCATATGCTTCAGTCTTCCAGCGCCTGTAGCGGCCGGACAGCCAGCCCTTGGGGTCTTGAAACACCCGAAGCAACGAAAACAAGCGAAGCGGCACTTCTGAATGTGAATGCTTCCATGGTTTGAGTAGTTGTGTTTCCTTCTTCGGCCTGTTTTGCTTTATCTGCTCTCTTTCGTCTCGGGTCGATCGTAGTTCGGTGCCATGGACGGGCAAGGCCCTGATCGGAAAACCTGATCGGAAAACGCGGGGGGGCCCCATCGGCAAACACATGGGGGCCGGATCGGAAAACACAGGGGACCTGATCCAATGGCGCCGAACTTTACCTACTGGTACTACGTACTGAGACCTGCATACCTGCGCATATCCGCCGACCCCCATGGGGGCAGCGTAATCAAGCCTGTGTTCGCCCACCTACCCGAAAATTTCAAAAGGCACATACTCCACTCCACTCCAACCCTGCCCATCCTGCCACCCCCTCCCCCTACCCCCTACCCCTCGCGCCCCCACCCCGCAGTGGCCCTCAAGTCTCAACAGGCATTTTCTTGGCGATTCGTACCAGCCAATCGCAAATCTCGAAACTGGAAATGCAAAGGACCCTTCGTTGCACCTTCAAGTATGGCGAGATCACGAGCAAGGCATGTATCCGTCCACCCTGTAGCCGCTTGAGGCTGGACAGGCTGGCAGGTACGAAGAAGCAAGGCAGCTCTAAGGAAAGGCCTTTCACTCGGAATCAACCAGTCACAGGTGTTTGCTGGTCTGCGGAAGTCTTGCTTCGTGAGCTCCGCTCACAGAGACATGTTTTTCCAGTTTCCCCGCAGGAAAAGTCACAGCCACAGAAATGGCCGCAACACGCCTAAACCATGTTCATGCCTCGCTTTGGCAAATGCACAAGTCGTGGATGTCAAAAAGGATTTCCAGCAATTTTCAACTTGTGGAGGGCTGTCTATGCAAACCCGGGTGCCGTGTTCTGGTGGTGTGGGTGATGGCTTGTGTGGTGTGTGAGGTGATTGTGCGGGTGTGGCGGCAACGTGGTGCACGTAATGGTGGTGTGGTGCGTCGTGCCGTGGGTATGGCGGTTACGACTCAGGGGAGATTCAGTGTGTTTGGGTTTCCTCTGACTCTGGTTTGCCGCGAGCTCTTTCTTCCAGCAAGAAGCCAAGTCATTTTTGTGTCTAGGGAAAGCCGACGACTTTCTCATGGTTTTCTTGTTTTTAAGTTGGCTTGAGCAACTCAAAACGGGTTCTTTTTGTTCGAGCCGTCACAAGTCACCATACTTGCGTGAAGAACTGAACGCTTCAAGGTATCCCCATTCCCAGCCTATACCTGTCGCTAGTTCGACGCCTGGCCCTGCAATCCAAGTGCCCGGCCCCAAAGGTCCCTGCCGCGGCCTCTGCCTGATTGTCTCGGTCCTCCAACACGCAAGGATCTCCAAGTGCATTGCCGAAGGAAGGAGCGGACTCGAAGCTGGACCAAGATTTTGCAAACTAGAAGAGTCCCGGGTCGAGGCAACAGCATGTGGCACAAACTAACTCCAAACTGTGGTGGAGAGACATGCAGAGTCATGTCGAATCATCAAAGAATTCGATTCAACGCAACGAGAGTGCAAGGAGAATGCAACCAATCTCAGGCTCCCCGGCCTTGTGCGCCGGCGGGCCCGTGATCTGAGAAGGGAGAAGGCAGCCAAAAAACAAAAAGGGCAAAACGGGCCAAAAGGGCAAACAAGGCAAACGCCCCCACCCCCCCAACCCAGCTCCAAAAAGCAGACCCTGAAATCAAAACCTCTTTTGCCTCGGTGTGGGATTGTTCGATGTTAACCTAAAGTTTTTCTCCTCACCCGGTCTCCCAGAGTTCCTGGACATCCCAGACAGTTCCTGGAGTGCCAAAAAAAACCCAAAGTATCCCCAAAAGAGTCCCCAACTGGATCCTGGAGAATCTTGGAATTACCCCAGCAAAAAAAAATTGACCCCCGGATTTTTTGGGGCCGCGGCCGGCCCAAGGTGCGAAGGCCGGTCCTTCACCTGCCAAGGCCACCATGGGGACAATTTGGGACAATTGGGGGCGTCTCGCTCTCTTTTGAGAAACACAACGGCAGTTCTTAGTCTCAGTACCTCAGCTTTCTCTCACAAGTCTCGCAACGCTCACGCGCCATTTGCGCCTCGTTCTTGGTAGAGGGAAGTGCCTTCAACACGTCGAGCCGATCGTGGATCCTCATCCACTCTCCACCCGCACATGACGGAAGATGATGGCAACAAGCATTGCGCATGCTCGCACGTCTCATCACACCCCTCAGCTGCAGGCGTCAAACCGTGCGGGAGGAAGAGGGCCTTCTCCTCACCTTCATGCGAACTGTGCTTTTCGAGCGGCTTGGCAATTCCTTCTCTCTTCCTTCTCTCTTCCTTCTCTCTTCCGTCTCGCCCTCTCTGCGTGTTTGCTCTTGTGAGTGTTCTGAGGGGGCAGACAATTCCCCAGAGCTTGCAAAAGCACGTGGCGGTGAAGGATGGCCACCAAGACCTTTCTTTTTGACTTTATTGGGCAAGCCGGCTCAAGCAGCTAATTCTGCGGGGACGCAAGCTCTTCAGAGTGGCTTGGAGGGAGTAGTCTTGGGAGTATGGTGAGTGCTTCTGCTCTTTTTGAGAGAAGGCCCGCTCTCACATTTCTGGGGCTCCAGGCGGGGCCCTTGGCCCGGACGACGCCCGACAGGACGATGGGAACCCCCAGCAGCGCCAGGCGCCCGATCTGGAGCTTATGCAAGAGATCAAGAACGGATTCACTCAACTCACTGAAGAGAAAGAAGTCAGCGCATCCTTGACATTGCGCTCCTTTGCGAGAGGCACGTTTTGAGAAGCTTTTTGGGAGGCTTTTTGGGGCCAAGGGACCATCTCGAGCCTAAGCGCCTTTCTGGGAGCATTTGTCGCATCATGGAAACGCAAAACCTTGACGAGGAAATGTGAAGAAACCTGTAACGCAACTCCCGCTTTGTTTGCAGCTTGTCAGCAGTTTTTCAATGAGCTTCTCCGTAGCTTTTGCAATGCTGCCCTGCCTGCATTCCAGGCCCCAGCACCGCCTGCGGCTCTGGAGGCGGCTCCTCCTGTGGTGGGTTCAGGAAGAACCGCACCTCGGTCACTGACTTGCTCCCCATGATCCGCGCCCTCCACGAGTCAAGCGACCGGAGCCAAAGATGCCGACAAGATTGGCTTGTTTGGCGAACATTCAAGCACAGCTTTTCAGGCGCTTGGGCACCTCCTCGGCGACCTCTAACCCATGAGGGCTCAGCAACTTCGCCTGGCGCAAAGAAAAGAAAAGTCACACATCCGAGAGCGAGAGAGCGAGAGAGCGAGAGAGCGAGAGAGCGAGACAGCGAGAGAGCGAGAGAGCGAGAGAGCGAGAGAGCGAGAGAGGGAGAGAGGGAGAGAGGGAGAGAGGGATAGAAACAAAAAAATGATAAAAAAAAACAAAAACAACGAGAGAAAAATAGAGAGAGAGAGTGAGAGAGAGAGACTGAGCATTCACATCTGTTTAAGTTCGCTGAAGGTCCGGGAGGGTTTTGGGGATTCAAGATACTCACAGCCGAGGCGGCCGGGGTCAAGCGGAGTGCAGCATCTACGAGTGGATGATGGCACAGCTCAGTGGGCTGTGCCTTTTCCAGCACGTCGAAGACGATGAGGCAGTCGGGGTCTCCCCAAAGCCATCGCCAGTCTGTCGTCTTCCTCAATGCAGGCACTGCAAGAAAATGCACTGCAAGCGTGACAGTGACAACAGTACGCGGATGTGTGTCCTACGTCGGGCAGTTCTCTCGCTGAGTTCCGGGCATGGCGCTGAGGTCCAGCCGGCCTTCCTCATGCCACTCTAACAGACATCAAAGAACCATAAAGAAGAGACACAGGAAAGGGCACATGCCCTTGCAAAGACCGACTACGGAAAGTCCGGGAAACCCTCGAAACCCGGCACCTCCGCCGCCTTGCGCAGGTGCGCCTTTTCGCAGACCCAAACAACTCTCCAAAGCATGTGTATCACCCCTCGTGCACGCACAACTGTGTAGCAGCAAGGTGGCGGCAACAGTCCGTGGTGACAACAGTCCGTGGTGACTTGCAGCAGATGTCGCCGCATTGGTGGTGTCGGTCATACAACACACCGTCACCATCACCCCTGAAAATAAAGTAGCTAGAGACCAGGTGGTGGGGAGCTACACGGCTCCAGGGCCCGGACCATGGCGCGCTTGATGTTTTGAGGCATCACCAAAGACACCATGATCACCTACACGTTGAGCTGCGCGAAGATTCCCTAGAAACCCTTCGCTTGACACGTTCGACACATTCAGCTCTTTTTCTTGTCTTCTGATCTGCCTCCTGCTCGGCGGTGCGGTCCGGCTGCTCCATCAAGTATCTCCGCACCTTCTCCTGTGCACGATTGTGTACAACTGTGTACAACTGTGTACAAGTGTGTGCAGCGTGTCCAGACATCCGGGTAAATGTTGGGCATTTCATTTCTGTAAGTGGTGTACCTCTTGACCCAACTTACCATACAGTCCCTACAAGAGGTTTGAGCCCTGGTTTGCGCGATCTGGTTTGTAGTAAAGAAGGGGCTCAAGCGATCACTGCCGAGGCAGGTCTCCCTTCCGAAGCTTGCTTCGGCCTCGCCAGTATCATGGCCACGCCGCCTGACCCGGTTTCCCTTTTGCTAGCCGCCATTTTGCTTGGTACAGTTTTGCTTGGTACAGTTCAGGCAGTGGCTGCTGCCATGGTTTCGGCATCGCGCCCGAGCCTGCAGTGGCGCCGCGTCGCGGACTCTGCAAAAGTGGACGCCCCAAGGACCCCAGGTGCCCCAGCCGTGAACGCCCTGAGGAAAGGCGGACGGCCAGTGCGCCAAGCGCCGACGCAAGAGGCAACGGGCGGCTGCGAAGGCAGCAGCAAAGAGCTCGAGGAGAAGGACGGGGCAAGTGCGGTTGAGGCAGAGGGGGCGTTTCGAGGCCCCGCATGGAGGAGACTATCCCTGGCAAACGGCTTGCATGCTGGTGAGGACATGACTCGACGGATGAGTGACCTGAGTCGGAAAGGGACGAGATCAGCTGCCTGCTATTCTTTTCGGTCCTGGCATCACCGGCAACTGGGAGAGAGCAGTGGTGCAGTTTCAGTTGGCATCACTCAATCACGCAAGGTGCTGACTGGAACTCGTTTTGTGGTCTCGCTCGGCCCAAGTTTGACTCTCCCCCGCTTAGCGGGAATTTGGTGGCGATTTTGTCCAGGCCTGAAACTGCTTTTCTAGGTAAGCACAGGCAACGACTACAGACTACTTTGAAATCGACTACCGGGTATCGTTTCCCCCTCCCCCTCCACCCTCAACCGCTCCAAACCCTTCATTCGAAGCGCACGATTCACCGCCTGGTCCGAATCCAGCTCAGGGAGCTCCGCTTTCGGAAGCCGCGCCACCATCGGCGCCGTCGACGCCGCTTCGCCTAAGCGCAACACATCGAAGCTGCCCTTCTTTCAAAAGCGAGAAACAAAAAACCAAGAGAGAGGAAAGAGAGAACTAAAGAGAGAAACGAAAAAAAAACCCGAGACGTTGGTTCTGGTTTTTTTTCTCGGAGCTGAGAGCTGAGGTCCTCGGCCGCAACGCAGGTCCCGGCCATCGCCTCTCGCAACAAAAAAGAGGGGAAAGGAGGGGTGGGGCGTGAACACGAGTACTGAAGAAGAAGAGACGTCTCTCAACACAGGTCTCCCTCAATCTGAGGGATATCTCTCAGTGACCCAAGAGGGTGCGGTGACATGGGAGGTGACATGGGAGGTGACATGGGAGGTGACATGGGCACTGAGCGGGCACATGAGCAGACTGGGCCCCTGGGCCTAGCCAGCCCACGCCTTCGGATTCCCAGGCTCGGTGCAGGCAGTTGCCTCTTGCGCATATGGGGGGGGGGGGGGGGGGGGTTTTCTTTTTCTTTCTGTGGGTCTTCCTGAGCCGGTACAGCTGCACGCCTATTCCCAACCAAGATGTTCTTAAGTCATGTAGATAAGAATATACGTTGTGACTGTAGATGGTAGCTATACGTCGCCTTCGTGCGAGCAAAAAGAAGTTTGCCTCAGACTCATATTCGATCTCAACAAGAAGACGGGAAATCTCTTGCGGCCATTGCTGGAGTCAAGGATCCGAAGGCAACAACATGGCGTCGGCGGGGAAGGGGCCCTTCCCCCCGCCCCCCCCCTTGTCCGGAGTGTGCCTGCGCAGCCATCAGGCACCAGCGCCTCCACCTGTGTCCCAACTTCCGTGCACAGACAGAGCGCTTCTCTGAGAGAGCTGACAAGATCAGAGAGCCCCCTGACCAGAAACACGAGAACCGCTCTGGGCTCTCCGTCTTCTGCTTCTTCTGCTTCTTCTTCCCCCTTCTTCTTCTTCTTCTTGTTCTTCTTCTTCTTCTTCTGCACGCTGCCTCTCCCTCTCTCGCCCTCTCGCTTTTTGAGAGGGTCCACTGCCTCGCCGCGGAGGATCAGAATCGCCGAGTCCCCCATCACTCCGGGCTTCAGGATCGTCTGCCCATCGAAGTAGTACCTCAGACTCTCTAACTTTCTCTGTTCTCGCTCTTCTTCTGTTCGAAGGGTGCGAATGCCCTTTTTCTTGGGGCACAACCTCTCTCTCTCTCTCTCTATCTTATCCTTCATGTCTTTGTACACCTCTTTCTCTGCTCGTTCGCTGTCTCTCTCTCGCTCATCCCCCGCCCGCCTCTCCTCGATGCCTTCCGGCAGCGGCCCGGACACGGAGGTGCCCAACGCATTGTCCACCATGAAGACGGACTGTGAGAAAATGAAACAAAGAGATTGAAAGGCTTGAAAGGGATTCAAAGTGGACAGAGGCTGACGTGGGCGTGCTCAGAATGCACAGCGACTATGTGCGAAATGCCCAGCGGTCAGCGAAAGAAAGCGATCGCATGTGGTATCGAACTCTTTGTCTGGGCCTGCCCCCCGAGCTGGAGGAAGTCCAAAGGCGTGTCCGGGCCATCCACCGGCCCAGGGTTCCAGGTCAAAAGGTTCCGCGCCTCCTCAGACGTGCGCCCAAAAAAGCCTCTTGCAACACGCAAGGTTCCCGTTCCCAGGTTCCCCACCTTGTGGTTGAGGGAGTCGATGCGGTCCAAGGACAGCTCGTTGAAGTAGGCCACCTGGAATTCGCGCGTCTGCACGCGGCAACAGGGGTTTGTTTCGGGAAGGGCTCCTAGCTCGACTTGCCTTTCAACGAGCACGTCGGGGTAGGGCTGTTCAAGGCGCACGCCCCCACGCGTCCAAGGTGCGCACACTTTACCGGGCGCGTTGAGGCCGCACGCGCGGTCCCGCTTAGTACGCACAGGCCAATGTTTTCGAGGCCTTCGAGGCTGTTGCCACCCAACATGACCTTGTAGGGTCCAGGGTTTGTCACCCAACATGACCTTTTCGGGTTCTCGGCTTGATTCACAGACCTTTTGAAAAATCAGGGCTTGCCACCCAACATGACCTTTTAGGGTTTAGGGTTTGCCAGCCAATATGACCTTGTAGGGTTTAGGGCTTCCCTGACCTCCCGCGTGCACCTTCAACGCAAACCCCCGCATGCAACTTCGGCCTGGAGCCTGATTTATGACAGACTCCACCGCCGGCAAATGCGCGGACTGAGACCTCATGAGACCTCACTGACTGCCAGCCATGGCCTCTTTCGTCCACCGTGGCCTCATGATCGGCTCATCGTCTGGGTCCTCACGAAGGCAAACAGAGACATTAAGTCTTCTTCCCAATGCTTCGCGGCTCTTTGCACTGCAGTGCCCGACTGAGCCCTTATATACTGATATTATACTGCTTTGCGGCAGGCCCTGCCGCGCAGAAAATTGGCGATCTGACAGCAGCAAGGTTACTTGACGCTACTTTTTTCCACAAATTGTTGGGGGCACGGGAGAGGCGACCGCAACGCAGGAACTTTACCTCGCCCAGCCGGGGGTGTCGATTCCCACGACCCGGTGACCCTCCTCAGCACGCCCAAAGTTTCCGACCCCCCGCACCGCCCCTCTCCTTGGCCTGGCCTCCTCCGTTTGCTCATCAAGAGAAGTGAGAAGAGATGCCTGACAGGTAATCCTGTGTTGCTGCGGAAGTGCCAGCATCACCAGAAGGTTTTTTGCACAACCCTTTGCGTCCATGTCCAGCTGGCTCGAAGACTCCGTTTTTGAATAATGAGAGTTCCTCAGCCGGACCTACCTGTGCACAGGCACAAAAGTCCTCGACGTGCAGCGTTTACACGGAACCAGAAGCCCTCAGCACGGTCCTCAGGCTGCTCTGCCTCCTCGTCGATGACCTTCTCTTGCAGCCTCACGAAGGGTCCCTCTCTCTCTCTCTCGCTCTCTCTTCCTTCCTTCCTTCCTTCCGTCGCGTCAGGCCCCCGAAGGAGCCGCCCCAAGGGGCACGCGTCAACTGAGTTAGTCGGTGTGAGAACTCCCCCCTGTGTGTGTTGCAGTGGGGTATGAAAACAGGGTGGAACCCGATCAACCATGACATTCGAAACACATTGACAACTGAAAACAGCGAAGTATGAAGTGTGGTTCCCCCAGAACGAAGTGCCCAGCAAAAACGTGCTCCCCCAGATGCCTCTGTTGGGTGGACCTGGGTCTACAGATGAGTATCGAGGAGTGAAACCGCCCTGAATTGAAGCCGTGGCACTTGGTGACATGAAATGCGAAATTCCCCCCACTACGGTTTTTGGCGGTGGCAGGGGAAGACTGAGTGCCTATCTTAGTGTTAGAATACTGGTCCAGCAGGATGGCTTGGACAAGAAGTGGGTTGAAAGAAAGCGCCTATTCATTGTCCCCCCTCCCCAACAACCGAAGATCCCCCACAATCACCTACCAGCACCCGGGACCCACGAGGGGAGGGAGGATATGTTGGTATTGCTCCCTCTTATACGGAAAAGAAACTCTCGCTCTCTCTCTCTCTCTCTCTCTCTCTCTCCTGCTCTCACCTTGATCTCTCGCACATTCTCAACATTGCCAGCTGCGGTTCTCAGAGAACTGCTCTCTCTTGTTTACCGAGGGCGTGGCAGCTCCGTCAGCGCTTGGCGGCCGACGAAGCGCACACGGGCGCCCTCGGGCCCCGCGCGCAGGGCGCAGGTGCGCTGCTCGGAGCCGACGCCCAGAAACTCCGTGATGCCCTCTCACAGGAACAGGCATGCCAGTGTGCCGGCGCACTTGCACTTGCACTTCGCCATCTTTACTAGGACCCCTAGGCCCTAGTTCCCGCCCAGCTCCTCGCAGTCGCCGCGCTTCAGGATGCGCACGATGCAGAGGCCTCCCTGGCACCCGCTGAAGCGGTTGCTTTGTATCTGAGACGGTTCCAGCCTGCGCAGTTGCCGCGCCTGCGGCGCATCCCCTACCAGTTTCTCGACGGTCCCTTTTATGATGACCACCTTGATGCTGGAGAAATCTGAAGTCTGCTACTGAATCCACGACGTGCCGCTGAGATCTTCGCCGAGATCCTGAGACCTTCCCTGAGCCCTCTGCGAGCTTATCGTCGTAGTCGCCGCCCCGGCAGATGTACCTCCAACCGAATGAACCCCAAGTTTGTTAGGCACGAGTCAAGGGCCAAGAGTCAAAAAGGCAACGCAGAGCTTTGGGAAAGCCACTCCCCGGGGTCGAGTTTCATGCCGATGAACGGCCGATGCAATGGAGGCCTGAAAGGCAAACATCTCACAAATGTCAATCTTCTCGAACCTTTCCGAGAATGTCTTCTCTCTGTTTGTGCTTTTCCAAAAAGGGAAGGGGCAAAGATGATGCCAAATATTTTCACAACGCGCCTCGAACCCCGGGGTTGTACACTGAAGCCAGCTGGGGGGTCCGAATTTGCAGCCACACCCCTGCACCCCTGCGTTCAACCTTACGGTTGGTAAGAGACTCGGCTAGCTCCCAAGGGCTAGCTTTCGTGATCAGGCTAAGGTGTTGGGCTTTGTTTTGCCTTTAAGCTGGCCGTGTCGAAGTAGTTGCGCGAGTCGTGGAGTTGAGCTAGTTGGGGCGTTTTTTTGCGGCTCTGCCTTGCTGTCCTTGCTGCGCACAGACTCCTTTTTTGTTCACTTCTTGTGAGTTGCACTCTGAGCACCGGTTTTTTTGCATTTGCTGCTGCTTGTGCAGCTGAAAATGCAGGGAGGTTGGGAGGGGCTGCGCCCCTCTGAACCCCGCGCTTTTCAAGCCGCACAAGCCTTCAGAAAGCATATGGATCCCTACCAAACCCATCATGCGAGCATGTTTATTGCAGTTTATTGCACATGAGGGGGGGCTGCAACCCCCTTAATCATCCGCCTTTGTTTTTTGAGCCGAGCAAGCTTGAACCCAAAAGCATATCAGGGGGTGGGGAGCTCACAGACACGATCAATCACGCGCCCCGCCCCGCCCCCCCTCCGAGGGCGCGAAGACAACAACACGCAATTATACAAAGCAAAAGCATATGCGAGCTTTCTAAGCCCGTGATGCGCTATTGTATTTGCAATGGGGTGGGGGGGCTGCGCTGTTTGGGGTTGCAAAAACGCATTGAAAAAACACGTTTCACTCCAAAATCTCGCTGCCACGAAACATGGGTGTGTACAGTGTTTTCGAGCAACTACTCCTGCGCCTACTCCTACTCCTACTCCTACTCCTACTCCTACTCCTACTCCTACTCCTACTCCTACTCCTACTGCTCCTGCTGCTGCTGCTGCTGCTGCTGCTGCTGCTGCTGCTGCTGCTGCTGCTGCTGCTGCTGCTGCTGCTGCTGCTGCTACTTCTCCTACTACTACTACTACTACTACTACTACTACTACTACTACTACTACTACTACTACTACTACTACTACTACTACTACTACTACTACTACTACCTACTACTACTACTACTACTACTACTACTACTACTACTACTACTACTACTATTACTACTACTACTACCACTACTACTACTACAACTACTACTACTACTACTACTACTACTACTACTACTACTACTACTACTACTACTACTACTACTACTACTACTACTACTACTACTACTACTACTACTACTACTACTACTACTACTACTACTACTACTACTACTACTACTACTACTACTACTACTACTACTACTACTACTACTACTACTACTACGACGACGACGACAAGGACGAAGACGACGACGAACGACAACCACTACGACGACGTCGACGGCGACGGCGGCGGCGACGACGACGAGTTCACGACCACCACTATGATACATCTGATACATGTACAGATCATGTACAGTCAAAGCATTGTCCGAGATCCACCCAGGCTCTGGCAACATGCGTGTGGGAAGAGCGGCTTCATCAAACAAAAACAGTAGCATCGCGGATGCCGACCCCTTTGGGGTTGTCAAAGTCTAAACAGCAATTTTGCAGGTAAGGGGGGTGACGCTCTGGGCATCGCAACACTGGCAGGAGGTGAAGTGTTGTGCTCTTGACTCAAAATGTGGCTTTGCGGCACCTTCCCCTGATTGTTCTCTTGGTTGCTCTTCTCCAAAGCCCCGGGCAGCCGGTCTTTGGGCAGCTTCTCCAGCGTGCAGATCTCGTCGTAGTCGGGATCATACCAGGTCTCCTCTCGACAAATGCGTGGGGCCAGAATAGAAGTTGCACAACAGAAATTCGGTCATCCGGCCACAGGGCGGGCGGGGCTTCAAAGGCAGCAAGTGATAAGTCACACTCTTAAACTGCTGCACAAGGACCTGTCGAGATCCTCACGAAGGAGGACACTGACCTCATGTGAACGGGAGGTAAGGTTCGCCGTATCTATGCGTCGGCAACTACCCGCACTTAGCCCCACCCCGACATAAAGGACCCGCCCTGAACTCCTACACATGCCACTCCCAGGCATGAGCGGACCTTTTTTGGGTAGACAAAGCCGCTGGCCCCCCGCCCATGCCGCCTGAAAAGAAGCCCCCCAAACAACGCGCGGATGGGCTTCTCAGACCCCACGCTGGCAGAAATGACAAGGGTTTGGACTTTAGGCATTCAACGCTTACAAATATTGTCACAAGCAAGGTCACACTCAGGCACATAGGCATTCACTTCACACGTTGCATGGCAGGGCATCGACCCAGTCCCAAAAGACGCATCCAATCTGGGTGTACTACGCGGTACCCATCCGTTGCACTCCAACACCCGGCGACATGTGCAACTCGGCACGAAATTTCCCAGCCGTGAGTAAACTCTTCCCAAGTGAAAGCACAAGATAGGATCGTGTATGGAGGAGTTAGTCGTCTTCAAGAGCCTTTTGTGACTAGACTGCGATAGACTGGGAGTCTGGATGATTTGGCCACCGAAGGATCTCCTTTCCGGCGTCGTGGTACTCCCATTCGCGGATGGCCCTGAGCCTGGTCTCCAGAATTCCGCGAGACGGGCACGCAACTACGACGTAGCCCTACGGAGCACGAGCAGCTGAGCATGTTGCAGGAGCCGCTTGAACTCAATGCCACAGCCCTGTCGAGCGTCAACTTCAACACGCTTCAACACGTGGTGCTGAGGCGCTTTGGCGCTTCCGACTCGCAGTCCAATGTGCGTTCCATGTGCCTTGAACAGGGGCATATTCAGGACGAGGCCATCGTCGAGGGCCCAAGCCTGCATACAAGAAGCGAAATGCTCGAGCATTTTTGGGTTTCTATTTCTGATCTGATTTACTCAACTTTACTCCATGTCCGCCGAAGCTCCTCACCCGTCCAGGGCTCCCGTCGGCGAGGCCGCCGTGCGATGGAGCCCGTGGCCGAGGAGCCTTCGTCCTCTTCTTTGGACCGAGGAGGGGGTACCTCGGCCTCGACCTTAGGGCTCAAGTATGGTAGCACAGTAGCACATCAGAGATGCCTTCACTGCAACTCCCGAGTCTGCTTTTGTTGCTTCCCTTTAAGCCCTTGAAGGTCACGACGGCCCAGAGCCGAGTACTTAGCTTTGCGAATCGATGAAAGCATTCGAGACGCCGCATCGTCTCCCGTGGCGGAAGCAGAGTCTGCAGGCTTCAACTCCTCCTTGCAAATCGGGAGCGCCGACAAGAAACCACGCAACACCAAATGCCCCCCAGCATACGACAAAAGCGCGCCTCACCAATCATGACCTTCTCTGCGCATGCTTGCTCTGCGCTTGCTCTATATTTGCTCTGTGTGTCGTATGTACACACACACACAGGGGCTTTACGCGATTTACGTGTTTAAAGGCATTGACCAGTACCGGTCTCAGTTGGCATGGACGCAACAGCCACCCTACCCTGCTGCTGCAGCAGGCGCCTCCTGCAGCTTCTGCCTCTAGGAACGGCACTGGCTTTCCGCTTGACCGTTCACGTGACATGATATGGCCGCCATGTCATCTAAACTTTTAAGCCGAGCCATACTCCACAGCGCAGCAGAAAAGACAAAAGCACATGCGGAGGACACGTCAAGTCTAAAGGCTTTTAGTTGAACCTCTGTGAGCTCCTATGCTGACACCCACACAATGTCCTGCGAATGACGTCGAACGACTTTTTTTCATGCGTTGCGGCAACGGGCAACGTGTCTGAAGCGTTAACAGAACACTTTGGCACTCCGCGGCTGAAGCTGTTTTCGCAACTGCCAAACTGCAGCTGCCTCAGCAGCCACTGCAAGGCAGCTCGGAGCTGGGACCAGCTGGGGCCTGCTAGGACCTCTGGTCAGCATCTGGTCAGCATCTGGTCAGCATCTGGTCAGCATGCGCCCTCGGAGCAAAAGTTGGACACAACAACAGGCCTAAGGCCAAGCTGCTGAAAGTGCATCAGGTGCACTCACCTCACTCACCCTCAAAGCTTTCTAAGCTTTCCCTACGCTTTCTCTAAGCTTGCTGAGCTTTCGCCTTCGATTTTCGACATCAGCCTGGGCCCTCCTGGGCCTTCGTCGTCGGCGCCGACGCGTCAGCTTGTTGTTGAGGCTCAAAGCTTCTTGGCGGGCTTTATGGGGACGATGATGGGGACAATGTTTGCTTCACGCCAAGTCACCAAGTGGATCAAGAAGTGGATGAAGGCCGATGAAGGCTCAGTTCACACTTGGGAACAGGGCAACGAAGCGAGAGCCCGGATGCCACGGACTGGGGAGCCGAGCTGGCACGGTTTAAAGTCCTGTGGCATTCGAAGTGTCGTTTAGGCACTGAAGGCACGGCGGAAGCAATGAAAGTGAAAACAGCTCTGACGCCGCAGGACTTCCAGGAACCTCTGAATAGAGATGTGAGAGAATGCCGTCCATGCCGTCCAAGCCCTCCAACCGTCCCAACCCGTAAGCCCTTTGTTGCGACGCGGTCTTTCGAGTCTAGAGCTGTGTGTCTTGTGTGCCTAGTCACCTATAGTCTCTGAAAGCAACCACAGCACTCACGAGCCCCGCCGGCACCAGCCACGAAGTGGCTGCTCAACTCAGGCTTGGGGAGGCCGAGCAACTTAAGCAACTTTTGAGCAACTTTTGAGCAGCTTGAGTAGGTGCTATGGACCCAACATACGCGTCGCAAATTGAGCCCGAGCAGGCCACACAGACTCCACTGGCCGGAGAGGATGCATGGCACCAAGAGCCCATGGCACAAGAAGAGCCGCTAAAGTTATCGCGGGAATCGCCGCCCGCGATGAATCTGAATCTGGAAGGTCAGCTCATGACTCATGGCAGCCCATGTTAGGCGCCAAAGCTGTGGCTGCAGCTGCCTTGCTCTGTCGCTGGTACCGCGCAGTGCTGGCACTGAGCATGGCTCCACAAAATTTGGTGGGACAGCGGCTAGCGGTGGCACTGAACGCAATCCGGTCGTCATCTGCAAGCAGACTGAGCGCAGCATTGAACGGGCGCCGCGCTGGCGCACACAGGGGACATACTAGGGGAACACATCGCTTGTGGGACGCTGGGAGGCATCGCAATCGCAAGCGCTGCTTGTCGGCATGCGCTACAGGCGCTATGCAGTCTCCTTTGGTTCGCATCCCGATTACCCCATGACTAACGGTAACAAGTGTTTGACTTTGGCCTTGCTTGGAGATATCGGACCATGGTTACCCGCAGCTTCTGTGCTGTTGCACGTGGTGCGAAGGGCCCGAACTGAAGCCAATGACGACATCAAGAACTGTCATCTGGCAACGCTTTGACAAAAACAATCAGTGAATAAGACGTTCTGGTGGACCTGACCAGAGGCAACGGGTCGGCATATGTTAATGCATTAATGCATGATGGAAGAGTGTCTTCTAGGAGCGATCCAATGACGCTTGTCATGGTCTTCATGCCTTGCAACAGACGGCAGCAAACGGCGTGGACGAAGTCTAAACAGCATTGCTGTCTTCCTGCGTGACTTGCGTGGCCCATGCCTCACGATGAGCTTACACAGCGAGCAGCACTCACAGCGGAGCAAAGTGTCATTTTGCATGGCGGCCTAACATGGCCTAACACATTTGTTCACGTCGTGCGCCCTGGAAGCTGTGTCTGCTGAAGCTTTGGCAGTGCTACTGCAATGCTAGACAAGTAAAAGTGCACGCTGCAAGGCTGCGATTGGCAGGCAACTTGTTGACTTTGACAGCACCTTTACGCAGTGGATTGCTGTTGCCAGGGCGGCCGGCTCGAACCCTCAGCACTGCCGATCTTCTCGAGAAGGCGCCCAAGACACACCTGCGGCCGTGGCATCTGCGCCCTGACGGCTCTCGCCAATTCGAGAGCAACGCACAAAATGGACAGGATGCGGAGAGCAAGGGCACGAAGGACGACCTCAAGCTGGTAGTGGGATGGTCAAGCGGAGCTTCCTTTGAGCCGGCACAAGGATGGACGCTGCAAGGACTGCAAACACCTCTTCACTCTGCTGAGGGCTCCAAAGAGACAGAGGAAGCGCAGAAGCGCAGAGGAAGCGCAGGGGTGCCCGAAGGGCGAACGGATGCGAAAGGGGCATCCGTGAGCAGGCGCTCCACGTCGGCCACGTTTCCCCGGAAGCCCACGGAGCCCACGGCGGCGGGCAGCGCAGCAGCGCAGCGCTTGGGGCCTCGCCCTCGCGGCGTTGCCGTGGCAACGACGGCCATGAGGCCAGACTGAATGCACCGTAGCCGCGCTGTGTTAACCTTTTCAAATTCGAGGGACCGAGGGAGTGCTAAGGCCCTACTGGCCCTACTGGCCCTACTGGCCCCACTGCGCCCATTCAGAAGGTGGCGGACCACGAGGCACGAGCACCACAAGCTTGGAGAGCGCAGCACAAGGGACCACGAGGGACGGCGACAGCCCTCGTTGGTCGGGAGCAACAGATGTGCACATCGATCAGCGGCGACATGCCCTCGCTGCATGTCAGGGAGACCTTGCGGCGACCATCCAAGCACCGGCCCAAGCCCTGCGCAGCTGATGTCCGCCGTGTCTGGGCGCAGGGTGGGGCTGGCAAGCCCGACTTAGGGTCAAGGCAGGTGCAGCACTCGAGGGCCGCACGGAGCCCGAGCACGAGTGGACACCAGTTGGCGATGCACGGTGCGCGCAGGTCGTCGGACCCGCCTGGGCGGACGACGAGGTGCCGAGCGAACACGCTGCCACAGGCACGCCATTTTCCGTGTCGTCGACCTGCCCGTGTCTTTCATGGCATGCAACTCTTGCACTTGAGGAGCACAGCTGCCACCGTGATCGAGGCTTCTGGATAGCTTTGCAGGCATTTCATGGCAGCAAGCTTCCCAGGGTCCGTACTCTTCGCGCACATGACCTCCGCAAGACTGGAGGAACACTGTTGTCAGGCAGATGTTGTGTGCCCTGCAAGGCTGTCAGGCTGTTGGTCTGGGCCACATGGAACCTCTGACACGAAGCTCCGCACAGGCTATGTCGTGCACAATGTTGGTCTCAAGGCATGCCTGTCTTGCACATCTGGCCCGCGGCGCGGGCACGATGTTCAAGTGCCAGGAGCTGGGGAAGTAAGCGCACATCGGGACAACAAAGCCGAGGGAACTTCGACAGCCACCCGAGGACACTGCCGGACACGCGGGAAGACTAAGCCCTGCAAATGTGGAAACGAAGTGCCACTTCCCGCTTCTTCAGTGCGAACTCGGCCACCGCTGCAGCTCATGCAGGTTGATTTTCAGCAGTGCGGTGCAAGTTGCGCTGGGCGTCCCCGGACGACAGCCCTTGCTACGTTCAACAAGGCTAGTCGACGGCAAGTCGAGCGTCCATAAAGACCTCCCGGAATCCTTGCCGTCCTTGCCGTTCGGCTTGACTGGCTTGACTGGCTTGACTGGCTTGACTGGCTTGACTGCCAAGCAGCCCTTCAGCTGATAACACCTTCATCTCGAAAAGAGCAACTTGTGCAGTGCACATTCGCGATTTGTGAGGCCTTTCCTTCCGAACCGTTTCTGCGAGTCCCGCGAAGGCCGGCAAGAATCCTGCATGGTTAAGGAGCAGCGTTCTGGAAGTCTCAACTGTTTGGGCCTGCGAGGTCAAGGTCAAATGACCGGCTTCGCAAGTGGAGCTCAGATCGATATGTCCATTTGTGGATACTCTATACGTCTATAAAGGATCTTGAGTCAGAGGGCCCCAAGATGCCAGTGGTGGGAGATCTGACGTCTGTGACGTATGGCGCAGTGGAGGCTTAAGCTGGGAGTCCCTGGTGCCGCCAGTGCGGTGCACGCACTTGCATGCGGAGACATCCACCCGGTCCACCCTTCAATCTGGTGACAGGAATGTCGTGGCCGTGACCTCTAGCCAACAGCGGTAGCCTCCGCCAAGAATCGGCAGCAAAGGCTGCAAGGGCACGAAGAGGGCTTCGCAGAGGGCTTCGTAAGGATTCCGTTGAAGGGCTCGCAGGCTGGACCTGGAAGCCATGGAGTTGTCAGCAGCTGCCAGATCAGCGGCTCAACGAACAAGTGTAACAAGAGCCCACGCTCAGAGCGCTGAAGCCCCAGCCGAACTCTCAGCAACCCCAGCAAAACTCCCAGGGCTCATGACACATAGCGTTGTCTCACCCACTGGGAAGGACTTCCGCATCCTCCTGGGTACCTCGATGACTGAGCCCGCAGAGGCCGCAGCAGAGGCCGCTGCGGAGGCCAGGATGCTCGGGAGGTTTAATGATTCAAGGTTCTTTGGGTTCTTTCCCTGGTACAACTTGTGGGCACTTTGCCACAATTTGCTTAGCGAGGCATGCTGTCACACAGGTCCGTGGCTCATTTCCTCCCACAGCAGTCTTTCAGGGCCCGAAGAAAGGCCCGGAGGCACAGGAGTTGCAGTGCTGGAAGAGCCTGATCCAAGAGTTCATCTTCAAACCGGGCTTTTGCTGTTTTCTTCAGGATCTTCTGAGTGCTCTTCGCGGCGGCCAGGCTGGTTGCAGCGCGGCGCGCGGAAGCCGCATGGGAGTCACCGTAGTCGCCGTAGTCACCCCAGGGAGCCACTCCCTTGACAACCTCAGGAGCCGCCACGGCCAAGTAGTCAGTCAGCGGGATGAGCGGATTCGGGCTCCTTGCCGACGGTCAATCAAGCCTGGGCGTGAACGCCTGGCATGCACCCTAGACTTGAAACCAAAAACTCAGGGGTGTCATGACGAAAAAATGCCCAAGCGTGCCGCCAAGCCCATCTTCACGATCCACGTTCACACCTCGCAAAGCAGCATATCCGACACGCAACATGGCAGAAGGTCCAACTCTGTGGTGCTGCGGCTGGACAGCCTCAGCGAATTGAGGCCGAAGAGCACACCGTTTTGCTGGCTAAGCCCAAGCTCTTCTTTGCACCAGCAACTGCTTTGTGCGACTGTGTCCACAACAGCCCACAGCCTGCATTGGGCGGAGGCTTTGCCGTCCTCAGTATCTCGCCTGAGTCAGCAAAGTCCAAAAGCCCCCATTGACACCGAAGCCAGCAAAGGCCGTGAAGGGCTCAAAGGGCTCAAAGGCTCAGCGCGGTGTCGGCCGTTGGTTTTGCAGAGGCTCCTTGATTTACTTGGACCGCTAGTGGGACTACTAGTGGGACTGGCGTACAGCACTTCGTGTCAATAGTGTCAATGCACTCTGCCGAAAGGAACTCCTTGAGCTCTCGGGCCCGAGGGGCATTTAGAGCTCTTGGAAGCTATTGGCACACCCACGGCATGCACGTCCACGAGTTCGACCCGGATGCAAGGGGACCATTTAACTTTGCCTAAGCCCATCTAAGCCCATCTAAGCCCTCTTCCCGGGCTCAACGTCACTGCCGGTTTGGCCGGTGAATCCTGAAATGCACACTTCCAGAGCCGTCTGAAGGCTTCCCTTCCAATAAGGGCGTGCACGGGCAAGAACACCTACACAAAGTTGGCCTTGAAGGTCAAGGGAAGGTCAAGGACCTTCGGGACATTTGGGACATTGGAAGCCCTCCGTCCCAGCGCCCAAGTCAATGTGTCTCCGGTTTCGCGGCTTTAAGAAGAAGTCAACGGGCGAGGCCGAGCCTAACAAGCCTTCAAGCTGCGGATCCTGCTGAGTGGATCCTAACGGAGGTCTAGGAGTCCTAACGAGGGTCCTGGAAAGGGTCCTGCTCACACGGCAAAACGAGCAGTTGAACTTGTCGCACTTTGGCATTTACCGAGACCCGGGGAACGCGGCCGCATCTCTGCACCGCAAATTTCTGCATCGGAGAGACCTATGGGAGTACTGAGGTCAAGCCAGGTACCTATGACTGGCCACGAGGGGCCACGAGGGGCCACGAGGGCACGAGGACACAGCGTGACGTGCGCGTTGCATGTGCAAAGTGACAGAGGACACCGGCACCACGTGCGGCACAAGTGGGGCACTTTGTGTGACAAGCTGCTGAAGGAACGACTTGCCATTACAGTCACCCAAGCCAGTGCAAGCCTAGCATGCCTACACCGCCTGCAACATCGCGGCCGCAAAGGCCGCAAAGCTCGATGACTCGAGCCCGAATGCAAGCGGCACACGTCTTCAAGCTGGTGCTAAGTCAAGTGGGTCAATTGGCGATCACACGGCGGACCTCAACCATCTTCTGTGCAATGGAAGTGGCGCAGGGCAGCGCCCAAATTTTTCCTGGTTGCTGGAAGGCATCGGGGATGACCCGCGAACTTAGCGAACTTAGCGAACTTCTTGCCTGGCGCAGCATCAAACCCATGAAGGTCAGCTTTGCACTCCGCTGCGTTTGCCCTGCAAAGGTCTAAACCTCAATGCAGCAGAATTCTCCTTTCTCTCCTTTCACACAGATCGAAAAAAAGTAGAGGTTATAGAACCTGCAAGGACAAAAGTCCCAAAGGCTTTTGGTGCAAAGTCCTCGGAGGCTACAGAGATTATGTTGCTGGACCCTGGCTCGGGGCTTTATGTTGGCAGTGTTCATGTGGCAGGCGTGGCAAGCGTGGATCTTTGCACAAATTCCGCAGCCTCCCGTCGCGGGGGACTGTCGCGTGACAAGCCAGTCTTGTCTTTCTTGTCAAATGTTCAAGCGCTTAAGAGTTGACTCGAAATCGGTGGCTCATCCTTCGGCGAGCAGCTGCGCACCATGGGCAACGCACAGAGTCAGTCGAGCCATCTGCACGTACTTGGAAATGGGCTTGGTAGCCAACTCTGTCTACGGCGCACCTACGGCGCACCTTGCCAGCCCACATCTTGTAGAAGGCAGCAGCAGGGTAGCGGGAGCACCTGGAGAGACTGCCTGGGAGTGCACTATGTAGACTATGCACTGGCATGCTGATTCTGAGGCCACGCGAAAGCACCTACGGCAGAGGTGCAACCGCTAGCGCCTGAACAGATGGCCGAAACGATTTGGATGGACTGTCAAGCGACCAGCTTTCTGATCGGCGAACATCAGCGCTGCAAGACCCCTTAGCAAGGGCCCAGCATCGAAGCCAGCGCCGCGCCTCCCTGTCTGAATGTATTTCGCCTGGCCGCTCTTGCAGGCACAGGCTGCCACAGGTGCACACACGCGGAAAGCAAAACACGCAGCATACTTCGGGCAACAGGCGGGCACACCGACCTTCAATGTCTCACTGTACGTATGTCAAAGCCGCGGCAAAGGGGGAGCGAGGTGTTGCGCGGTCTTGCAAAAGGTTTATGCCTTTTAGGGACTTCCAACAGGAGCACTGATGGTGGCCACGGCCCAGCGCTCGAGTTACTAGAAAACAGCACCGGCAGTGGCTTGCGGAGAGAGCATCATCCGCCGTGTAGTTCAAGAGCTCTGCTCCATCTGTGCAATCTGCGCAATAGACTAGACCTCACGCAGCGGCAGTCGTTCAGCGGTGTCCGCCGCTGAGTAGCTTGTCATCTGGGCTCGGTGCAGCACAGGGGCCACAGGCGCGCGAGACGAGTGGCGCGCGATGTTGCGCAGGGCCGCCTGGGCAGGTCGAGAGCAGAGACATCCCGGACAACGCCGCATCGGCCTCTCCAAGCTGGCAGACGGTCGAGAGCAGCAAAGAAAGTACAAAATGGAGAAACATCCAGCAAGGAGCGCTACGAGCTGCATGGGCACCTGGGCGGCGAAGGGCTCAGGGCCAACAGTACCTTTTGAACAGAGACAGGCGTGCGACGTTGTGGCAAAGGCATCGCCGGCATCGAGCTCAGCCGAAAGGGCAAGGCGGGTAAGAGACATCACACCGCTGTTTGCCGATCGAACACAGATGCTTGCAGGCACTTGCAATGGAGCCAACTCTCCAGTAGATCTCGGCGCTTCCTCCTGAGCCACGAAGCTCTTCTACAGCAAGCGCAGCTTGGGCTGCACATCTGCAAGAAAAGGATGGCCTCCATGCTTTGACCAAGCAGAGGCCATCGCTGGCTGCATCACGCCCCAGAAGCCGGCGACTCTGCTTTCACACCTTCAAGGAACGGGCGGCTGAGACGTGAGGCGGCTGGGCACATGTCAACCGCAAGTTCGCTGAGCCTGAGCCGATGAAGGAAGGGGACCTTGGTGGCCTTGGTGTCAAGTGCTGCCATCCTCTACTGACTCTACTCAGCTTCAAAGGGTCCGAAGGTGTCCGTGAAGTGGAGCCTCCAGAGGCGGATGCTGCATTGCTGATGTGAGCACTTCTGCTCTCCGTCGACACATCAGGGAACAGCTGGGATCCGAGAGCAACACCGATCCTCACAAGATCCGTAGGTCAGGCCACACCCACGATGGAAGACCCAAGGCGACATCTCACGCATCCAAATGCGTTCTCTGGGTCTCTGGGTACTGGCAGACTCTTTGCAGAAGTATGCCATGCATACCACAGTAGGCCGATCGACCCGCCATCAAGCCAGGCAGGGCGTCAAGAGGCTTGCTAGGCTGCCCCTTCCAAGCAAGTAGGGGCTTCGTTTGTGTGAGCATGGATGCAATAGCATTGAGATGCGCTGTCCAGACCTGCTCAGTGGCTGTATGGCAGCTTGTCTTGATGGTCATGCTTCTTTTCCCGTAGATGCTGGGGCGTTGAACAAACTCGCCGCGGGCATCCCAAAAACGCCGCACGGCAACTGCACGTGAGTCAAAGTAGCGCGAGCTATGAATTCCGCAGAGAGGAAGGGGGTTGCTCCCTGGCGCTCGGCTGGGCGCCCGCTGGCAGATGGCATAGTGGGAGGCTGTAAACGCACCTGCAAATTAACTTCTGGATTCAATACTGAAACATTAATCAGCGGATGGGCGGGATCTGGTTCAGGATGCTTTTTTGACTATGGGACGTCGCATCTGTCAAGAAGAAGCAGAAACTGCCCCGAACCCGGATCTTGCATCTTCAGCCTGGTTATGGCACATGTGCAAATGCCGTAGCCGGACATCCCTGCATGCTGGCGATCGGTCTCCTGGCCTGAGGCCATCTGATGCGTGGCTCTTGCAGCTCTTGCATCTTCACCGTGGTCATGCAAGATGTGCAGCTACCGTGGCCAGACAGTCTTCTTGCATGCTGGAGATGCGGGAGATAGGTCTCCTGAGCCTGAGGCCGTCTCATGTCATGTGTTGCTTTGGCGGCTCTTGCCGGGTGACCTCTAACGGTTCCTCGCGTACCTTCTGTGATGCTAGGGCGGCATACCTCGAGCAGCCACCAGAGGGACCACCAGAGGGACAGCAGGTGAACTGGCCTTCACTGTCTCAGGCACGGGGCTTCAAAGATGAGACAGAAGCGGCCAAGCTTTTCGTGGACAAAAGCCTGACGACTGGATCAACATCCAAGGCAGGCTCTTAAAGAAACAGCATCGGCAGTCGTTCCGGGGTCTCAGCCTCAGCTACAAAGTACCACTTGTCATCTCCATCATCTCCGCACACGGCAGTGCCACGGATGCCACACGAGCGGCTCGCGATCTTGCACAGCTGCCACAGCCGGGCATGTCGAGAGCAGAGAGATGCCGGCAAAAGCGTTGCCCGTCGTGCTCTCACACCAAGCTTTGGGACAGTACGACACCCCTGAAGCGTTGTAATTTGTGCAGGGACTTGTGCATGCTTCTGCCGAGCACAGCGCCTCTTGCGGCATGCAGGCCCCGTATGCTGGCTCGTGGGCGTGCCACGCCGTGCGCGGGTACGTGAACAACCGTCCTTAAGCACGATTTACCCACATCTTGTAGAAGGCAGTAGCAGGGTAGCGGAAGCACCTGGAGAGACTGCCTGGGAGTGCACTATGCACTGGCATGCTGATTCTGAGGCCACGCGAAAGCACCTACGGCAGAGGTGCAACCGCTAGCGCCTGAACAGATGGCCGAAACGATTTGGATGGACTGTCAAGCGACCAGCTTTCTGATCGGCGAACATCAGCGCTGCAAGACCCCTTAGCAAGGGCCCAGCATCGAAGCCAACGCCGCGCCTCCCTGTCTGAATGTATTTCACCTGGCCGCTCTTGCAGGCACAGGCTGCCACAGGTGCACACAGCGGATTCGGAGCACGGAAAGCAACACACGCAGCATTCTTCGGGCAGCAGCCGGGCGCACCAAGCCTTATGCCTTTTAGGGACCTCCAACAGGAATACTGATGGTGGCCACAGCTCAGCATTCGGGGTATTAAACTCTTACAGAAACAGCACCGGCAGTCGTTCAGCGGTGTCCGCCGCTGAGTAGCTTGTCATCTGGGCTCGGTGCAGCACAGGGGCCACAGGCGCGCGAGACGAGTGGCGCGCGATGTTGCGCAGGGCCGCCTGGGCAGGTCGAGAGCAGAGACATCCCGGACAACGCCGCATCGGCCTCTCCAAGCTGGCAGACGGTCGAGAGCAGCAAAGAAAGTACAAAATGGAGAAACATCCAGCAAGGAGCGCTACGAGCTGCATGGGCACCTGGGCGGCGAAGGGCTCAGGGCCAACAGTACCTTTTGAACAGAGACAGGCGTGCGACGTTGTGGCAAAGGCATCGCCGGCATCGAGCTCAGCCGAAAGGGCAAGGCGGGCAAGAGACATCACACCGCTGTTTGCCGATCGCACACAGATGCTTGCAGGCACTTGCAATGGAGCCAACTCTCCAGTAGATCTCGGCGCTTCCTCCTGAGCCACGAAGCTCTTCTACAGCAAGCGCAGCTTGGGCTGCACATCTGCAAGAAAAGGATGGCCTCCATGCTTTGACCAGGCAGAGGCCATCGCTGGCTGCATCACGCCCCAGAAGCAGGCGACTCTGCTTTCACACCTTCAAGGAACGGGAAGCTGAGACGAGCATGTCAACCGCAATCTCGAGGTATGTGTCACGTGAGTCAGGTGGGTCAGGTGTCCAGCCATGACTGACGCTGAGCCGAGCTCCTGATAGGGAGGCGATTGCTAGAGGCGCTGGCCTCAAAGGGTCCATGATGTCCATGAAGTGTCCTCCATCGAGCCAAAAGGATGCCCGACTGGCCTTCGGCACTAACAACTTATATGTGGGCGGTGCCGGCCGACTTCTCTTGGCCTTCGAATTTCAACCCCCGCATTGCCAAAGTGGGCTGTCTGTCACTCCAGCAAAGAGGCGTACACTGCGTACACCCGTGTCGCTTGCCCTGGCATCAACGATGGAGTCACGCGAAGTGACGCGAAGCGCAAGGGGAAGCGCAAGGAACCTCCTGGAAGGCCACCTGCCCTTCGGGGCGAAATGGGCGAAGCAGCACCAAGGCTGCCTGGCCGCGGCAGGGCTCCTGATTTAACTTGCCTGAAGCTCGCTGCGGCTCCAGACACAAGTCATTAGGGGCTTCGTTTGTGTGAGCATGCATGCAATAGCATTGAGATGCGCTGTCCAGACCTGCTCAGTGGCTGTATGGCAGCTTGTCTTGATGGTCATGCTGCTTCTTTTTCCCGTAGATGCCGGGGCGTTGAACAAATTCGCCGCGGGCATCCCAAAAACGCCGCATGGCAACTGCACGTGAGTCAATTTAGCGCGAGCTCTGAATTCCGCGGCAGGGGAGGTTGACACTCGGCGCGGGAGGCTGTAGACCCCCCTGCGAAATCGCCACTGGCAACCCAACAAACTCAGCAAACTCAACAATGCAAGTTGTGCATTGGCGGATGCTTCTTTGACTCTGGGACGTCGCATTTGTCAAGACGAAGCCAAACTGGGCAACTGCCATAGCCGGACAGATCTCCAGCATGGAGATGCTGGAGATGGGTCTCCTGAGACCATGTCACGCCATTTGCTTCATTTTTGGACTCTCATAAAGGTTCTTCGTACTTTCTGTAATGTCAGGGCGGCACACTTCGAGCAGCCACAAGAGACAGCAGGTGTACTTGCCTTCATGGTCTCAGGTGACCACGCCTGGTCCGCAGACTTGAAACAGGTGGCCAGGCCTTTCATGATCATAAGCCCGCCGACTGGACCAACCTCCATCCAAAGCAGGCTCTGAGAAACAGTATCGGCCCTCCTTCAACGGTCTCAGCTACAGAGCACCTTGTCATCTCGGCACGCAGCATCGCCGGGGCCACACACGGACGAGACGAGCGGCACGCTATCTTGCACGGCAAGGCATGTCGAGAGCAAAGACATCCAGCACAACCCGTCGCCCTGAGCCCATCTGTCATGTTCTGGTCATGTCAAGTGTTCAATGGATTCAAGCAGGAGCCCAGGCTGTTCGTGGACATAAGCCCGCCGGCTGGATCAACATCCACTCAAGACCGGTAGGGGATAGTAAGCAGGAGTCAAGCTATGTGTGGCTATCCAAGGCTCTCAATCTGGCCCAAAGGTGATCTCAGCCGTTCAGCAGTGTGAACTACGCAGTACCTTGTCATCGGCGCGATGCCACACACGCACGAGACGAGCGGCGAGCGATGTTGCACAGCTGGGCATGTCGAAAGCAGAGAAAGGCCGGATAACGCATCGCCCTGAGCCTATCTGTCATGTTCTTGTCAGCTAATGTTGTGTTCAAGCAGGAGCAGGGTGGTCAGATGAAGTGGACTTAACTCATTCGACCCCCTAGCAACCAACCCCAAACAAAACAGGCGACAGAGGACGGAGGCGACGGCAACTTGTGTGCGAGCCTCGACCACGAGCTCGACCACCACCAAACGGACACAGCTCGGTACGTTGACATCCCTGAAGCGTTCCTTGTACTGTGGGCAGAGATTTCTGAATGCTGGCGAGCACAGCAGAGGCTGCCTCTTGGGGCACGCAAGCCCTGTATGCACTGTATGCTGGCTCCTGGGTATATCCCTCCTGGCTAAGCAGCGGTTGGGGCAGAAAATTCAGAATTCATTCGTCAGCTGACTCGCCACAGCAACCTCAGCGCACACAGACACGCAGGCGCGAGATCGCGCGTTGGGGTCCACATCCTGCAGCTACTTCACACACGCATCCTGGAGCAGACACGGCAAAACCCGCACGCCCACGGCCAACCACTTCCGGACGCGGCAACCGGCAATTGTAGGAAAACATGTCCTGCACTCATGCGCCTCCAAATGTCTGATCCAGCCGTCCAGGTCCCCGCGACGCCGGAGTCTTTGGCCTGAAGCTCGCAAGGGACACTTGGCCAGCGAGGTGGCTGACTGCAAGGACACTGATAAGCAGCACAACGCCTGGGGGATGGTGGGCGTGTCACGCCGTCGTGGGTACTTGAACAACCGACTTCAAGGGGATGATTTTCGGGAACCGAAAGGCCCACCCGAAATTCGAAACATCTCCAAACCTACCCTGACTCACTGACGGTCAAGGTCATGGGACACAAACCGTCTGCGGGACGGTTGATTTTGGGGAACTCGTGCAGCACTTGCGAGCTCATGCTACGTCAAGCAATTGGTCTGTTCTGGCATCCAGATGCAGCCTGCCATGGCCACATGCATGCGGGCTTACAAGGCTTACAAGCTGCAGCTGAGGTTCGCCAAAGCTGGCACTCTTTCCACAGCTGCACGAAGAGGGTTTCCATGGTTTCCATGGTTTCCTTGCACAAGTGCCATCGCCGGAAAACCGTGCACAGTCGTCAGCCTACGCGGTCAAACTACCCTTGGACAGCCGCAGCGTGAGAAGCAACGCTAAGGAGGAACACCTTGGCATCGTCACTTTTTCCGCTTCACTCCGGCACTTCTCCAGAGAAGGGATGTCCTTCAAGACGCACTGCGAGATGAACCGATAAATCGGGGAAAGTGCAGCAAAGACATCCATCAGTCAGGCAATTCAGTTCAGGCCGTTTGAGCCCACAATTGTTGAGCTTTGGGAACCCTTAAAGAGGCCGAGGGAGCTGCACGCTCGTTCAAAAGCCTTGAGATGAACAATCTACCCGTGAGAGCCGTGCGGGCTGGCTGAAGCTGACGTGCGAAGCAACACCGTTCCGCTGTCACTCAACGCAGAGCCCAGGGGGCAGGAATGCAGCCGCCGCCACATCTAGCGAGTATTCTGCGCATTGCCACACAAGAGGCACTTGCAGTTCCGCTTAAGCAATCCCACCTTGTGCATCCTGTGCGGACATGGCGAGATGGACTAGCATCCGAGCTCTGCTGGAACTTCAGGCTTCTGCCCTCAGTAGTGCATCTTGCAAGCCGAGACAGGCGAGGACTGCCGGCATGTCGCTGGCGGTGCAAGCCGAGGCTGCCCAGGCGTCCTGGCATTGCGGCTCAAAAGCCACCATCGTGCAGCTTGCATGCTGCGATACCGGTGACCAGGCAAGTCTTCGACAGGCTGAAGCAACGCAGCTTGTAGGCCAAGAATTGCCGAGAACTGCCGGCAAGATCCTTGCGGACAAGCGCTGCCGAGGGCGCTCTATGGCGGATGAATGTTTACGCGAGGCGCGCTGCAGCTACAAAGGTGCTTAGTCCGCGAGGCAAGTGAAACACCCGGCAGGTGTGGCCGGTGTGGCCTTGCAGAAGCGATGGGCCATGTCAAATCCAGAAAATTATTCAGTACAGAGCTGGGCACAACCCTGCCCATGTGAAGGCAGTACAGGCCAACATTCTGCTACGTGCCCACACAACTCTTGCGCGCACCTGGGCTTTTTGTGAATGTGGTCATGCCCATCATGTCGCAGACAAGGACACGGAGACATGGTGAGGACAACCCAAGCCAACTGTAGGGCTTTGGACCGTTACGTCAACTTTGGGTCTTCAGGGCGACTTTCAAGGATGGACCACATCATGGCATGAAGACTCGAAAACTCCCGGCACGAAGATCGTGCAGTCTTGCGTGCTGGGGCACGGAAAAGCTGTGGGGATGGCGACTGAAGGTCGCTTCAGGTCGCTGACACTTGAAGGCCTGCATGGCCTGCATGGCCTGCATCTTTGAGAACTGTGAAATCCACTGTGATCTGGGCGAGGACTGAGTGTCTGCAGCTTTGGCATGCCGCAGACAAACGCCTGCCTTGAAGAGTGGTTGCTGGGATGGCAGAAACAAGTGCGCAGAGCTTCTGGCAAACACAATGCGACGTGCGTGCCGAAGAAGACAGGGCGGAGTGCTGGTCTGGCAATTGGCGAGCAGAACAGCAAGCGGGATGAAGGAACATCGGGACTGAAAAGACCACAGACATCTCTTTGCGATCCCTCAACTCCAGACTTTGAACTACATGAAGGCGCATCGTGATCAATCAGGTCGTTAGAAACACGGGCGTGCAACTGTGTGAACCCACGGCTTCTGCACGACCTCATGTAGCACTGAGGCGAGATGGGCAGGCAACGCTGTGGATTGCAGGAAGAATCCGGTTGCTGACCTGCTGCGCGCTCCTTCCAAAGCTGAACTGGGTAAACTCTGCACGAGGCAGGAGGCTTACTTCTTGCTGCTGTATCCAATGCCAGCCCCTTACTTCCAGTTAAGCAAGTTGGGGGCCCGCAAAAGCGAGTCACCCTGAATCTCTGACACTGCGGAAGCCTTTGAGACTGCTTGCGGCACTGATCCTATTTGCAGTCACCCAACTAGCATCACCAACTCACACTCAGACGCGTGCGCATTCGTGTGCACGCCGGGGCTGACACAAATTGTCCGCCCGAATGGAGGTGGCAATGTATGTGAAGGAATTGCAACAACTAGCGTTGTTGCGTACCAACAGGGGCACTAGCTGACCCAGTTCATTGCTCCAAGCCGAAGAGCAACTCACGAGGCAGGTGCGGCATCTCCTTCAGTTGCCTATGCAGTCCCAGGCGTACAGGGCATCAAGCAAGCTGCAGTCACAGCCGGTATCCATGTGCTGGTCTTCAACGTCTTCTGGCAAAGCGAGCCGAGAAGACAGACTACACAGACTACACCCAAGGCTGCCTCTGACGTCAGCACTTCTGTTGGAGACGGCTAAGGCACGGGGCCTCTTGGTATGGACACAGGCTTCACATCGTGCTCGGCTTTTGCTCACCTTTGCAAGCATCTCGGGTGGCTTGCAAGCTTCCTGCAGCTGTACCAGGTCGGGCCAAAAGCTGTCACGCAGTCATGAGGGCCTGCTCGCACGGCCCGTAGGGCCCGGAAGCCGCACTCCGACCTCCTGCTAAAATCGCATCATGTCTTGTGCCAGGTGCCAGCACCGGTGAAAGCGCAGCCCCAGGTCTGCGACACACGATACCTGTGCACTGAGCGCAGTAACTCTGCTCCCATGAAGTCTATGGCTGTTCGGCATGGACAGAAGGGCGAAGCAGCAACCCCACACGGAACATGCAGTGATGCAGAAGTGTTGCAGCATCTTATATCAAGGAAAGTCTGAGTGAACTATCTGCGCGTGCCAAGATTGCCGCTGGCAAAACCACAGCTGAACACAACTCGTGCGTGCACCCACTCCAGTGGACATGGTTGTGCATGTTAGCGAAGGAGCTGCGCCCGGCGTTGGGCCCCAGTGTGGCAAGCTACATTCTAACGGGCCATCCGATCCGTCAGAGGCAAAAGTGTGAGCAACGGCTCGGTTGCTTCTCCCAATCAAAAAATATCTGTACTTTGTTGGCATCTGCTGACTCGCCACCTGCCGTACGTCCTCAGCTGGCCAGCCAAAACCAAGAATCCAATCCATGCATATCAACTTCTTTCATACTAGAAAGTCACAGTAATCTTGGACCAAATGCTCGTTGCGTGGTCCAAGCAACGACCCAGGCTGGTGCTCAAGGACCGTACGGGTGGGACAGCGCCATGCCACGTCGAATCCAAGCATCTATAGTCAATGTGAAATTCCAATGTGCAAGTCATCTAGAATGGCCTTGGAACACGGGAGATTCATGACAAACTGTTTGGATTGGTGCCTTTCTGCGTACAGGAGATGTCGAACCCAGCACCCTATTTGCCAGAAGCAGTTCCATGCCGACCAAACACACAGCCTTCGAAACTCGAACGCTTCCCAACAAGCTGAGCCTTTTGCCTAAGCATCCTTCCTACTTTGCATGTTTTGGCTCCCTCTCTCCCTCTCTCCCTCTCTCCCTCTCTCCCTCTCTCCCTCTCTCCCTCTCTCCCTCTCTCCCTCTCTCCCTCTCTCCCTCTCTCCCTCTCTCCCTCTCCTCTCTCTATCTCCTCTCTCCCTCTCCTCCCTTCTCTCCCTCTCCTCTCCCCCTCCACTCTCCCTCTCTCCTCTTCTCTCTCCCTCTCTCCCTCTCTCCCTCTCCCCTCTCTCTCCTCTCTCCCCTCTCTCCCTCTCTCCCTCTCTCCCTCTCTCCCTCTCTCCCTCTCTCCCTCTCTCCTCTCTCTGTCTCTGTCTCTCTGTCTCTCTGTCTCTCTGTCTCTCTGTCTCTCTGTCTCTCTGTCTCTCTCTCTGTCTCTCTGTCTTCTTCTTCTTCTTCTTCTTCTTCTTCTTCTTCTTCTTCTTCTTCTTCTTCTTCTTCTTCTTCTTCTTCTTCTTCTTCTTCTTCTTCTTCTTCTTCTTCTTCTTCTTCTTCTTCTTCTTCTTCTTCTTCTTCTTCTGCAGGGCATGGGGGAGACCCCCCGCGCACCAGGCGCGCCCGGAGGTGAGTTAGGTCTGGGTGAAATTGTAGCGACGGGCTCCTGCAGTTAGGCCCTTCTGTGCTGTGTGGTTCCCCGGGTGCATTAACCCGGGGGCGGCCCCCACGCGCCCGTCGGTGACACCTAACACCTGATATGTCTCTCTGTCTCTCTGTCTCTCTCTTTCTCTGTGTCTCCCTCTCTCTCTTGCTCCATTGCTGTTCTTCTTATCAGCAAGTCCTGCGTCGAACCACAGCACTGCTTGTTTTGCTGAATTTCGGGGATACGTTGTTTCTTTGTCAAACGCGTGCCGAGTCACATCTGCATCGAACGTCAATCGCCATCGGAACCTTCACCACGTAATGTCGTGGATAACGAGGGCGAGAGCCCACACCTGAGCATGCAGAGAGCAATAATTTTCAGAGGCCGCGTCAAAGAGCCGACTCGCCGCGCCTGGACCACAGCATTGTCGCCACCATAGGCATCCATGCGAACGCCATTGGCAGCATGCGAAGACCAGGCAATGCCATCGGCATTCCGTGGCGGCCGTAGAAAATCGAGGCCATGGGAGGCCTTGGAACACCGGCAAAAGGTTGCGGTGCAAGTTTAGAGATGTCTGGCGCGCACTTATGAGAGCGAGGCGCCTGGGCGCTCGAGGCGCCACAAGCCGTCACCAGCCACTCTCCCCCCTCCTCCCCAAAAAACGACTGGATCTTGGATTGAGCCCACATGATTGTGAGTTCACACTCAATTAAACACCCCCCAAAATGCAGAGATACACTGGCACACGCACACACACACACACACACACACAGACAGCTTTTGACAGTGTGCCTCCGTGCAGCGAGCCTCTGCATACAGACAATATCAGACAGTAAGTCAATGTACGTCCAGGTTAACATCTCAGAGGCTCTGGAGCTCACCACAAAGTTCTCAAAAACAAGTTCAGATTCTTCGGAATACCGAGGCATCCCTCCCTCGGCACCTCCCCGTTGCTAATTGTAAAGGGCTGCCCTCCCCCTTGCAGAACGGAAAAAGGCCGATGAGTGGGCATGACCCGCTGCACCCCTGAACTAGGGGTACACACACATGCAACTCCTCTTGCAATGATCTCGTCGGCCACCAAGAACTTCTTTGCTTTCAGGTCTTCACACAAACGCTCTCTCCCCCCCCCCCTCACGGCTTCAAAGGCCGAGCATGTTCTTCTTGTTGAATCACCCTGCAAGGCCCTTGCAGAGCTTCAATGCCTATCCTTTCCAGGTCTGGTTGGCAAGCATTGTGGTCATTTCTACTCACATCGAAGACACGTGGCAGTCGTTGTAGTCATTGTCGTCACATTCCCCCGGCTCCCAGCCGATTCCGACTTCCAGTGTTTCCGGTGGCGCCACGGAGGCTTTAAAACGAGCACGCCCGTGCCTCTGTTGCGAGGTGTCGATGTTGCTAGTGAGCATCAGGAATATCGGGGATGGCAGCACCTGGAGACATCTGGCAACCTTTCTTTTTCAGTCTGACAAGGCTGGTCACACCCGAAGGATATGCCGTGCATCGCTTGCAATTCAGCATCTCCCGGGCTGAGCTTGGTGAACCCTTCGTACTTGTACACTTGCCCTTGCTCAGACCATCTTCTGGTGGTAGATGCTCCCTGCCATCACCGGCTCAAGAAACAAGAGGGAGAGGGAGGGAGAGGGAGGGAGAGGGAGGGGAGGGGGGAGCAACAAACATGGAGGTCGTCCGAGGCCTTGGCAGCGGCAAAGCTTGAGGAGCCCGGCCGCGACCGTCACGAGGGACAGCGCAAAATGTGCAAACTTCATGAACATGGGAAACGAAGTCCTCGGCACCATACCATACATTACCGGGGGGTTTCACGGCACGACAATGTGGCACTTGTGGCGCTGGAGTCCTCTGGGAGTGTGCTCCTCGAATGCTTTCAGGGTCAATCAGCTCCTCATCCTCCAACCACATCGAACCCACGTCCTGCAACAGTTCCGGGACACTACGACTCACAACTGGCAAAGACAGCTACGACGGCTAAGACTCCCGAGCTTCAACAAGCGACGAGGTATCTCTTGCAAGGCAGCTCAGGGGTCCGCGATGTGAGAGGCATTCCAGGTCTCGTTCCAGGATTGCCTTATCTCCGAATCTCCAGCAGGAACCAAAAACTGCCAAAAACTTCCAAACTGAAAAGCATACTATACACTGCGTCCGGGCATGGTGCCTCCCCGATGGATGTAATGACAGTGGTTCTCCCAGCCAAAGAGCGTAGGGTTTTCCCCTTAAAATCGAAACAAGTAGAGGTTTTCCTCATGAAATACAAAGGAAACAAAGGTTCTCCTCTTAAAATACAAAGGAAATAAAGGTGTTCCTATTAACATACCAAGGAAACTTAGGGTTTTGTCCGTCAAAGGTAGGGTTTCCCATTAAAAGTGAAAGGAGATGGTTTGCCGATTCAATCAACAGAGAAACTAGGAGTTGTACTACTAAAATCAAAAGACACATAGTGCTTCTAAAAGACAAAGACGCATAGAATAGAGGTTTGCTGTAGAGGTTTTCTTGCGTAACCAATTTAGGGTTTACTGTGTTGAACTTGCACGAACGAACGGTGCCGGGGGCAGGCTCAACCCCACCCTCGCCCGCAAATGTATGCATATGCTTTGAAGCAAGCTTGCGCGGCCACAGCCGGGGGTTGGCGGCGCGCAGCCCCCCCCATTTGCACACACGATTCTCGCAAAAAGCGGGGGGGGGGGGGGTGCTTTGAAGCAAGCTTGCACGGCTTCTTTAAAAACAAACGGGGGGGTTGGGGTCTGTCTTTCTTTATCTCTCTTCTCTCCTTCTCTCCTTCTCTCCTTCTCTCCTTCTCTCCTTCTCTCCTTCTCTCCTTCTCTCCTTCTCTCCTTCTCTCCTTCTCTCCTTCTCTCCTTCGCTCCTTCTCTCCTTCTCTCCTTCTCTCCTTCTCTCCTTCTCTCCTTCTCTCCTTCTCTCCTTCTCTCCTTCTCTCCTTCTCTCCTTCTCTCCTTCTCTCCTTCTCTCCCTCTCTCCCTCTCTCCTTCTCTCCTTCTCTCCTTCTCTCCTTCTCTCCTTCTCTCCTTCTCTCCTTCTCTCCTTCTTCTTCTTCTACGGGCATGGGAGGACAGGGCAGAAGTCCCTGAACCTCCGCGCGCTGGGCGCGCCCTTGGTGTCACGGTCTTCGTCGGCGTGAAAATCAAGACTATACGGGAGTTGCAGTTTTTCCCCGAAAGTAAGGGCTTCTCTCCTTCTCTCCTTCTCTCCTTCTCTCCTTCTCTCCTTCTCTCCTTCTCTCCTTCTCTCCTTCTCTCCTTCTTCCTTCCTTCCTTCCGTTGCACTCAACCCCCAGCAGGGGGTCGCCCTCGCGGGCGTGCTTCACCGAGTCAGTCGGGTGATACTGCTGCCGCTCAGGCTGGGGTTGCTTCACATTGGAATGTCCCCCTCTATCCCCCGAGGCGGAGTTGGGTAGAGTGAGCCTCCCTAGGTGTGGGGTAGGCATGCTCCCACCCGGAATGAGAGTGTGGCGAGAGCTCCCGTACAGGTATGCACCCCAGCAGCTATCCTCGATGCAACACAACTATCTCAACGCCCGCCTAGTTGTCAGGTAGCTCTCCCATCCGACACGACACAATGCAGGGGGTCCCGCCAACGCAGAGCTAATTCCCAGAACACAAACTCCTTGGGGAAAGCAGATGCCCAGGGTTCATTATCTCCCAAGGCTCTGGTGTCGGTCAATGGTGCCTACAAATGGTCTCACTGTAGCCCCACGTTCTTGAGGGTAACTATGGCCAACAGCTTGCCAGATTTGGGGAGGACATCACTTGGGCTCTTCGATGTGGGCACTGTGGTTTGAGTCGGGTCCCACGAGTAACTATGAAACAGTAACACAGACCTGCCTAGCTAAGGCTAAGGCTGACACACGCTGGTACACTTCCCAGTCAGGTCCGTTTGCGATTGGGGTAACTGTGGTCCACAGCTTGCCATACTGTTCGGGTCGGGGACCTGTGGGCTCTTTCCTGTTTTCATGGGATCCTCTCTGGTGAAACGTGGCGAGCGTTCCCCTGGTGGCATTGGGAGTAAGACTTCCCATTCAGGTCCGTTGAGCAGAGCTGCTTCTGCAAGCACTCGGGTTACTGGGGGGTGGTCCACAGCTTGCCATACCGTTCGGATCGGGGACCTGTAGGCTTTCTTATTTCCTGGGATCTTCTTTGGTGAAACATGTGGCGAGTGTTTCCCCTGGTAGTATTATGAACAAGTAGGCGAAAACAGCACAACTCGCGTTAATAATTGTTCGGAGGGGGCACTCGGGTTATTAGGCGTCGACTCCCCCAAATGGTTGTGTTGGCCAGGGCAACTCCTGGGCTCTTGAAAGGGTTCCCAGTGATTTGCATGTGAGTGCCTCCCACTTTGCAACGGTTGGGGTAACTATGGTCAACAGCTTGCCATATTTGGGGCGGCGGTGTGTGGGCACTCCCTGTTCCCTGGTCACTGTTCAGGGGGTAATGACGGTCAACAGCTTGCCATGCTTTGGGGTTAGATGGACTCCCTTTATGGGTGGGGTCGACTCCTGTAAAAGCTTGTGGTGCCTTGGGGCCTTTTGCTGCTGATGAGTTCTCTCTCTCTCTCTTTCTCTCTTTCTCTCTTTCTCTCTTTCTTTCCGTTGGCTGTCTTTAACCCTTGCTCTCCCAGAGCTTGCCATAAGGGATAGAATTTCTCTGTGTAAATCACTATTTCCTTGGTATTTGCAGAGGAAAATGTCCATCTCCTCCGCATTTTACTAGGAGACCCTTATACCAACAAAACAATGTTAAAACGCAACAAATGACAAAATAATTCGGGTGCCTTTGAAAATTCAAGCCCGCTGCAGGTTGACGATCTCTTGCATCTCCTTGTACTCAGCGAATGCCGCGCGTTCGTGCCGTTCCTGCCCGGAACTCAGAAAGCAATGCTTACACTGCAGCGGCTAAAGACACGCCTCATCGACATGATGCTTTAATGCTCTGCGATACTTGGGAACCCAATGGCACGTCATGCAAGCGCCTCCTGAAACTGTGCGAGGCTCTGCCGGACGGTCCCGGAGACGTGCGGGAAGGGACAGTCTCGAGGGAAGGCGTGGTGAAGCCACTGCCTCACAAGCACTACGAGGAACGGGTGCAAACCAACCACCACGACTTTGTTCGGCCGAGCTACGCAAAGAGCCGACCATGCAGCGGGACCTCTCCAAGCAAAATGCTACTTCCCAAGACATTGAAAGGGACTTGAGAGAAACAATAGTTTCTATGGTGCTGAGATGTGTTGAACTACCCATGGCGGTGCATGGCACACGTGTCTGAGATTGCAGTGCTATGTCACGAGAGATGGCGGGAGGGCCCTCCTCGGCTTTATGCGAAAGCGTGGCGCACTAGTTTTGAGCTGGCCGCGGCAGGGCGGCGGAACTATTTGGGGGCAAGTGAGACTGGTGTGTCTAGCTCGGCTTCTCGGCCTCTCTGTGTTCCGAATGTGTTTCTTCTGCGGCGGGGCTGCTATTGAACCTAACAACGCACGGACCAGCGTTGCCGGGCTGAAGGCGTGCACTTCCTCCCACGTCCACTGTAGGAGGCCTCCTGGCTGCCCGGTCACGCCTGTTGACCGAGAGACAGCGGCTGCCCTTCCCCGAGACCGAGAAGCTTCACGGCCATTCCTGCAGACCTGGCTGAGGGACTGTCCCGCAGTAGGAGTCACCTGATTCCTCTTCAAGAGACCCTAATTTGTAGAATCACCCGTGTGCGTGTGCGGTTGCAGGCTTTGCCGCCGTCAGAAGTAGCGGTTGGCTTTTGTGTGGAGCCGCCCGCAGAAGTAGGGTCTCAAGTTCCAAAGTGCTCCTGCGAGCAATCGAGTCAGTTAAATGGACAGGGCCAGAGGGGTTAAAAGGGAAAGAGGAAAAAGAGAAAACGTTTTCGGGGCCTCGCAAATGGGAGGGGTTAAAAAGGCGCGGGAGGAGGGGGGGTTAAAAGCAGACGAGCTCGATTGGGCGCATGACGAGCAAGAGACGGCGTGGTGGCAAGGACCGGAGCGAGCTCCATGAGGTTTGGGGCTTGTGAACTGGAGAACAGTCATGCTTCCGTGGAAGCTGACGCAGAAGCAAAAGCACAAACGCGTGCATGATTTAAAGCCTGAAAAGGGACAGTTTCGCACAAGACCCGCGTGGCTTCTCTGCGCGCCAGCGGGGCCGGCCAACCATGAAACCCTTGCCGAGCAGCCCTGAAAAGCTCCGAACGATGGCAGAAGCCCCGAGTTAAGGCTCTTAAGTGATGACAGTGGAGGTTGTGGCGGAGGTTGTTGGTCGCCATAAAACCGGGCACAGGACAGCAAATGCGAAGAGGCAGAATCCCCGAGGGTTCGGAGGACCCCGGGCCCCGCCTCGCCATCGTGGTGCGTGGCCACCTCCTGCAACCTATGCGGAAAAAAGGTGCTCTTGCTTGTCTTGAAAAAAGAACAAAAAGAACAAAAAGAAGCCGCCAGAACATGAAAACAAATCCCGGGGCCTCTCCGAAAGCTCGGGGCTGAGGCCCCCAAGGCCGCCCAGGCCATCGGCCAACACCGACACCTTGCTCTCTGAATTCTTTTTGCAGCAAATTGCTAAGTCTGCTAAGTGCATTTTATGGTACATGATTTTGTGTTGCCCCCGAGACTCCCAGCAGACTGCGACTAGGACAAAGTGCCAAGCGGCTGCATCCAGCAAATCGGTTGGCGAGGCGCCTTGCAATCAGAGCACTCAAAGCACTCATCGCACACTCTGCCGCGACGGAAGGGTGCCCGGCTTGGGGCTCTCAGCGAAGCCTCCAGTTGGTCCATGATCTCCTGAGTCATTGCACAGCCTCCTACCTCAATGACTCCACAGCATTGAGAGGAAGAAAGGGGGGAAGAGAGAGAGAGAGAGAGAAAGTCAAAGGTGTCCTCGCAGGGGTCTGCGCAGCAGACGGCGTAGTACTCCGAGGAGGCGAGGCAATTGGAATCTGCCTGGACACCAGACATGCGCAACACAAGTACGAGAGAGGAACTCCCCGGGAAAAGGCTCTCCAGAGAGGGTGTTAAAGCAACAAGAGAGTGCGAAAGTAAGGGTGAAAAGAAAGACATGTGAGCGTGAGAGGGAAGTGACAAGTGCGACAGTCTGACTCGACTGGTTCAATCAGAGAAAGGGAGAGAGAGAGAGAGAGAGCGAGAGAATGAAGGAAAGGAAAGGAAAGGAAAGGAAAGGAAAGGAAAGGAAAGGAAAGGAAGGACAGGGAAGGGAAGGAAGGGAAGGGAAGGGAAAGAGAAAGGAAAGAGAAAGAAAAAGAAAGAGAAAGAGAAAGACAGAGAAAGAAAGATAAAGAAAGAGAAAGAAAGAGAAAGAAAGAGAAATAAAGAGAAAGAGAAAGAGAAAGAAAGAGAAAGAAAGAAAGAGAGAAAGACATGAGACATACATCCAGTCCAAGTCCGGCGCCATCATGTAGTTGGGCACGATGACGCGAGCCCTCATTGAAAATTGAAGCTTAAGCTTGATCGCGTAGCCTACACTCTGTTGTGAACCGTCAGCAACTTTTGACAGGTACGATTCCAATTGCAGGCCTTTGGCGTGCAACCTAGACTTTGGCTAGGGCGGTTCAACGTCTTCTCGTGGGAAAATAAAAACGAAATTCGGTGTCACGCTGCCTCTGCCTCTCGCTTCAGATAAACGCAGACATTTTGCGGCTGCCACCGGACGATTTTCCCTCCATCCGACACTTTCAGACACTATCGTCAAAACCGTCGGTCCACTGCCCTTCTTCAGAATCGCTCCCAGCTTACATGCCTCGCTAAGTACTACAGGCTGTCACAGGCGACAAAGCCTACCAAATCACGAAGTTACATGATGATAGGTCCACCAGATCCGCTCACCAATTCCTACCAGAGCTCAGATTGGCTCTTTCACTTTCAGAGAGCAACAACGTTGTATCGAGAGAGGTCACTCATATTGTCGCATACAGCTCAACATCTGTTACCTTCTTCTCGGCCCGGATGATGAAGCTATCGATCAGGAGGGGCGGTTGCGCATCTTGCAACTGCAAGTTCACCACTTACGCACCGTTTCGGACCTTAACCCAACAAAGCGTCAAGGTAGCACAGTGCAAACCAAACAGCTCTTCCAGGCATGAAGGTATGTTTCTTTCAAGCTGTTCAAGCTTCATTCTTGGTTACTGTCATGAAGCATCACAGGCTGTCAGCCGGTGACTGCAACAGCTTCATGAAGCATCACACAGCGTCATAGCATCATGCAGCATCATGGAGGTCATATGAAATCATCACGGCGTTCGTATGAGGCCCGTGCTCCCGATCGGTCTCGTCAAGCGCGCCTGCCAGAGGCTGCCAGAGGGCGCTGCTGAACAAACCAGAAAGTTGTGATCGTGCGACCTCCCTTTAACCTTTGTCATGCCCTCTTTTTGTTGGAAGGGTCCAGGCTGTCTGAAGGCGTCCGCCAGCAACACAAAAGAGAATCGAAACTTCTGGAAGTGACTTGAATGTTCCCCTTGGAATGGCCCACCCTGATTGTTTGGAGCAACGACATGTACCGTAGGCAACTCTCTCTCCATGTGGGTTCGTTTTGTTCAGCAGTGAACCAAGAGCTCTTTAGGGGGAAAGCTGCTGGTGAATTGCGGCTTGTAGGTCAACATTCTAGATTGTGGCCGGGAGATATGCAAAGGGCATCTTGACCATGAACCTCCTCTGTCTAGTCGGCAGGAACTAGGCTTCACGCCGTATCAGGCTTTGCAGAAACCACAAGGGGGTGTGCGTCTTCAACAAGTACCTCTCCTCTAAGGCGAGACACGAGCGCGGCGTCCAAAAGTTCACGTTTGGACTTCTCCTGTGGCTACGAAATTGCCTATGACCTTCTGGGAGCACCCCCCGCCTCTTTGCATCCCCACGTAGGGGCGTGGCGTTTACATGAATGCATACAGTGAAAAGATCATCGCTATAAACTTCCACACGCCTTGTTGCCGCAAGAAGTCCGCGCTCTCTGTGAATTCCAACGTTCCCTGCGAACGGGTTTTCCCAAACGGCTCGCGGATTGCGTCGCCATTGCGATCAAGTAGCCTTACGCATGCGTACGCGCCTGGTTCAAGGCCGGCCGGTAGAAGTCTCGCAGAAGAACTCGGCCTGGCCGCTCCTGCGCAAAGACTTTGCAAAAAGACGCAGCCACCCAAGAGCCACTACGAGAAACGACTCCTCCATGTCCACGAGCTGACGCTTCAAGGCTTGGCACTCCTTCTCCTTTTCGACACTGACTTGACTTTTGACTTTGACTTTGCATCGGGTCACTGATGACTGATGACCTCCAATCGCGCAAAGCGGTCGGATGTCAACAGAAGGATGGAGGACCTCGGCACTCCAAAAGTGCTCGAAGCGTGCTCTGCTCAGAAATCTGCAAATACGCTGGTCTCTGCACCCATTCTGTGGCGCTTCGGGGTCTCTTTCCCGCCACTCCAGCGGGCCCCCATCACTCAATTAGCTTCAATTGCCACAAGTCTGACATCCCTTCCAAAGATGGATTTCTTTCTGTTCTCTCTTGCCCCTCACCCCCCAGGCGCGTGCCCTTGCACTCAAACTGTGCAAGTATTGAGAACCCGTGAAACATCCTGCGCTGTCCGAGCTCTCGCACGGTTTGTCGCGTCTGACTCTTCGAAACCCCATGACCCCCCCCATGCCCCCCCCCTCTCTCACCTGCAGTGCCATGTCAAGGTCAAACTTGACGAACCCGTTTGCGACAGAAACTCTGCACTCTGGCAAAGAGTAAGTTCCTGCGGGATGCTCTGGAAGCTTGAAGCCGCACTTCACGACTCACAGCGAAATGCTCCCTTATAAGGCCCCCAGAAGCTCTCAAAAGAGCCAAGGGGCATGGTGTGAAAGCTCACGTGGCCGGCGCCCCCTGCGACTTCGGCGGTGGCCTCCCGGAGAAGCTCCCGCACCTCTGGCCAGCGTGGATAGCTCCTCAAGGTTGAGCCATCAAGTCTGCGTAAGTGTAAGTGTGAGTGTGAGTGTGAGTGGAAGTGGAAGTGGAAGTGTAAGTGTGTGTGTGTGTGTGTGTGTGTGTGTGTGTTGCTTCTTTTCGGTCTCCCGATGTTCTGGTGGAGCTCTTGGAGGTCCTCGGCCTTCGCGCTCGAAAACAAAGGCATGCAAAGCTTTGATAGACGGAGACAGAGACTGGGAGGGAGAGAGAGCGAGAGATCACACTACTGAGAGAGACAGAGAGAGAGAGAGAAAGAAAGAGAGCGGAGAGCGCGAGAGCGCGAGAGACTCGAGGGCTGGGCTCGAAGGGAGGACTCGGTGCCGAGGATGTAGCCTCAGAATGAGAGAGGGGGGGGAGAGGGGGGGAGGTTGGTGGCTCTAACCGCGAAGCAACCCATACCCACCCCCCACATTTGGATTGCTTGGTGTGGGGCTGGACATGTAGCGCTCCATCACCTGTCGAATTTAGGCACTGCTCTTCCCTTTGCATCATGTATGTACAGTTTTTGTGCTCTGCTGGCCTGCTGGGCGGCGCTTGCTTCCAGACTCTGGGCAAAGACAGGGACGAAACCCAAAGCCGACTGGAAGCTCACCTGGGTGCAGAAACAAGTGCCCTCCTCTCAAGTCCTAACAGATCCTATCTGCCCTATCCGCTTCCACTGTGCCAAGGCCACATTCAGCAGCACGTCGGCTTCATCCCGTACTAATTGCTCAATGGCTGCGGCCATGACAGAGAGTTCCTCAGACAGTCGAGCAAGTCTGAGAGTGTTTCAGAGTGCTTCCCTGAACTTCTTAACCGCACGGCAAGTGTCGTGCAAGTCCAGCCCATGCTTGTCGAGTTTGTTCTGGAAGGTGTCGTGCCTCTCTGCTTCTTCACGCCCTTCTCACGCTCCGTGCCAGACTCTGCTACAGACCCTGCATCACTCTGAAAAAGCCAGGTCCAGCACAACTGGGAAGGCCCACGCTTCAGCGCAGCAGTGGGGCTGTGCTCGTGCCAAGCACCGGCCACAGGCTGCAGGTCCTTCTGCCATGATTCGTGCCATGTGCCATGTGCCATGTGCCGTCACATGCCGTCACCCATAGGCCCTAGGCCCCTAAACTGGGCCAAGCCGTGCGGGGAACCCTGCCTTCATCTGCCAGCTGTGAACTTGTAGGAAGAGCCTCCAGCGCAATGAGACTGGAGGCCCTCGCTAGTTTTTGCGGCGTGTTGTTTGGGTCGTTTTTTGGTGTTTTGTTTGGTTTTCGGGTGTCCGGCGGGGGATTCTGGTTGGTTCTTGGGCGCGGGTTCAAGTTAAGAGCCTAGGAACCCCCCATTTGCAAACACAATGCTGCATGGAGTTTGGACAGGATTCGACATGTTGCAAGGCAAACTGGCACGCTTGAACAAAGCGGTGGGATGAATGCCCCATTTGCAAACACATGCGAGCTGCAACGTGCATGGCCTGGGAGGCTGGGGGGGCTGGGGGGCTGGGGCGGGCTTGGGGGGGGGGGGGGGGCTCCGGCCCCCCCCTTGCACACATATGCTGTGAAGCAAGCCCAGCGGGGGGTGGGTGGCAGGCTGATTGACTCACAGACGGATTCGCGCACTGACCGTCTGACCGACTGACTGGGACGGTGGGGCTGCGGACAGACCGACCGACCGATTGGGTCGTGGGTCTGTGGACAGATGGACCAACTGACTGACGGACGGGGACGCCCCAAAACGCCGACTGCCTGTGTAGCGCGTAGTTGGACACAGCAGGGCCCACTCGGCCATGGCCTGGAAAGTGGAAAGGGTGAGAAGGTTGAGGAATGCAGATCAAAACAAACAATGTCTCCGGATGTGTTTTGGGGCCCTGGCTGTTCTTGGGAAGCGCCTCGAAACTGTGCCTCAAGGCCTCCTCCATCTCGAAGGCTCGTGCCCGGATCGCCTGTGGGGAAGGGAAGACGAGCGGGAGAAGCAAAAAGGGGCGGAAGAGGGGGGAGGGGTAAATGAAACAATAAAGAGAGAGTTGAAGATGCCCGGTAACCGTATTAAAGGGGCCAGGAGAAAAGGAATTATGAAACAGAAAGGGGGCCCGAAACACGAAACACGAAAGGTAACACGAGAATCATCTCCATCGCGCGCCTCGCCCTTCCAGCGACCGAGCGACTCCTCGGTGCGTGGGGGTGGCGTGTGCCCAAAAACCAACCGGAAATAAACAGGCGCACAAACATTCAAACACACAAACAACACAAACAACACTGAAACACCGAAACACCGAAACACCGAAACACTGAAACACTGAAACACTGAAATACACAAGCACACAAACACACCAACACGAACGGAGCTTGGAGAGCATCCAAACACTTCCAGGTTTGGCGAAGATCTTATTGAGGGTGAGGACCCGCAACACATACCCCAAAGCTGGCAGGACCTGGAAACACATTTCGCAGAATGGCTGTCATGTACTCTGCACGCCATGTATGTATGGTCACAAGCTGGCTGCACACTGGTGCGGGTGCATTTATCCGTCTCTAGACTCTAGCCACAGAGCTTCGTTGGCTTGGGCCGTGGAATGAGAATCTGCCCCCCGCGACAAGAAATCAAATCAGGCGCTGTCGAGTCCTCGTGAACAGAGAAAAGTTTCAAATGTCCCCTATCACACAAACAAGCAGACCAAAAAACAACAATTGAATTTGCCAGAGCTAAGATGCTAGCTTGCAAACATCCCCAAAACGCAAGCGCAGGTGCCCTCGAGCCCCGTGGGCAAAATCGTCCTGCTGAGGACGATTCCAAAACGCGCGCCCCACAGCGTGCACGCACGCGCACATGCGCACACGCGCAAGCACACCCGCACACGCACACGCAAACACTCACACGCGCACAGACGCACAAACGCACTGATACTGATGCGCACACGCACGCACACCCCACATAGGGCGCCACAAGGGCCCGCCAAACCGGGCCAAGCCACAAAACACAGCCGCGATGGGGAAGAGATGGGAAGAGCAGAGCAGAGGGAGAGCGCAGAGGCCGCAGAGGTGTTCCGGATCTCTGGGGGGGTTGGGGGGAAAAAAAAGCTCCTCGATGTCCAGCAAGATACCACGCTCAGACCGCCCAGCACGTATGCCTCAGTTGGTGCACCTTGTCACATTTGACCGAGACTGATTCCAGGTTTTGCACCAGCAGCCAAGGCTCGTCGGGCTGTGGGACTCGGGAGCAGCGCGTAAAGGAGGAGCGCCCGGAGCGCTTGCGCAGCTAAGGGGAGCATACCTCCGACGAAGAGAAGAGATGCGATCACTGGCAACCCTTGAGAAAGGCACAGAGTGACCACGTTGCAGTCAAGGTGCGGACGTCTCCACTTCAGCCGGCAGGGGCTGGAGAGACGAAAGCTACAATGACACGGAACCTAGAGAGCCCAAAGCTCCTGAAAGATCAGACGAGCGGCATGGTAAGCATTGACAAGGCCAGTAGGCTCTGCGAACTTCTGCCCTCCTGCTCCCATATGCTCCCATGAACATATATGAGCACACATGGACACTTGCTTGTTCATCGCTTCTTGTCACTCGGTGAAACTGCTGCAGCCCGCTGTGGACGCTGCAAAATCTGACTTAGCGAAGCCTTGAAGCCCCTTTCGTGGACCATTGCGGAACATTGCGGAACATTGCGGAACACCCCGTCACCGACACCACCATTCCGCAGCCATTGCACCCGTCATTCTGCAGGCAGTCTTCTCGGTCTTTCAATGTGGCGACCATGTGGCGACTGGCGAAAGTCGGGAGAGGCCCTCAAGCTGCACCTCCAGTCTCCGTCAGATCCCGCTGCGCACATCAGCCGGCACTTCCACGACCTGTGAGCACCCGTGTGACGGGAACAGCTCCTCTATCGGCCCAGGGCTCGAAGGGCGCGACTCTGCAAGACCTTGCCAGGACAGCACTCAAGAGCCAATGAACTTCAATGAAGCCTTAGCAACTTCGAGACAGCGACTAGCAACAATCATTAGCGGGCCACTCTGACTTATTTTTTTCTGAGACTGCTCTGTTTGTTCTGCTTGCTGTGTGTGTGTTGGCTGCAGGCCTGGCTCATCCCCTACGGTTCGACTTGGCAGCTGCTGCACACTGCACGCGCACCCTCCCCCTCGCAGTACCCTCCAGGAATACACTGCAAAACTTGTTCATTTACGAAGCAACTTGTGGGGCGGGGGCAAGCCGCAAGAGGGCGGAAGGGCTTTCTTTTGCGTAGGTGTGGCTCGGCCATGTTTCCTTGCAAAGGTGTGGCTCGGCCTTGGTTCTTGGTTCGGGGCTGCGAATACTGTAAATTGCAGCATTGCAGAGGCTGCATATACTGTAAATAACAGCGTTTGTGCGTTGCCAGAGCCTGCAAATACTGTAAGTAGCGGCATTTCTGCGTTGTCAGATGTTGCAAATACTGTAGCAGCATTTCTGCATCTTCAGAGGCTGCAAATATTGTCAATAGCAGGATTTCTGAGTTTGGATCTGAGTTGGGAGAGGCTGCACATGCTGGGGGTTTGGTCTCGGCAAGCATAAGCGGCATTTCTGAGTGCTGCAAATATTGTCAATTGCAGCATTTGCGCGTTGCCAGAGCCTGCGAATGCTGTTGTTAGCAGCATTTCTGCGTTGTCAAAAGCTGCAAATAATGTAAATAGCAGCATTTGTGCGTGTGTAGAGGTCGCAAATACTGTCGTTGGCAGCATTTCCGAGTTTGCAGAGGCTGTAAATACTGCACAAGTAGCAGCAGTTCTGCGATTTCAAAGGTTGCAAAGACGGTAAATAGCAGCAAGTTTAAACCCCCCCCTCCCCCATTTGCAACACAATGCTCGCAGCGTTTGAAAAAAGAGTGTATGGCTTATAATTGGTTTTGTAAACACAGTGCTCGCATCATGTGTTTGAAACTGTACGGCTGAAAATGGGTGGCACCCTTGAAAAAAGCAAGGGGTTGGGGGGGGAGGGGCAACCCCCCCCCATTTGCAAACACAATGCTCGAATCATGCGTTTGAAGAAAGACTGTACGGTTTCGGCTTAAAATGGGCAGCAGCCTTAAAACAAGCAAGGGGGGTTGGGGGGGGGGCCGGGGGGGCAGCCCACCCCATTTGCAAACACAACGCTCGCATGATGGGTTCGTACGACTTGAAGCCCCCTTTCCCCATTTGAAAACACGATGCTCGCATGATGGGTGTCAGACAAAATGTTCTTTCGAAGCTTTGTGCGTCTAAAAAGAGCGGGGGGTTGGGGGGGGGGGGGCAGGTGCCTTGGACGCTTAACGTCTATTCTGCGCGTGCTCTTTGTTTTCTTGGATTCTTCCCGAAAACAAATTCTGTTCTTGGGTTCTCGTTTGGCGCTTCAACGCGGAAAGCGTTCTATCGGATCGCTTTTTGGCGAAAGAAGCCACGAAGAGGAGACGGTCAACATTTTGACAGGAGACGACACGGTCAAAGAAGGGGTGACGGACAGGTTCGGGGAGGGAGCACGGATGGGGAGCGTGACATTCGGTTGATGGGCAAGGGAGTGGGGACACGTGGACGCCCCTCCGAGCCCTGCGCGTGCTCCGCGCCCGCCGTACCCGCCGCGCCCTCCGCGCCGATCCGCGCCTTCAGCACCCTCCGCGCCCTCCGCGCCCTCCGCACCCTCCGCGCCATCCGCGTCCTCCGCGCTCTCCGCGTCCTCCGCGCCCTCCGCGTTCTCCGCGCCCTCCGCGCCCTCCGCGCCCTCCGCGCCCTCCGCGCCCTCCGCGCCCTCCGCGCCCTCCGCGCCCTCCGCGCCTCCGCGCCCTCCGCGCGCTCCACGCGCTCCACGCCCTCCGCGCCCTCCGCGCCCTCCGCGCCCCCGCCCGGGACACAGTGTGCGTGCTGATGCTATAAGGGTGCATTGCGTCTATTCTGCGGGTGCGTTGCATCTATTCTGCGGGCGTTTCCTTTGTAAAGTCTTTGCTTGCAAGGCACGCACGTGCAGCATAGCCTTTAAGTGTCCATCTTACGGGGGGGGCAGCCCCCCCCCCCCCCCATTTGCAACACAATGCTCACATCATGCGATTGAGAAAAAAACTGCGCGGCTTAAAATGTGCAGCAGTCTTAAAAAGCGGGGGGGTTGGGGGGGCATAGCCCCCCTCCCCCACTTGCAGTGCTGGGCTCACACGACTTAAACCCACCTCCCCCATTTGCAAACACGATGCTCGCGCGATGGGTTCGCATTTCCAAAATTTTGCAAACACGATGCTCGCATATTGGTTCGGAAAACGTATGTTTTCTGAAAGCTTCGCACATCAAAATGCCGGTTCAACACGGAGCAAAGAACATGTGTTCTTTGAAGAAAGCTTCGCACGTCTAAAAGAGCGGGGTTCAACACGGAGCAAAGTCGAGCCAAGCCAATCCGGGGCGAGCCAAGCCCCAACCAACCAGGGCAAGGCCGTGCCTAGCAAGCCAACTTCAGCCGAGCGAGGCAAGCCCAAGGCGAGGAAAGCCGAGCCGAGCCGAGAAAAGCCAAGCCGAGCCAAGCTGAGCCAAGCTGAGCCAAGCCGAGACGAGCTAGGCCAGGCCGAGCCAAGCCACGCCAAGCCAAGCCGATTCGCAATTGTTTTACTCCCTGCTGCGCCTGGTCCCAGAGCAAGTGTGCCACTCAGCAACAACCTACCTGCACGCTTGAGGATCTGGAGACTGGACACGCCAAGCGCAGGCCCAGTAAGGAAGCCTACTAGCCCACCAGACACCGGGAAGGACGGCCCTTCCTGCCAATTGGGGCCCTCCTTCCGGAATCTCCATGCCCGGGTCCGGAGAACCCATAGCCTTCAGGTTCGCGATCTCTTTCCCGCGCTAAGGCCCATAGGCTTCCGGCTCGCGATTTCTCACCCGCTGCTCCCAGGTCGCAAAAGCCCATAGGCCTCAGTTTCGCCAACGGCTCCCGGGTCCGGGAAGCCACAGGCTGCCTCGGGTTCGCGAAAGGTTAGCAGGGAAACCTACAATCCCGGTGACCTATCCTTATGCAATTTGCAGGGACTGGCCAAGAAGCGGCCTTCTTGGCAGCCTGCAGCTTGCGGCTGCAGGGACACAGCAGGCGTTTGGGCATGCTGCAGCTTGGATGCCACAGAGCCTGCAAGCAGCTTCCTTGCTACTGCGCCTGCTTTCAGCATGTGTAGTCTCCAGGTCCTCAAGCGTACGGAGGTAGGTTTTCATTGACAAGATGCACAGCAGGTCCAGCTGCCACGGCAATTTTCGTCAATTTGTTGCAGCGTCTAGAGTCTCTTCAGCCACCGAAAGCTTTCACAGCCTTTGCGACCACTTGTCCACGTGGCTCAATGCGTGTGATAAACTCGCTAGGTCTAAGCATTTCCTCCTGACGCGTTGTTAGTTGTTGTGAGCCAACATTTCCCATCGCATAACATCTGGCCGTAGTGATCTGCCTCTTGTATTGCACTGGCCATGCAGCCATCAGAAAGGCCTGTGGTGTTTCTACATTTGTTAATTTGCGCCTAACCTGTGTCCCTCTGCTATAATTGCCCTTAGCTAGGCCGCTTCTCTTTGCCTCGGCCTTTCATAACTGCCTGGGTTGGTACCTCCATAGTGCACTACTCTCCGAATAGGGGCCTGTCCCACGCTAGAAAGCAGCTAACGAGCTACCAATCAAACGAATGTCCGGCGAAGCCTTGCCGACCATTCATGTACTATGCTGCCAGGGCTCTTGCATGTAGTCGAGCATTGAAGGAAATGATAAACTCAAACCCGAACTCAAGTCTCGGCTCAACCCCCTTGGAGGCCAAGCAGAGCCAAGCCCAGCCAAAGCCACGCCTTCGCAAGGGGACAAGCCAAGCCAAGCCACACCTTTGCAAGGGGACAGGCCCGACCCACACCTTTGCAAAAAACAAACCTGGGCCCGACCGAGAAGAGAACCAAAAAGGAAAAACAGCTTTCACCTAAACCCAAAAAAGAACAGAGTGCATACAGTAAGAGAAGGATGTGAGTTTGAAGAAGAATTCTGTGTCTCTCTTTCAGGCTGGTGCACTAGGAGCTCCCCGTCCTTCTCGGGCCACGCGCAGAGCGGCCGGAGCCGGAAGGGAGGCTTCCGGAGGTCGTAGCCGCGGAAGCCCTGCGACGGAGTCGGAGACACGAAGCTGAAGGCCGACGACCTCTCAGCAACAACACACAGGAAGCACAGGAGAAGAACTAGCTGGAACGAAACAACGAGCACACACACATAGAGAGACAGAAGTACAGACCACTTACTTGCTTAGTTCTCCTCACATACTTTCCCTAGAGCTAAGTACACCTTTAAACTGCCTCTCCGCATGAGATCTTCTGGGCGTGAAAAGTGCTCTCAGATCTCTCGCAGTTGAGACTGTGAGCAGTGGTGAGCGCCCCAGGGACCGAGGCTTCGGCCCGCCGTAGGCATCGAGGTCCCGGTTCTGCTTCTGTGGCCAAGAGGACAGGAGCAAGAAGCGGGGAACTGGCCGTAGTGATCCGAGGTTCTTCAGCAGGCCCAGGGCATCCTTGATTGAGAGGTGCTGGAAAACCTCAAAGGACAATGGACGCCCCAAGCTGGCTGAGATCCAAGATCTGAGCTAAGCAGCTAAGCCCTGAGCAATCTGATGAAGTCTGACGCACCCTGCCCATACCCCAAGGCACTCGACTGAGATCTCCGGCTTTCAACATCATCGTTGTCCGCTCCACTCGGTCACTTTGACAGGTGGAAGCTAGCCTTTTCGACTTCCAAAGTCAGGCATTCCAAAGTCAGGCAAACAGAACCCCCGGTTCGAACTGGCCGCGTAAAGAATACCGAGACTTCATGGTTGAGAGACAATGCACGAAAAGTGCGAGTCATGGCCAACTCCCCTTCAAGGATTCTAGACCCCCCTGCGAAGGCACGACCTTTGCTTGGTGCAGCTCTTTGGAGGGCGAGGGGCATGACGCACGACGACCACGGAGTAGCCCCAAAGTGGTGAAGGCAATGACGCAGTGCATGCATCCAAGGCCTTATCTTCGTCTCCTACATTCCTCCCTTCCCTTTCGGCCCACCTTCCACACCCTCTCTGGGACTTGTAAACTTCGTAAGGACGTCGGACTTTGTAAGGCTTGCGGTAAGGTTTATGGCATCCGATACTATGCCAGGATATACTGCAGGACCAGTCTACTTCTTGCACAGATCTGATGCAAACTTTGCGGGGAAATGCATGTCAAATGGCCCGCAGACATGAACTTTGAGCTTGCTGAGCAGAAGGCAACACTGCCTAGGATGTTCGATGACCCTCTTGAAATACATTGGAAAGTACGACTCGCCTCCTGTCTTCAAGCTTGTCCTGAAATCCCACGGAAGGGCCCAAACGCTCACTAGCTGTCCCTTGGCTTGTCGCCGCGAGGCGGTAAAGTGGAAGGAGGCGTCGCAAGCGCCGCTACAGCCGCCAAAGTGTTGGCGCAGGAAGCGGATCGGCCGCTGGGCGATGTCCAGGCCATGGTAGAAAACCTTCGCTGGCAGCATCCTCCGCTCCACAGCGCGGCGAAGCAACGTGGGCAGCCACTCCCCCCAGCCGCAGCCCACGTCCAGAAGGGACAACCGATTTCTGGCCGGGCCCGGCCGACTCTTCGAACTCTTCGAACTCTTCGAAGTCCCGAACCTCACGAGGAAGCGCAGGAGCCTCTGAGACAGTTCGTCGGTGGCTGCCTCCGTGGAGCCGCCGCCTCACATCGCGAGCCGTGTGGCAGCCGTGGGCCCAAGAAACTTGATCAGGCCGCGAACCCAAATGAAGTGACTAGGTCAGCAGTTGTTGAGGGGAGGGTCGACCGCTCATATCAACCACAGTAGCCAAAGGAGGTCACCAATTGAGCATCAAAATCTGAAGCTTCTGTTGAAAATTCACCGCTCCCACACTCCTTGCGAAGAGAAAGAGGAACGTGTTTTCAGAATATCAAATCTGATGAACACGAGGCTCACTAGATTCTTTCTCTGTTGATACAGAAGACGATTGGTATGAACACATTGGCATCTGTCCAACAAACGGAAGGGCCTTCTTCAGAAAACATTCATGTTTTGAATGCGGACACTGGAAGCTGTGTCTCTGCACTACAAATGTAAAATCAGTTCAGGAATCCCTTTCCAATTTGATCATGTAATCCTGCCATAAGGCTTCAAGAGTGTCGCAGTCCCGGGATGGCGACCCTGACATGCACATCCGTCAGAACATCGCGATACATCGCGACTCTCATCACTTCTGGCCATCGAACACTACAGATGCCCCCAAACATCTTCAAAGCGACGACAGTTGCGAGCCTCGTCACGCGCGAGCGCTTGCAAACGCTTTCAGACACTCGCGAACGCAGACACCTCCCTAAACCCCCGAACAACTCAAGTCTCAAACCGAGAGCCCTTCACCGCAAGTTGGGGAAGAAAATGCACGTCCTCTCCCGTTGATTCACACGACCCCCATGTCGTCGCATATACCATTACATGTGTGTAAGACATCCGAACGCATTGCTCTACATTTGTCTACATCGACGCACCTGAGGAGGCCCTGCCCCAGTGTCCGGTGGCATGTATCTCTTCGAAAGCCAAAGAACGGTAGGTGGGGAGAGCCTGGCCAGGGCAATCGCGCATGCTTAAGGAACAGGAGAACAGTGCAGTAGGATGGCCCAGCAGAACTTCCGGTAACACTTCTTCTGGTGTGCTTTGTTGCACTCTGTAGGAAACTTTGTTGTGGGAGCTTAAGGTCTTTTAAAGGGTTTAAAGAAAAAACAAAGCAAAGGAAGCAGCTCAAAGTAAGAAGCGAAGCAGAGCAGAGCAGAGAAAAGCAGAGAAAAGCAAAGCAAATCAAAGCAAAGCAAGGCAAGCAAAGCAAGGCAAAGCCAAGCCAAGCCAAGCCAAGCCAATCAAAGCAACGCAAAGGCAAAGCAACACAGAGCCAAGGCAAAGGCAAAGGCAAAGGCAAAGGCAAAGGCAAAGGCAAAGGCAAAGGCAAAGGCAAAGGCAAAGGCAAAGGCAAAGGCAAAGGCAAAGGCAAAAGAAGAAGCAAAAGCAAAAGCAATGGCAAAAGCAAAAGCAAAAAAAAACAAAAGCCAAAGCAAAAGCAAGGCAAAAGCAAGCAAAAGCAACAGCAAAAGCAAAAGCAACAAGCAAGAAGCAAGAAGCAAAAAAACAAAAAGCAAAGCAAAGCAATGCAAGGCAAGGCAAAGCAATATAACGTAAAGCAATTCAATGCAAAGCAAAGCAGGCAAGGCAAAGCAAAGCAAAGGCAAGGCAAAACAAAGCCAGGACGCGAGCATATCCCGGAGGGTTATCGGCAAGAGGACATGCTTTAGGACTGATCTGCGCTCATATCATATGATATGCACTCTGGTGGGTCGCGCGCTGATCCGAAGACCTGATCGGAAAACATGGAGGCCTGCTCGGAAATCGTCCCGCACCCTTCTAAAAGCACGGGGGGGCCCTGTTTTGGGAACAGAGGACCCCTGATCGCAAAACAAGCGCCCAGAACCCGTACTACCGAAAACCCTGAACAACGCTGAAGCCGTAAACCCTCCAAACTCTGAAATCCTAAAACAGGCCTAAACACCCACAACAAAAGAACACGTAAGAACACCGCCCTAAAACCTTCAACGCACCAAAACCTCTTGCGCTGTGCGAAGCCTTCATGTCCCCTGAATGGAGCCCTCGGATTTCTACAGCCCCTTGACATTCTTCCCAGCGGGTGTTCTGGGCCGCTTGGGCCGCTTGGTTCACTCAATCCCTGGGCCTGGAGGGCGGTGTGCATCTCTGAGAGCTGGCGACTGGCCTGGGCCAGCCGCTGCTGCATCGCGTTGCCCCTGGACCGAACCCGGAAAGCCCAGGTGGAGGCCTGTTCGAAGGCCAGGTGGACCACGTACTCTGCCGTCACCACGCGCCGGATCACACCCAAGAAGCCCAGGAATCTCTCGCTTCTGTCGCTTCTGTCGCTTCCGTCACCTTGAGCGCTGTCATCCTCGCCGTTCTGGTGGGCATGCTGAAACACTTCCAGTGCTTGCCACGCGCCTGAAGCAAGATTCACAGCGATGCTCTGAGCTCTCTGTACGAATTTCCGTGGCAGTTTCTTGCGGTGCCATTTTATCCAGCCCCGGCCTTGGGACAGAAGCCGGCGCTCCTCACGGAGACTCTGCCGGTCCGCCTCGCCCAGCTCGCGCAGCTCGCGCAGCCCAGGGAAGGGATCCGAGGCTGAGTGGTTGCCAAGTTCGTCTCGGCCTCGGTCTTCCGAACGCAGCGCGCAGCTGCCAGCTTCAGTGATAAGGACGACGAAGGCCTCCCGAGGCTCAACTTGTGACTCAACTTGCTGCAACTTTGAGTACTTGCTCTCTCCTCGTTTGGCTGCTTTTCGTTGCGATCTTGTCATCAGGAGTCTAAAGTTGAGAGATTCCTCACACAAATGGTTCAAGCTTCTTCGTAACATATCGTAACATCAGGGCAAGCACGAACAACCAAGAACCAGTGGAATCTAAGGTAGTCACTTCTACATCTTCTGGCTTTCAAACTGCTACCAGCTGCTAGCACACCAATGATTCTTGTTGGCACGCGTGCCGCTCATTTCCTGCATGTGAACCCAGAAATCACCACTTGACCGTCAAGACTACAACATGTCAAAAACGAACCAAGTGGTGCTTGTCCCTGCGTGCTTGTCAGAGCACACAGCATACCTAACCGCAAGCGGTCAGAGGAGTCTTGCCTAAATCAGCGTCTTGTACGCCGGCTTCGTCTTAGCTAACGTGAACGAGGCGCAATGACGTGAACCTCATTGCTTGAGGGCATGTTTGTGCTGGATGTGCAAGCGGATACGCTGACAAGTGAACCCACATGCATCATCGGAGGAAGAATCAGCATATGCGTGAAGGCAATCTGAAGAAAAATAGTTGCCTGAGAGGGAGAATGTTCAGAACTGTTACAGTCAAAAAGCCTTGCGCTCGGAAAGGACACAATCCGGCACGTCTCCACACCGACTCCACTTTACCCTTGTAGAGGTTGCCTTCGCGTAACGCAGGTGTGTTCACAAGGGGCTCCTTAAGCCAGCTACAACAGCACAGGACGTGAAGAGGTGGAAATTCAAAATATATATTCTAAATCAGTGCAAAGATTGTGTTGGCAAGGGCCGTGTCGGCTTCTTCTCATTGCGAGCTGCTGTTGCATCTGTTTTTGCTGTTGTTGGTGCTGGCGCTGGAGCTGGTGCTTGTGCTGTTGCTGCTGTTGCCGTTGCCGTTGCTGTTGCTGTTGCTGGTGTTGCTGCTGCCGCCGCCGCTGCCGCCGCCGCCGCGGCTGCGGCTGCTGCTGCGGCGGCTGCTGCTGCTGCTGCCGCTGCTGCTGCTGTTGCTGCTGCTGCTGGCGTTGTTGCTGTTGTTGTTGTTGTTGTTGTTGTTGTTGTTGTTGTTGTTGTTGTTGTTGTTGTTGTTGTTGCTGTTGTTGTTGTTGTCGTCGTCGTCGTGGTTGCTGTGGCTGTGGCTGTGGCTGTGGCTGTGGCTGTGGCTGTGGCTGTGGCTGTCGCTGTCGCTGTCGCCGTCGCCGTCGCTGTCGCTGTGGCTGTCGCTGTCGCTGTCGCTGTCGCTGTCGCTGTCGCTGTCGCTGTCGCTGTCGCTGTCGCTGTCGCTGTCGCTGTCGCTGCCGCCGTCTCCGTCGTCGTCGCCGTTGTTGCTTTTGTTTCTGGTGATGCTGCGGTTGCTGCTGTTGCTGCTGTTTCTGTTGCCGCTGCTGCTGTTGTCGTTGGCCCCAAACCCTCTGGTATGACCTATGGCCGCTTCCTATACGCTACCAAAGTCTCTCTTTTCCATGTGCCGATTCGTGCCGGACTGAGAACCCGCGCTGCTCGCCTCTAACTTCGAGACATTCGGAGCCACAGAGAACTGGAAGCGACGGACGCGCTCCAGGAAGGCTCGGGGCTCCTGTGTGAAGTGCCCGCCCATCAGTTACAAAGGCAGCGAACTTTCACGAGTGACAAAAAAAATGCAAGAAGTCGGAAAAGGAAAGAAGGGCGAGGCTTGCCTGCCAGGCCAGCACCTGGGCCAGGACAGCGCCGGCTGCGGCGCTGAGGGTTTCGCAGGGCTCTTTGGCGGCGGGCGCGGAAAGGCTGTACAGTGCACGTGCGCCAGCACACCAGTCCTCCCATCCGGACCTGGTGCTTTTGTGCGGCTGTCGCACCTGCGCAATCTTCCGGAGAAGCACTGCCAGCTCCGCGGGCTCCGCGGGCTCCGCGGGCTCCCGGATTTTGCTTGCTTCGCCGAGCTCGACGAGCTCGTCGAGCACCTCGCCCGTGAAGACACCACGTGAGGGGCGCGGGCGCATGCTGGGGAGCATGGGCAGGCCTTGGACGTAGAGCAGCGCGCCTCAATGCCATGGCACCAAATGCCAAACTCCTCTTACAGCACCAATACAAGCACCCAAAACCGACAAGCTGCACGACTCTGCAATTGCACAAAATCTTGGATTCGGGCTCAGGTATCGGTCTCTTGGGCGCTTGGACTGCGCGAGGCCGTGCAAGCAGCCGTCGAAGCTGGGCAACGCCGAGAGCCTCGAGAAACAAAGTTAGCGAAACTTCGAGCGAAAGCTTTAAAAAAACAATAAACAACTGACTGAACGCTTCTTCTTCTGCTTCTTTTTCTTGTTGCTGCTGTTCCTGCTGCTGTTCTCGTTCCTCCTCCCCTTGTCGGTGCGGGCGTGTTTGGCTGTGGATGACAGCCCCCTTAGATACAGCAGTAGATGTTGTCTCTAGCGTTCAAGAAAAGCATGAGGAAATTGACAAACTGAATAGCAGGACATGGGGGTGTTGATTTCTTCTCTACTCTTTCTATTTCCCTTCTTGCAACGCGTGGAGTTCGGGGGCTAGCACCTGGATTTCTGACAGTTCCGCGAGAGCTGCAATGGCCAACAAGCCTGAAAGTTGCCTGCGAAAGAGCTGCGCGCCGTTGGGCTGGGCTGCTGGGCTAGGAAGCATTCGCATGCTCCGGCTGTATACTGTGCCATATGGATGCTGAGGCGTTGCCCAGCAAGCCCAGCAAGCCAAGCAAGCCAAGCAAGCCAAGCAAGCCAAACAAGCCAAGCAACATGTTCAAGACCACAAAGGCTTGCCTCGGCGCACAACTCTGGCGACGATCATCGCTTACATTGCTGACATGTTTGCACACCTGACACGCAGCTTGCAAACCGGCCTCCACAAAATCCCATGATTGATGGGGATGTGCTGTGCTTGTCGCTGAGCTTCGCTGCTCCAGTCTCGGAGGGCGAGTTGCATGTCTGCCCAATCCGCCGCCAACCTCCCGCGCAAGACCAAGACACTCACCGCGGAATATCCAAACTATCTAATAAGTGAATGCCCAAAGTCGAGAACGCCTGTCAATCCGCCCACGTAGGTTCACGAGCACCTTGCCCAATCAGAGCTGAGCACAAAGAGCACGTCAGAGAGCGAAGGAAAGCAAAAAAAAGAAGTGGCACCAGCGTGACACACCAGTACCACGATGAAACGCGACGAAGCAGGTGGTCTCTGCTTCCCTTACACTACTTTTAACCTCCCTCAGCACCTCGCCCAAGCGTTGAAGGTCGTCTGGCATGGCAGCCGCCTCTTCCGATAGCACGGGAAACACACAAATGCCAGCTCTTTCAAGACATGCGAACAAGACCAAAAGAGGTCCGTCGTACTCTCGATTACTCGTAGCACCCTCTGGTGCACCCCAGCAACACGGCCGTGTCTCTTGCCCGTTCCGCCGCTATCCGCTTGTCATCCCTGCTCAACTCCGCTCAGCCTGCCTCCAGAAGCTCCACGCCTCCGAGCGTGCCCCATTTTCCAACCATTTACAGACTGCAAGCCCTTCCAGAACGCCCAATTTGCACATGCCGAAGCTTCTTAGCAACCCTATTTACTTGGAACGCAAAAACCTGTACCCCCCAGCATCATCCCTTAGAGCAGGCATGGAGATTTGAAAGTGAAGCTGGTTGCAAAATGCGCGTTCTTAAGTCAGCTTCAAAGAAACAGTAGGAAACAAGGAAAGAAAGGAAGGTTTTCCTTGGGTCAGGCCCCCATACCCTAGCCCGAACCTAGGCGTGTAGGGTTGCGGGTTTCAAGGATGTTGGGTTTACATAAATCATTTACATATCAAACTGTATATTATACAGTCTACTATGCTTCTCGTGCTTAGGGTTTAGGGATAACATGGTTTTTGAGGCCTTCGGGCTAAAAGACCATACTCTGCAGGGCCTTCGTGCTACTTTGAGACTTGGGGGGTGAGTGCTTCTGTTGAAGTTTCTTGCCGGTTCTCTCAGAATACCTGGGTTTAGTATTGAGGGCTGAGAGGACCAAGCTGAACTGTTTAGGGGAATGCAAGCAAGCAAGCAAGCATGCTAGCAAGAAAGAAATAAAGAGAGTGAGAGAGAGCGACACAAGCACTCTTCACACCTACTTCAAAGCAACAGAAAGAGAGAGGGAGAGAGAGATGTAGGCACTATTTTCATACCTACCTCTGAGAAACAAAAAGGGGGAGACATGACATAGGGACTTTCAGACCTACTTCAGAGAAAGAAAGAGAGAGGCGTCGCCACTCAAGTGGCCCGGTTGATAATGGGCGTTCTCAGGTCGTCCAGTTGCGCAATGGGCGTTCTCATGTCAAGAATGCCGTCTCTGGCTGTAAGATCGGTGTTCTGGTTGTAAAATCGGGCTTCTTGTTGTACAATGGCTTACTCTCCCCGAGCTTCCGAGCCTCCCGGCCAGCCTTTCTGCTGCATCTGCGCGAGAAGCTGCCCTGGGCTGGCCAAAGCCCAGACCTGGCAAAGCAAAAAAGGGAAACTCAAAGGCGGAATCCGACTCTTCTCTGGTCCCCTCTGGTCCCCTCTGGTCCCCTCTGGTCCCCTCTCCTCTGCCGCTGCCAAGGCGAGGTTCTCGCCGAGCTGCAGGAGTTGCTCCTGGCCTGGGAGGTGATCCCCCTCCAGTCCCCCCGCCCGAGAGCATTACACACTTGTGACTCTGCTTTCACGTCGCAAAAGATCTGAGCACTTAATGTCACCCCTTCCGTGTTTTTCGTGCTCTTCAAAAGAATGCTCTCCAAGCACACTTCTGAGGCAGTGCACCTGCCAGCTCCTCCTGCTCCTGAGACCTCACACGAATCCACAGTGTCAAAAACATATGAGAACTCAGAGCAACAGAGCTTTGATTTAAAGACACACACACACAACAAAGGCCACTCCGCACGAAAAAAGGTTTCCTGAAAAGAGGCGAGCCCCCCGTGGCCGGGCTAAAACCTCTGAGGCCAACTCGCCGCCTCGGCCAGGTAGACCAGGGACTCCCACTTCAGGTGCTCCTCAGATCGAGAGCATGTGAATGCACTGGGAATGGGGGGATGCGGCGGATGCGGCGGAGCCTGCAGGGGTCGCAGGGAAGACTGCAGGGACGCACATGCCGCCCAGACCTTGGTGGACCATGTAAGGAGGAAGTTTCGATACTTGCTCCCGGCTCTGTTCGCTCCCGGGCCTGGCCGAGGAACAGGTGCCTCCGCATAAGACACGGGGCACAGAGCAAGGAGAGACTCGAGAAGGGGAGGGAAGAGGAGGAGTGCCGAAGAGAGGGCGACAGCATGCGACAGAATGCGAGAGTGCAACAGTGGTCTCGATCTTTCTGGCACGTGCCCGGCCTCATCCGACGGACAAAGGCTTCCAGAAACACAAGGTGTTGGCATGCTGTTTTCTGCTCTTTGCCTGCGGCTTTCTGGCTTTTTCTGCGGCTCTCTATCTTCTGCCGTCTTCTGCCGTCTGCCTTCCTGATTTGCTGGCCAGGGGCGCTCTCGTGTCTGCGCGCATACAAAGGCGATCACAACAACACAGCCCTTTTGCCCAACAGAATATCCAGCAGAATAGCAGCTTCCATTTTCGGCCGCAAAGACATGCTGAGGTTCTGGTTCGTGCAGTAACTCCTCCGCCTTGACTTGCTGGATCTTGCTGCGATCTTTGGATCTTGCCCTCACACCACATCGCGGACCATCACTCGTCCGGGTCCCGAGGGGACAACGGAGAGGACCGCATCTGAACGTGCACTTCCGGCTTGGGGATGTCGACGAGGCCCACAGTAGAGGCGAGGCGAAGGAGAAGGAGAGGCGGGCCAGGAGCGCATCGGCTGGTTCGTGGAGTTTGCCGTGAACGTCACTGGAACCTCACTGGAACCTCACTGGAACCTCACTGGAACTTCTGGAGCACCTTGCCTTCGTAGGCCAACATCAGGGCGTTCTGATGGACTTCAGGCCAGGAGTCCAACGGCTCCGGCAGGCTGAAGGGTGGCTTCCGCAGGTCGTAAGACTTGAACTTCCTCAAACTCGTGGGCTCCATGGCCGCGAAAGCCGAGGACCCGCCCAAATCTTCCAGGTCCTCGTTCTCCGAGTCGGGCCTGAAATACTGGAAAAAATTGGAAGGGGGAGGAGAGCCAGCTTCTCTGAGCATGTCCGTGTCGAGAGAAGCCGAGTGGCCAAGATGAGAGAATCACGAAGTCCGGCTTTGCCAGGCGCAGGTTGGAAAGCAGCGTCCAGGCCTCAGGGCATCACTCGTCATTGCAAGCACCACGAACATGATGCTGTACCAGACACAATGCTGGTGGGGGCTGCCACTCTGGCTTACTCGGCTGCTCGAGTGCTACTCGAGTGCACACAGAAGGATAGGACCCACGCATCCTTCAGACTCAGGTGCTGAAAGACCTCAAGTCGGTCTGCACTACAAACCCTCCAGCACACACGAGCCAGGATGGGCGGCGCACATGCCGCACCATCGCCACAGAGTAGCCTTGCGGCAAGGGGTCCTCGGGCATTGCTTTCACGCGAATGTCATGCAAATGCTTCAACGAGGTCTTCTGCGCCACGTGGCTGCTTCCCAAGAAGCTGCACCCCAACGGAATCCCTACCTGACTTTTTGCTCAACAACGCCCCACAGATCGAGGTCTGAGCCTCGCCAATTGCACCCGAGACGGCTTTGAAATGGATGGTTGGAGTGGGAGATAAAGTCAAGTTGAGGAGTGCAGGCGACCACAAATGGAAAAGCTGAAGTCTGCATTCTTTGTTCATTCTGTGCTTGCACTACTCTATGCTTTGGGGGAGCACTCTCTGCGGACTTGTTGAACTCCTTCCCCTTCACACGCTAGCACGCTATGCCGCGGCGCCTCCACGCCATCGGCCACCTCAAACTGGAGGAAGCTGCCACTGTGTGTGGCGCGTAGGTGCCTTAGAGTTGCTCATCTTTGGTTTTTGAAAAAGAAAAAAAAGAAGGGAAGGGACAAAAAAGTCCGACACATCTCTGTGGAGAGCAGAAAGAGCATTCCGCAGCCATGAAAGCACAGCAACTACCTCTCTCCCTCTTTGCTCCTTGGGCTTCCCGACTGGATCGGCTGCCAGGCGATGTCCAGGCCCAGGTAACGGAAGTCGCCGAGCCGCCCAGAGCCTTGGGCGGCCTGGAGTGCCTCCGGCACCCACCTGGAGAAAGTCAGGGAAGAGTCCTCTTCTTCTGTTGAGGCATGGGGGCCTCTCTCTCTCTCGCTCTTCCTCTGTGGCCCGCGGCTCGCCCCAGCCGCAGCCCACGTCCAGAAGGGAGCGCGCGCCGCCTTCGTAGGGCTTCTGTTGCGGTAACGAGCGGAATGGGAGAAACAAGCACAAAATTCGCAGAGTCAGAGCCCCCGGCCTGGTTGTATCGTGCTTAGGAAGTCTACCAGGCGCATTGCGATCTCCATCGTGTGCCGCTTGGAAGAGCCGGATCCTGACCTGTCAACGACACGAACTGTGATGCGCACCGATGTACACCAAGCACACCTTTCGCCTTGAGCAAGCTCCCGCACTGTTCTGCACTCTACCGGGCCTTCCCCACCAACCAGCCGAGTGGATCTCCTCGAAAGCCAAGCGGCGGAAAGAAGCCAGGCGCCGAAGCTGAGACTTAGCTCAAGAAGAGGTCGACAATTGGAGGTCTCTTGGTTTTTCTTCTTCTTCGTCTTCTCATGTTCTTTGCCATTTTGGATCTCTCTCTCTCTTGGTCAGAGTTCATCCCTTTGTCAAGGAGCGTGAAGGTTCTCCAAGGAGCTCTTCACCAGTGCCAAGCGGTTTTGGAGGCCGTTGCCTCGGCGCTTGGCGCGGTCGCCCCAGCTGGCCACCGCCAGGAGGGCCATCTCGAAGACCCATTGGGCTGAGACGGCCCGCCGCACCAGGCCCAGCAAGCCGAACCTGCCCCACAACTTCGGCGACCGTGTTTGCTTTGGTTCCAAAGCCAGAGCATCATACCGTCATACGCACCACGCCGATCGTGAGGAAATTACACATCAGGATGCAATTTGGCAGGCTTGATCGCAGCTCACTCTTTGCTGCGCACATCTTTGCCCCGAACAGTCAAGTTCTCTTACTCCTGACGTAGCCACCGATCTCAGGCACGATCTCAGCTGCCTGGCCAACTCCGGCTCGGCGTCCACAGCATGCCTGCCTCACAGAAGCAAAGAGGCTCTTCAACTTAGACTTTTCTGAGAGCGGGGCCGAGACCCCATTTTGCCTTCGGATGGACCAAATTGCATTCCGACGGATTCTGCCAAAAGGCCTTGCTCCTGTCCGCAAAAGCAATGCCAAACTTGGCAATCACACAAACAAACAATCATAAACACACACACACACACACACAGACACAAAACTTGTCGATGTTGCTGGTTCACTTCAGTCAAAGACGAATTTATGCATATGCTTTTGAAAACACTCATAATCGCGATCGTGCTTGTAGCCAGCTCAGAATATTGAATTGCAAGAAGTATGATATGATTGCGAGCATCCTTATCTCAATGCCTTGACAGTGTGTGAGCAATTAATCGGATTCAGACTGGATTCAGACTGAAGACACTGAAGACACGTGAAAAGCGCGGTCAGGGAAAGTGAACCTGACACAGCTACTTTCAAGGGCCTTCTAATGTATTCGCGAGTGCTCAGCGCGAAACTCCTCATGCCTGCGCTGGTACACCTACGCTAACCCGGATTTTCGCTTCACTCTGCAGAAATTTGATGCGCATGAGACTTCACTGACTGCACACTGACTACACTGCTCCTTCTCCAACTCCTCCTGATCCAGCCGTGCGACCTTTGCTGACAGCGATGCTGTCTGCCATACGACTGAGACGGATTCATGTGCCTCAAAGAAAAGCAGCGTCTTACTCTCCCCTAGCTCTTGGAGGAATCCCGAGACCTCAGCTTGGCCACGGGCGCTCTCCAGCGTCTTCACAAGATCCTCGTCGGGAGTGGGCTGCGCCACGGTGTCGCTGCACAGCTCTGCGGTGCGATGGAGGAGGTGGCTGAGCTCTTCCACGCCTCAAGATACAAAAACGCGAGCGAGAGATACTGAGCCTTCACAAGAACAGCACTCATGGCACTCATGATAACGTGAGAGTATTCACATGTATTCACACCATCGGCAGACCCGAACCATCAACACAACACAATATTCTCGCCCCCCACAATTATAAAACCACCCACTTTTTTTAGGGAGATGATAAGTTTAAGGGGGGGGGAGTTTAGAGCTTGCTGGCTGCAGGGAGATGCTCCAGGTTGCTACCAGGATTTAGGCGAATGCAATTGAGGAGGCCCCTGGCCGAAAAGATTGATCAACCCGGGGAGGGGGGTTAATAATGCGAAGTCAACATTATTATGAGAGCGCGCAGTAATATCATTGTAGGAACGTACGAACGAAACGGGCGCTCTGTGTATTCTCTTTTATGCGTGGCATCGCCTGTGTTTTCTTCTGCGAGCCTCCCTGAACGACCCGTTGATACGTACGACACGTACGACACAGTTCGTACAGTTCGTCCGGCCTTCGAGCCTTGCATTCGGAAACCTCTCAAATTGGACCTGTCCTCGTTGCGAGGCTACGAAGCCTCGTCCGTTTGCGCCGTGTTTCGCGAGGCCACGCAAGCTAATAAATTCTAGCTGTGGCAAGACCTAGTGTTACACTGTGTTGCACTGCTACACCTTGACCTACAAGACTTGGCGTGCCCAGCACGGCGTCGAAAAAAGGGACAAAGGCGACTCTGGTAAGAGGGGCCTATCTGGACCAATGCGCAGCTTTCCGAAACTCGTTGGGCAGTGGCCGTCTGCTTCCGAGCGTCGACTGATGTTAGGGGCGGCAGCGAACTGCCTGCAACAAAACATCGAGAAAGTAACCGATCTGCAGGTTCTCACGAAGGAGGCCCTCGAGCCTGCGTTGCAGGTGCTGGAAGACCTCCTGAGGCCGTCCACTGACCAGCCACTCCGACAGCCAGCCTCCGACGAAGCCCCAATGTCATTCGACGAAGCGCAGCGCGACTGGCCTTCCAAGGTGTCGAAGCTGCGAACCTAAGCACTCAACCGCTGCGTTGCCAGGCGTCACACGTGATCTAACAAAATGCCAGGCTAGGTGCCACGCCAAAAGCTCGCAGGGGTCGGGGCCATTAATCACCCAGGCCCCGCGAATCCCCATGCACCAGTCCAGAGCGGTCTCTCTGGAGAGTTCACTTGCCTGCGCTCAAAGTAAGTGCTGAAAAGACAATGAAAGAATGAAGAAGCCTCCGCTTCACCGCAGATGAGGCGTTCAGCAGATGTCGGTGCAGCATGTATCGGCAGTGCCTCCGCAATGCTTCTCATCTCCTTCGTGTCTGCCAAGAGTTCCGCGAGCTTGTCGCCCAGCAGTCCCTGGCCGTCGAAGGACTCGCCTGGCCAAGCGTTGGTTTCGCTGCGGAATGTTGCCGCCCAAGCTCACCCGGGTTTGCCCCTGGCTCCTGCAAAGGTAGAAGCCCGGACATTGCCAGCCGGATGCCTGCGAAGTTGCCGTCGCAAGGCGTGGGGAGGACACTGGTTGGCTCCGAGTTGTTGCCTCTGCCGGGTTTCCTGCAAGGCCTGCTGAAGGCAGGCTGCGAAGTTTGGAAGTCCGGAAAGGAGCCCCAACAGCACTGCCGCCTGGAATGTGAGGGCTCAAGCCACAGCAACAGCAGCAGCAGCAGCAGCAGCAGCAGCAGCAGCAGCAGCAGCAGCAGCAGCAGCAGCAGCAGCAGCAGCAGCAGCAGCAGCAGCAGCAGCAGCAGCAGCGACAGCAACTGCAACAACAACACCATCATCCACCAACAACCAACAACCAGCAGACATCAAACTACAAACAACAGACAACAGCAACAGCAATGGGCAACGTGGCGTCTAACGGCAACTGACATACATCTGCCAATGGTGTACACAGGGTCGTGTCAATTTGGCTTGGCTGACATCTTTACCATCAAAGCGCTCCCTCCCCTCGCCTGCTTCAGCACCTGTCATGTCAAGCGTGATGTCAAGATCATCATTGAATGCCCATATTTGGAAAAGCTAGGGGCAGCTGGTACACATTGGAGAAAGTTTGCATCTTTGCGTCTTGCACGAATCAGGCTTCCGAGGGCTTCACGATCTCGAGGTTCACGGCCATCTGCCGGCTCTGGCTGGTCAACTCCTCAAAGAGAGGAGAGCAGAACAGAAGAGCAGCCCTCAGCCTGGCATTTTGTGCTGCTTGTTTGTCAGGAAATATGAATATTCTGCTCCTTCTCCAAGTTCTCAAGGCTCTCTTGCAGGTCCTTCCGAGCGACGCGCGCGCACGTACTTCATTCCGAGCAAGTGTTGCAAAAACAGCCACCATTTCGATCGTCTGCACTGTGTCCTTGAACCTGAAGCCACAAACAGCTTGAGATTGGCAGCTCTTGACCAAACGCGGACAATTCTCCATTTATGTTGCATAGAACAACACCATGTGCGAGCAACCTGCCCACTTCTGTATTATCGTGTGCCTTTGAACGCAGTTTTCGCTTTACGGCCGGGTTTCAGCAAGCCTTGCCCAGCCTGTTTTTGTTGAACACCCGACATGCCACAGGGGGCCGGTTCTAAAAGAGCACAAAGTGATTGCTATGCACGCCGCCGAATGTCAAACGACACCCTTTTCATTCCAAGCCGTCAGCTACGCAAGATTGTTTTGCGATCCCTACGAGCAGCGAAAACTGTGCCAAACATGGCCGGCAAATGCCCTGGAGCGGCTCTGTTGCTGGAGCTGGCCGCTGCCGCAACCTTGTCACTCTGTCCACGGCTGGCACCGTGGAGCCCAAATACCCGGGACTTCACATAAGAAGTGCAGCCCTGAGATCTGCTGTTGCCCCTTGTCAAAGTGCTGTCCCGAGGGCTCTACTGCTCGCCTGCTGTGCGGGCATGTTCACATATGTTGTGCACATATGTGCACCTTTGGGCTTTGACCGTCTATTGACCCACTGGAGGAGAAAAAGAAAAAACGCAGCAGGTCCTTCCAATCCTCTTTGAAGGTGTTGTAGAGATTCTGGACACCCGTCAGGACCATGCCTCGCAATCTGACATTCTGGCGCTGCTCTTTCTTTCTCGGAAAGCCTCTCTGTCTCTGTTGTCTTGGTCTCTCTCTCTCTGCCTTTGACTCTCTCCCCCTCTCTGTGTGCCTCTTGCCTCTGTCTCGGTCGGCTGGCCTATGGATGTGAGAGACGTGGCCTCTGCTGCTTGCAGGAAGGCCGCGCCCTCCGGCCAACGACTGAGCACAACCTGCGCCCTGAGGGAAGGAGGAAACATGCCGACAGGGACGACAGGAGCCAAGGGGACTGAGTGACGGGGTGCGCCGAGCCGCTGCAGCTCCTCCAGGGTGGCTGCCGCCCAGACCTGCAATGGAAATCGAAGCAGAAAAGAAAGAGGAACGAGAGAGAAAGAGAGAGAGAGTGAGAGAGAAAGAATGGAGAAGGGGGAGTAGACGGGCGTGCCAAAAGCAGACCGGAAACAGAGGTCGCTGCTCGGCGCTGTGAGCGCAGGAGCCGGTCGCGCAGGGCCGTCAGCTCCGTGTGGAGCGCCCGCTCCAGCGCCTCCCGGGCCACGGCCTTTCCGGTGGCAAAAAAAGCACATCTTTCTATCCGACTCGATGCTCTCTCTACATATATGTCTCTGCGTCTTTTCACTCTGCAAAGCTTCTTCCCTCCTCTCTCGCTCTCTCTCTCTCTCTCTCTCTCTCTCTCTGTCTCTCTCTCTCTCTCTCTCTCTCTCTCTCTCTTTCTTCTTTCAACTGCCCACTAGGCTTAACCACACAGTCGGACCTCTCCTCCCGCCGGGAGTGGGGCTTGCGGGCTTCCGAAAAAAAAAACATGCATCCCATCGCTTGGCAAAGCGTTCGTATGCCCCTCGACTTGGAGTCGTCTTCTTGCAAGATCCCAATCAGCTTCGAAGGGGTGGAGTCGTCTTCCATCCGGATGTCGATACGACCGGTTCAAAGTTGCTGCACATTGCTGCACTAGTGACATTGTGTTTGACCGCGTGGGCTCAGGATAGGTGTCTGAGAAAGAACACAGACAGTAGCTGTTTCATGGGATGTCAGCTAAACTGAGCGTGGGAGATGCTCCTTGTCAAGTTGTGCGGTTTACACTTGATGCGCTTGTAATTTACAGGTTTGTGAAGTCACATCTTCGTTGTTGTCATGTGTCCTGGCGTCTCACCTGGCGACATAAACATATGCTATATATCAAGGGAGAAGCTGCTGAGACTGCTTGGTCTGAATTGTCCAAACCTTTCTCCAAGAACTAGGGGGCTTCAAGCGACACACGAGAGCATTACATGCAACCTACCACTCACACACACACACTCTCTCTCTCTCGCTCTCCCTCTCTCTCTCACTCATTCACACTCTCTCACACTCTCTCTCACTCTCACACTCACTCTCTCTCCTCGCTCTCGCTCTGGCTCTGCTCGACTCTTCTCAGTTCCTTCTTTGTCGGCTTTCTCCTTTTGCTTTTCCTTGCTGGGGCCCCACCGCCGCACCGCTCCTCCGCGGCGGAGCGCCGGCTCTCCCGGGCCAGGTGCCGCTGCAGCCGCTGCCGCTGCTGCCGCTGCTGCCGCTGCTGCCTCTCAGAGTCGCTTTTGGATCAACAGAACATAACAGACATAACAGAACAGATCAACTTCAGAACAACTTCAGAACCAGAGAACACAACTTCGGAACTGAATAACGTTGCACGGTTACTTGCATTTCAGTTGCATTCACTTGCATTGCAATCAACAAGAGAGCTCATCAAGAACCGTGCAACACCAGCCGCGCATGCAAAAGGTCAGCTCTTCTGACCCGACGGCGACATAAACAGTCCCTCCATCCGCGAAAGGCCTACCTGCACTTTCTGGGAGCAACCTGAGGAGAGAACACAATTCGGGGTGGGATGCATCTGATGCACCGCGTTAGAGAATGCACGTTCTTCCCCGAACCCGCCGGGAAAGCCGTTGAGGTGACGCACTTCTTAGACGAAAATCCTCTCGTCGTCCGACGTAGCTTTCCCGAGTTTTCCTTTGTGTCACGTACCGACCACGAACATGGGCACGCCAGGTGCGTGGGGATCGGGGCACCACGTTTCCTCATCCTCTGCAGAAGAACAACAACACATCTTTCTCTCTCTCTCTCTCTCTCTCTCTCTTGTTCAGAGGCTCCCCAACTGAGAACGCCTTGAACTTGCGGAATGGCCTGGATGGGTCTTGCACTCGCCGCACGATGATGTGTGAGAAACTGTGAGACAGGGTGCATTTTTGAGCTTCAACCTGAAGACATCACCTTAGCGACTTCGAGCACCAGGCTGTCAACCGGCTGGCTGGCCAGGGCAACCTCGCAAGAGCTCTGTTGTGGGACATGAGGCGCTCCACATATACGTACACTGCTTTAAACACATACTCTCTGTCTTCCATCTGGCACGTCTGCTTCTTGTCGTTGCCCTTCTTGCTGCTCCTTCAAAGTATCTCCTCTCGCCTCTGCTTCTACTAAATGGCAACCTTGATGTGTAAACGGCTCTCGACATGATAAATCGCAAGAAGGGCCCCTTCTTAGTTTTTGCATGCTCTCCATATCCCAAATCGCAAGTCCCTAGCTTCCTCTCTTTCTCATCTCTCCTTCTTTACACCGTTCGTTCTCATTCGTCGTTGTTTATCATATCCTTCTCCCTCGTCTTTCCCTACCTTTTAGCACCGCCCGAAGGCGAGCTCGCTGGTCTGAGGGATCGGTTGTACAAGCAACAGACTGCCACGACCCAAAAATGCTGGGAGACTGTATTGGCCGGCTCCCAGGACCCTCCGAGGCATGTGTGCTGTGAAAGCGTGAGGCTACACGCTCTCGCTCTGGCTCTCTCTCTCTCTCTCTCTCTTCCTGTCTCTCTCCCTCTCTCGGTCACTCTCTCCTTCCCTTTTGTTCTTCCTCGTGCATCGTCCATTTTAATTCTAAATGGTAAAGGGAAAAACAAAGGAAGGTAGAGAGAAAGAAGAGGGCAAGACAAAGGAGAGGGAGAGAGGTATGAAATCAAAGACCACCGGTGGGAAAGGGAATGGAAAAGGGAATTTGTAGAAAAAGAATGTTGAGAGGCTCGAATAGATGACCTCTGGAGATATAGAGGCTCGAACGGATGATGTCTCAAAACATACAGGCACGAATTGACGAGCTCTCGACATACAGCGGCTCGAATAGGGAAACTCTCTAAATACAGAAGCTCGAACACATGAACTCTCAAAATAGTTGGAGTGGATGCCGCAGTGTATCTCAAAACACAGGCCTGTGCACATCAATGCATGTCAACAGCTGAAGATGAATGGACATCTCGATGCATCTCCACGTCTATGATCCTACGGTGATAAGCTCATGTGACTTACATCTGAGACGAAGCCTTATGGCAAACACGACAGCTTTGTGACCGGGGATCTTGCCGAGGCCGCGCTCAGAAGCCTCGGGAATTCGGAATCAGCGCAGGTAACGAGCAATGACAAGTACATGACAAGTACAGACGGCACAATGAGACAGCTTCGCAATGCCTGGCTAGGGCTTGGCTAGGGCTTGGGCAGCACGGCAGCCATGGCTACCATGGCTCGGGCTGGCAGGCAAGCACCAGCCGCATCGCATAGAGTCGGGGGATGCGCGAACTATGGAACAAGCTGCGGAATGGGCACAAGCAACGGCGTTTTCTATTGTTGGGTGTCGCTGCATCTTGAGCTCGCTTTGACTGCAGGCTAGTCCTCTCAGGCACGGCAGGAACAATGTGGAAACCAAACAACGGTCGGGCTTTTTGTGTCCACGCGCACCATGCATTCCGCCTCAGGTGCCCGGACCAGGGATAAGCTTGGCGCAGCTGCTGTTTGTCAGTATGCGGCCACTGGGGTCGGGCTCCTGCGCATGCTTCAAGCAACAGGAGCAAGGTTCCAACATCTACATTCACATCCCATGCCAGGCCTGTCCGCTCTGAAGAAGGGGTTCTTCACCTGCAAATGACTAGTACTGAAGACGTATTGAATGAGCATTTAAGTCACTTTGGCAGCTTCAATCGTTTTCAATCCCCAGCCGAGACCGCGGCCGGGTTGGGATTCTTCACGGGCCCAGGAGGATCCGGAGAAGGCGTTCTCTCCTTTTTGTTCTTGAGCATCATCATGCCAGGTCCTGAAGACCAAGGAGGAGAGAGCAAGAGGGAGCAGACTAGCGAAGCGGAAGCAGCTGCTTGGGCTCCTCCAGAGAACTCGCTGACGCGCTCCTCCCGGCGCCGGTCCCGCGCACGCGATCGGCTGCGGGATCGGCCGCCGCGGCCCATCTCCCTTTCTTTTAGAGAGAACAAACTTGAGCACATTAAAGAAGAGGGAGGGAGACGAGAAGAACAGAGAGAGAGGGGCGAGAGAGAGAGAGAGAGAGACAATGAGTCCTTGTTCTCTCTCTCTTTCTCTCTTTCTCTCGCTTTCTCTCTTTCTCTCTTTCTCTCTTTCTCTCTTTCTCTCGCTTTCTCTCTTTCTCTCTTTCTCTCTTTCTCTCTTTCTCTCTTTCTCTCTTTCTCTCTTTCTCTCTTTCTCTCTTTCTCCTTTCTCTCTTTCTCTCGCTCTCTCTCTCTCTCTCTCTCCCTCTCTCTCTCTCTCTCTCTCTGTCTCTCTCTTCGTCTCTCCGTCCCTGCCCCTTTGCTTCCCATCCCACTTTCGACACAGCATGTGCCTGACCAGTCGCCGAGGGCTCGGGCTCTTCGGGTCATTGCGAGAAGGGAAATTGGCCCGAGGCACCTAGCACAAGCAGCAGACAACGCCACTTGCCCCACAACATCCCAGGACATGGCAAGCGACAAAATGCGACAAAGTCCGGTCGCGTCCTCACTTTGGACCTCTTCGAGCCTTATAAGCCTCCAGAAGAGCCTCCACTTTAGACCTCCTTAAACATCTGAGGAGTCTTGAGAATCGGGCATCTGAAGGGCTTCTCTTCCGTCGCGGTGGGCTCGGGCCTCGAAGGAGAGCCGCAACAAAGAACACATCAGGAAACGAGTGGAACGAGTGGAACGAGTGCACCGAACAGCCGTTCAAAGACCGGAAACCCCCGCAAACTGGGCCACCAGCGGCGTCGCTCCGGGCTCCGGCGCACGGGGGACCGGGCACGGTTCCGGCCATAAAGGCGAGGGGGACTGCGGCTGCGCGGCCGCCTCTCCAAAGATCGAAGCATATAAGCAGGAAAGAGGGCACGAAATGGCACGTGTCACTGTGTTGACGGGGCCCTCTACTGCAGCCATGGCGTCTCTCCGACGCATCATCGCACAGCATCGCACACCATCTTGTAGCAACGTTCCCGAAAACATCTCAGCGAAAACTCTCAGCGCGGACTCCGCGATGCCTGGGTGGGCCAGAGTTCGAGATCGCCATCGGACCTTCAGCGATGTGCAAAGCGTTGAGTGCAAAGCGTGGAGTGCAACTCTGGACGACATCTGTGACTGTTCAACGAAAGTCCCAGGGTGCATGGCCATCGTTTCCCTTGGGTCCGCCGGCTGGACCCACCCCAACCTCAGAGAAACAGAGGTTTGGACACCCCCAAAAGACCCCCCAGCAGGGAAGTGGGAAGAAAATCTGCCGATCTGGCTGGGAAGCCATCAACGAAGACCTGGCTGGCCTTCAATGCGGCGTAGGCTCGGTCCTAGGCACACGGCGATACAGGGTGTGCGGAGAAGTCCGGCTTGTGCCCAAATCAACAAAGGCTTGGCTTGCAGCAGCGGCTTCTTGCGTCGCGAAGCGTACATTCACAAAGTCCTGCAGCACTCTTGCCCTCTTTGCCCGGGGTAACACATGGAATCGCAACTGTGCAACTGCTGTCCTCACCGGGAATGCCAGAATAGGGTGGCTTGTGACAGTGAATGACCTGCTGTCGTGAATTACATGCACTGTGCTGTTCGCAGGTGCGCAACGCGCCTCTCCGAACTGCGCCATCGCTCTGGTCATTCCGACTCGACTGTGCTGGGGCATGATGCCTTGCTAGTGCAGCATTATCGACATGACGTAACATACGTAAAGCATGAACTCTCACCTCCGGTGCCCAATTGCGTAAGGCGGTGACCCGTGGTGATACGCACCAGCGCCGACATCGTCAGAGAAGCCTGGCCACATCGTTCCAAAAGAATTTTGTGGTGTCCAGATGCAATTTGACTACTGAGTTTGCATTGTCCAGAGTTAGACGCAAAAACTATCACCCCCCAGTGAAACCTCGCGTGTTTGCCGTAGAGTCTGTAGAGGCTTCAGAAGACTAACGGGAGGCCATTTGGAAGCCCTCCACCTCCGTCGTTCTGAAAACTGTAGGCTCTGGCTTCAGGACGCTTTCGGAACGCAGTCGTGCCGCGCAGCGAAAACTACTGTTTCTTTGCATGCACAGACCGGACAAGGAACTCAGGTCACCAAGCTCAACACACTAGCATCTACAGTAATCTCCAGCTGCAAGCATGCCACCTGACTTTCAAGTAGAGGCTGTAGGGAAGAGTGCATCTTCGCGCACACCTTTTGGAAAGACCCCGAACAAGAAACCTTGAAAATTGCGGGGTCCAAACAAAATCCAGAATTGTCATTTTGCCGCCTCTTTATCATGTTTACAAGTCGATCGCCACATGCGTTGTTGGACCCAAAAAACGCAATTGGCTTGTTTCGGGAAGCAAATTCAAGCCAAGCTTGTTTTTGGTATCCGCTTCTTTCGCCACCGTGTAAGGGGTGTCTTTCTCAACTGGGGGGGGGTGGGGTCGGGGGGGAACCCCGACAGGACCACGTGCGGAACACCTCGTGACTACTGCTGCCCCCAACCTCACAACCTCCCGCCACAATACCCGAAAACATGCGTGCTTGTCTTCTTTGTCTTCTGTCTTCTCTGCGCGCCTGCAACGAAAACTTTACTCCCCGGAGCCTGCCGCTTGAGTTCCTTGAGTCGTCTTTCTGCCCATTCGCGAGGGCGCCTGAACTTTTCTTGCTGCAGCTCCTTCGCTGTCCCTCAACACTCAGTGCCTGCGGCTGTGTGGAGGGCCGGGGGGGCAATCCCACTGCAAGAGCCGCTGCGGGCTTGAGCGGCGAACAGTTGAATGGCGATAATGGAGAGAGCTCAGAGAGCTCCATATGTCCAATATCTCACAGCTGTAAAGCTAACTTGGGACTTCTTGCTTGAAATTCTGGGATTGTTTATAAAAGGTTTGGCTTTTGTCCCGAAAGCTAATTCTCTATATCTTAATCGGAAAAACTTCTACAGCATTTTCTCGATATCTTAATGGGAAAACCTCGAATTTCTGTAGACTTCATAGGAAAACCTCCACTTAGCCATATGCCCATCGGAAAAACGCTCTTCTGGACACGGGAAACCTCGATTCTCCATATGTTCATAGAAAGACCTTCATGTTCTGTATATCTTTTCGGAAAACCTCATTTTTTTCTTGTTATAGTCCGAAACCTTAATTTTCCTCTACATGGTCATAGGAAAACCTAAAACTTCTTTGTGTTGAGTAGGGGAAAACTTCCATTTTCTCTACACTTCAACTTTTTTTCCTCTGCTTTCATGGGGGAACCTCTGCTTCTCTTGTATTCTTGCGGGTTCTCTACATTCCCTCTACACGTATAGCAGACAGAAAGCAAAAACGACAGAAAGAAAAAACACAACGCTTGCATGACGGTTTGGAAAGGATCGTGTGTTATTGACGCAAGTCCTCTTCATGGACGGTAAGAGTGTGTTTTTGTTGTGGAGGCTTTTTTGTTGTGGAGGCCTTTTTGCTGTGGAGGCCTGCTGCGTCTTGTTTTGTGCAGTGGCCGGGCGCTTTTGTTCTTGTGAAGGCCAGGCGCCATTTTGTTTGCTGTGGAGGCCCGGAGGCTTCTTGGCTGTGGAGGCTTGACGCGCTTCTTGCTGTGGAAGCTGGGTGCATTCTTTTTGCTGTGGAGGCTAGGTGCGTTTTCATTGCTGTGGAGGCCTGGCGCGGCCTTTCCATTTTACTGTGGAGCGGCTTAAAGAAGCGGTGGAGTTGGTTTGGGGGTGGGGGGCGCTTGCCAACACAATGCTCGCATGATGAATTTCCTTTTGACTCATGTGCTTTGAAGCAAGCATGCAGGGCTGCAAAAAGCCCTCGCACGTTCTTGATTTCAAAACGACTTATATGCTTTGAAGCGAGCTTGCACGCCTTTAAAAGACAAACGGATGGCTTGGGGGGCCCCCCCCGACTTGCAAACACCTGCCTTCCTGCCTTCCTGCCTTCCTGCCTTCCTGCCTTCCTGCCTTCCTGCCTTCCTGCCTTCCTGCCTTCCTGCCTTCCTGCCTTCCTGCCTTCCTGCCTTCCTGCCTTCCTGCCTTCCTGCCTTCCTGCCTTCCTGCCTTCCTGCCTTCCTGCCTTCGCCTGTCCGTGGTCGCTTGCCTAAACAACAGAATGATGCTTCAACAGAAAAGAAGTTGCCTAATGAAATATAAATGCATTCCTATTGATGTATGGAGAAAAGGTCTTCCGCATGGACTATCTAGTTAAAATGGAGGCTTTCCAATAAACACATAGACAAAATTGAGGTTTTCCTAATAGAATATGAACAGAACAGAGGATATAGAGAAAATTCAGGTTTTCCGAGTAAGTACAGACAATTAGCAAAAGGGACAAGAGCCAAACTCCACCGCAAACTCCAACTAAGAACAGAAACACCTCTCTAGCCTCTTTGCCACTCCTGTCACTAGTGCAAAGGCAAAAAGGGAAAATGAAAACCACAGAGAATGGTCGAGGAAGTGCTTGAAGGTTAATGAAAGTGTGAAAACCTCACATGCTGCCTGGCACAGCTAATTTCGGAGCATACATCTTGGCCTTGCTGCGCAACTACACGCATGTTTTGCCGCTGGGGCCCATACAAGTCATTTTGCCGGCGTGGATCCCATACAAGAAACATAAGAAACCATCTGCAAGAACATTCCAAAACCGTCCCAAGAGCAGTCGCTACACCGAAACACGCCGAGACTACTTGAACGGGCCAACCGACGCGACTCATGCCCAACATACTTAAGGCAAGGACAACCCGACAATCCAACAACCAGGCCGCTCTGTCTCCGAGAGACACTGCAAGTGATTGTAAGCGTGAGCCACTCTCGGCACCGATCTCAAACACCATCAACTCAAGCACTTCAAGCACTTCAAGCACTTCAAGCACTTCAAGCGCACCCTTTTCTTGCTTTCAAGAGACACGGTCCAGTAGGTCCAGCATATCTCAAAAGCGGAAGGTGGCTGCTGAGTTTGCAGGCTGAATCATCCGAATCGCCTCCTTTGGGGGGTTCTGTTGAGATGATGATTGTGAGGCACAGACATTGATGCAAAAGGAGGTTCTGCAAAGCGGCGCGCCTTGGAGACTGGTTCCAGGCCTTTCGCGTCTCACCTCCGTTGCAGGCTTTGGTGCTTCACACGCCGTGAGGCACAGATATCGATTTCGGATCAAAAGCCCGCAACCTCGAAAGGGTCTCCAAGCACGTTTGTGTAAAGCTGTGCCGAGACTCAGCCAGTGACAGTGAGCGCAGTTAATGCAGGCTCAAGTACAGTGTAGTGGTGTGTCACCTTCGATGTCAGCAACAGGGGCGATGGAGCCACGCTGAGTCACTGGAGCCCCAGCCACAGCCACGAAGCTCTGAGCTCCGCTGGCTCCGCTGACCCGAAGTCCCGCTGGAAGTGCCTTGACTACCGCCTCAGCGCAGTCGACATCGACTCACATCTACATCCGCCGCCACGTGCAATTTCGCAAACAAGAGACTTCAGCAGGCTGAATGTCTGCCTAAAGGCCGCTTAGAGGCCACAAAGCTGCAAAGGCGCCAGGCGCGCAGTGCGTGACAGCTGCAAAGGCTCATGCGCTAGATTGGCGTGTGCAACACCTGGAAGCTCAGCAGCCCATGTTAGGCGCCAAAGCTGTGGTATCTTTCCCCGTTTCGTTGCAAATGTGCGGGAATTTGAGCATAGTACAGGATTTGGGGCGAGGCTGATGCATGAGAGAGATCGCGTGGAGGCAAGCCGGTCATCATCTGCGACACTGGACATAGCACCTAGCCGGCGACGCAGCGGATGCAGCGACTGCACTGCCTTGGCGGCCTTGGCCGTCTTGGCCATGACACCAGCTGTCACTAGCTTCGCATGGGAGGCTGGAGGTGGAGGTGTGGTCTGCCTTATCGCCCCACAATTTATGCTCTGGTTGGCACCACCACCACCCCTACCACCTGCAGCTCAAAAGCTCATGAGGCTTCTATGCTTTTGTCGCTCACCAGGTTCTCCTGCCGCATCGGGCTTGAAACCATCAAAGCCATCAAAGTCATCAGGAGCTGTCATCGGGGGATGCCTCGGGCAACTTCTTGACAATGGCAGTTTCTGACATTGTGGACCTGAGCGGAGGCACTGGGTCAGGACGGCTCAAGCGCACATTGATTTGCACTGTCGCTGCGTAGCGCAGGGCTCATCAGCTTCACGAGCCACGAATGTTTGCGGGGATTCTGATGGCGTGGGCGTCGTCCCCCGCCTGAAGACAACCACTGGCTTTACCGGCTTCTTGCTTTGTTTGCTTTGTTCACGCACCTCTCGGATGAGCTCAAAGAGCAGGGCCATCATTGTGCATGGTTGGCTGGGAACTTCAGAGGCCCTTTGCTTGCTAGTGAGTTTCTGTACTGTGTGCGCTGATTGAACTGGCCAAACAGCCAGCCAGCCCTGCCGGAAGTTGCGGAGCTACAGAAGCGGCTGCTGACAGCAGCGTCAGCTGCGTAGGCTGCACAAGCTGCGAGGTCGACAGGCGCTTTCCTGTTTGTGGCCGGTGGCAACCGCGAACACAACCGGCCCGGAACCTCAGCGTTGTCGATTCTTGCTCGGAAGGCCAAGAAGGCGTTGGCACCGTTGGCATGTACGCAATGTACGCCGGCACCTGCAAGCCTTGACCGCAACTGCCGAGCTTGTGCCTGCCTGCACACACGAAGCACCAGGAATATGGAGATGGTGGCCGAGACAACAGACCAAGCCGGCATTTGGGACTTTCCTGCAAAATCCCCTCTGAGCTAAGCTGCCAGAGTCACACCCACCAGGTGCCGAAATGTGCCGACATGTGTTGGGATTGGTGCTTGGATCTGTCACATGCAGAGAAGTCAGGAAGCGCAGGCCCAGCAGCTCAACGGCCAAAGGGGCATCCATGAGGGACAAGGCACACTCGGTACACCCCAGCGCATGCGTGATACGTTTCAGCGGCCTACGGCCACAGTATTTGACACACAATCTGCTACCCAAGTTCGATTTCAAGCTGTCTGCACACCTATGCCGGCCACGCAGCGACAGCGTGCGCTACCTGTCAAATGCAGGTCTCTTCAGCCTGGACCGACCTGCAGCGCCGTGACACAAAACAAAATGGAAGGGAGGGCTGCGAGGAGGACCTCCTCGCGCCCGAGCCCGATGTGCCGAGATTGGCTCCGGCACATGCAGAGATGTCAGGAAGCGCAGGCCCAGGTGCTCAACGGCGAAAGCGGCATCCATCAGGGGCGAGGCAGACTCGGCAGTCCCCAGCGCATGCGTGCTGCATCTCCGCGGAGGTCGCGGACGACAGCTGCCAATGTGCGCAGAGCGCTTGGGGTCTCGCGGCGTTGCCTTGGCAACGACGGCCATGAGGCCACACTGAATGCACCGTAGCCGCGCTGTGTTAACCTTTTCAAATTCGAGGGACCGAGGGAGTGCTAAGGCCCTACTGGCCCTACTGGCCCTACTGGCCCTACTGGGCCCATTCAGAAGGTGGCGGACCACGAGGCACGAGCACCACAAGCTTGGAGAGCGCAGCACAAGGGACCACGAGGGACGGCGACCGCCCTCGTTGGTCGGGAGCAACAGATGTGCACATCGATCAGCGGCGACATGCCCTCGCTGCATGTCAGGGAGACCTTGCGGCGACCATCCAAGCACCGGCCCAAGCCCTGCGCAGCTGATGTCCGCCGTGTCTGGGCGCAGGGTGGGGCTGGCAAGCCCGACTTAGGGTCAAGGCAGGTGCAGCACTCGAGGGCCGCACGGAGCCCGAGCACGAGTGGACACCAGTTGGCGATGCACGGTGCGCGCAGGTCGTCGGACCCGCTTGGGCGGACGACGAGGTGCCGAGCGCACACGCTGCCACAGGCACGCCACTTTCCGTGTCGTCGACCTGCCCGTGTCTTTCATGGCATGCAACTCTTGCACTTGAGGAGCACAGCTGCCACCGTGATCGAGGCTTCTGGATAGCTTTGCAGGCATTTCATGGCAGCGAGTTTCCCAGCATCCGTACTCTTCGCGCACATGACCTCCGCAAAATGAGGGATGCATGTACTACCCAGCTTGTGTGGGAGCCCAACATCTGAGACATAGCAAGACTGGAGGAACACTGTTGTCAGGCAGATGTTGTGTGCCCTGCAAAGCTGTCAGGCTGTTGGTCTGGGCCACATGGAACCTCTGACATGAAGCTCCGCGCAGGCTGCATCGTGCACAATGTTGGTTTCAAGGCATGCCTCTCTTGCACATCTGGCCCCCCGCGCGCGCACGATGTTCAAGTGCCAGGGGAGGGGGAAGTAAGCACGCACCGGGACAACAAAGCCGAGGGAACTTCGACAGCCACCCGAGGAAACCGCCGGACACGCGGGAAGGCTAAGCCCTGCACGTGCGGACATGCTTCGCCGCTTCGCGCTCCTTCAGTGCGGGCGAGCTCGGCCATCGCCGCAGCTCATGCAAGTGACTGTCAGCAGTGCGGAGCAAGTTGCGCGGGGCCTGCTACGTTCAGTGCTAGTCGGCTACATCGGCTACATCGGCTAGGCGCACAAGCTGCACAAGGTTTCCTGCCTTGGTGCTTTGCTGGGCGCTTTGGTTGCCTTGGTCCTGTAGCACTTGCCAGGCACTTGCCAACGACCAACATGAGACTCTCGATGGTGACTTGTCAGATAGCCGCGGAAGCAGCGAGCCTGCCTCTTTTGGAGCCATTCGGGCAGAGCCCTTGGCGGAGTCAGAAGATTCAAGAAGTCGTTTGAGATGGCCAAGTAATCCGCGTCTGAGCGCCATCGGCGAATTCGAGCGGCCCGAAGCCGACGGTCGACCAAAGAAGCCTGGGCATGTACACTCGGAGGCCCCAAAGATGTCACGCCCCTGACAGGCTCCTGAAAGGCTGAAAGGCCCCTAAGTCCAAGTCCAAGGTCAGAAGCTTTGAACCTCACACAGCTGTACATCCGACACGTGCGGCGTTAGCGGCTCTGGCTCCAGCTCCTCCGCATCCTCTGCACTGCTGCGAAAACGACTCATGCGACTCATGCGACTGATGTTGCTCATGCGACTCGCTCCGTGTACGCAACCACCAGCGGTGCCAGGCCAGAACCCGTAGGGCACTTGGTGCAGGCGACGCGCACGCAAGGCAAATGCACGGGGTGCTGGAGGCCTCTCACAGGGCACTTGCACTTTTGTGCTCCGCCGTCACCGGTGCGAACAAGCCACCTTGAAACCTTTGGGCACGAAAGGCCGCAGAGCATGCAGAGCATGGCTGAGCGCTGTGTCCACACGAGCCATCATTGTTGGATGCCCTCTGTGTACCAGCTTGTACCAGCCTGTACCAGGCAGAGCGTGCTCAAGCCGACCAGACGGGTTCGGGCGAGGATGGCGAGGATGGCGAGGATGGCGAGGAGGGGTGAGAAAAGCGTAGCTGAGCGAGACAAAGCCGCGAAGGCACGCCCGCACACGGGGTGGGCAGCGAGGGGAGAGGGCCCTGCCAGAATGGAACAGTCCCTTCCCTGTTCGGCAAAACATGGCCAGCGTGAGCTTTGGAAGGAAGGAATGCAGTCAATGCGCGGGTTCCAGAGATGCTGTCTGGCTGACATGCGACGAAGGACATGTACTTGCCAGAACACTCACATAAAATTGAGCAACGGGTTCAATGCACTCGATGGGTTCATGGGGTTCACTGGATACACTGGGCTCAGTGGGAGCAACAGGTTCAGTGGAGTGGGCTCACGTTCGCTGAAAAGCACCTGGAGCCTTTCTACAGCTGTGCCCGTGCTTTGCCAACAAAACCAAATCCAAGTTACCAGAGGGTCGCATTCTGGCACCGTCCGAAACAACTGCGGGAAGAAACGACCATTGGCAATGTCCCTCTTTGGCAATGTCACAACTGGGCTGCAGGCCTGCAACATCTATACAGTGATCGGAAATGCCGTCGATTCGCATGTCTGTGCACAACATTCTGCATCCAAGAGCCCACAAAAGCCCCCTAAAGGGTGAAGATCAAGCTGGCCTAAGCTGGCCGGGCTTTGACAATGTGACACTTGCCGTAAGGCTCGCTGGGACATGAGGCATGTGCTGCGGGATGCATGTGCAGAGTTTCCCGGATTCCAGGGCATGTGGACACGAACCCGAGCTGGGCTTGTGGGCTTTGTCGGGCAGGTCGAACAGGTGTCAGTTTGCAGCAACCTGACAACGTGACCGACCGACAGCGAAAACTTATGCAACTTGGCGTCCACAAGTTCGATGACCCGAGCTCTCATACAAGCATGGATGCCACATGCAGCATGGACGTTCGAGCTCTTCTTATGTCAGGCATGGCGTGCACTGGCTTTGTGATTGCACAAAGCTGACGCACTCAAGACACTCAAGATGGCCTTCGGGCATGCAGACTCCACAAGCTCAACACGAATGCTGCTCCGGAAGGGCCGAATCGCAAGCAGCCAGCGCACAGCGCGGCAAATCCACAGAGCCACGTGAGGCGCCCTACCGAGGCAGGCACGCTCGGGCCGGTCGGACTGCTCGGACTCCCGCACAAGTGCTAAAGAGACACAGACATGCTGCAACCGTGTGCCTGCAACTTCTGCAACGCCTGCAAAGGCCGTCAGGCTGTGACTCCTCTTCCGAGAGAAAGGGCAGGGGCCGACAAGCGCCAGGGGCCTGTGCAAAGAGTCGGCTGCATCTTCAACCTCGTGGCTCCGCTCAACCCGCCCGCTCCAGCAAATGGAGATGTCCATTTGTGCAACTTCCGGCATGTGGACTTCCTCAGCAACGATCAGGTGTCGCCTTTGCTTGTGAGTTGTGAGCTTTTTGCTTAAAGCTGTCGGACCCCACTCAGGAGTCTACGAGGGGGGCTCCCTCCTGCTGCAGGGCGACCCTTCTCCCCCTTGCTGTCCCCTGCAAACCCTGCGACGACGTGCACTGATGTGCTCCTTAAGACGGCTGGAAGTATCCTTGAGCGAGAGAATCCTCTCACAGGAGTGGCGAAAGAGCGAAGGCTCGCAGGCGAAGGTGGCGAAGGTGGCGAAGGACGTAGAAGGGAAGCAAAAAGAAGCAAAAGCCAAGGAGACAAATTTGGCAAAGAAAGGGGCACAGGGTGCCACCAGCCTCTCACGGAAGGCCCTTCACCTGAGTTGCCTAAAATCTGGAACTCGTCGGGGCGTTTGTTCTCTGCGACAAAAGTTACTCCGCACGAGCAGGAAGGATCGACTGGTCGCAGTGCCCAGGGCGTGAAGGCATCACTGCGACTCGGCTTCACGAGTCTATCTGCATAATCGCTCATCGGCCATCATAGGCCATAGGCCCTTAGGCGGCCTTAGGCGTTCCAACTCTGTGCGCCTTTCAGAGATGTAGCAAGGAGGCCTTGGAATCCTGGACTTCCCAAGGGTGGCACTGCCGGTCTTCGTCTTCGACCTCCGCAGCCACTCCAAACGAAGAGCGAATCATCGCGCACGAACCAGGTGTGAGGAAGATTCTGCCAACTTGACGCCCGCAGCGACCATGACGGCCGTGCCTGCTAATTGCCTGCTACTTGCCTGCTAAGCTTCCCATCAGTAGACCGCGAGTGCCAGGTGCCAAGGCGAGGCGAAAGGTGCAGGATGGCTGAAGCTCCCGAAATCTTCTGCTCAAGCTTTGCTGTTGCACGGAGTTCACCCGGACCTCACGGACTCACGGACCTCTAAACTTCAATGAAGCAACAATTCACACTCCTGTCGTTCCACTTAATGCATCAGCTTGCACTCGTTATCTGAGACCTTTGTGCAAATTCCACGCTCTGACTTTGTGCCTCGCTTTTCACTGTCAAAATGCAAGCTCTCAAAGGTCCTCTGAGCCTCCTTGTGGGGCACGTTTTTGCACTCCGTGACCCAACCTGACCCAACCCCTTGGGTTCCCAAGCAGCTTCGGCCTGTCTCAGCCTGCGGCTAAAGATCAGACGTGCGGAGGGCCTCGCGCGAGGCCAGTGCTCTACGGGGCCGCGAGGAGGTGCGCATCGTGCGCATGCGATCGTCCGACTGTTGGTCGGCTTTGTTGAGAAGTGGAAACTTGAGAAGGAACGTGCCATCACTTTTCCCGCATTCACGTTCAAGCACTCTAGAAGCTCTCCGCAGGATGCCGACTCGGATTGGGAGGGTCTCACGGGCTGGACGAACTGAGCACTCTACGTCACAAGTGCAGACGTGAACAGAGGAGGGCATTCTCCTCAGCTCCCACAGGGAGAACATACCATTCCCAGTGGCTTATCCTTGCACGAAAGGCTTGGCGCCATGGGCAAAGCAGCTGCGCTGAGTCCGTCCAGCTGTGCTGAGTCACATGCATTTGGAATTGGGCTTTGCGCTCTTGCGCATGCCAAGTGTTGCTACTGGTAGAAGTAACTAGTGGAGCTGACTGTGCTTATCAAGGCCTAGCTGTTTCCAGACAATTGGGAAATGTCCCGAACAGTCGGAACTATTTAAAGTGCCTAGCGGGCCTAGCGAATGCAGGCTTCAGAGTTCGAAGGCCCGAATGGGTCTTGAGGTTAATGCGGCGGTTCATGAGACCAGGAAACGGAAGGACAGACACCCCGTGCTAAACAAACCACCGGGTACTCAAACCACAGCATGCATAGCATGCCGCAGGTGCAGTCAGGACATTGGGGGCGCGGAAAGAACCCAAACACGTCCCTGGCGACGTACACCTGAAAGGTTCCTCGCGCACCTTCTGTGATGTCAGGGCAGCACACGTCGAGCAGCCACTAGTGGGACGGGCGCACTGGCCTTCGCTGTCTCAGGTACGGACTTGAAAGATGAGGCAGCAGGGTAGCGGCACGGTGCTCCTTCAGGGACCACGCCTGGTCCGCAGACTTGGAACAGGCGGCCAAGCTTGTGTTTAGTCTAGCTGATGATCAAGACAGACTGCTAAAAAGAAAGTTATCTGACTGGATCAACCTTCCTTCCCCACACAGGGGTCTCGGCTTCCTAGTATCTTGTCATCTCGGCTCGCGGCAGAAGTCGCACACGGACGAGGCGAGCGCAGCGCAGTGTTGCACGGCTTTGAATGTCGAGAGCTGAGACATCCCGGACAACGCATCGCCCTCTCCAAGCTGGCAGAGGGTCGGAAACAGCAAAGAAGGCAAAAAGCAGCCAGCAAGGAATGCTCCGGGCAGCATGGGCACCTGGGCGGCGAAGGGCTCAGGGCCAACAGTTCCTTTTGAACGGAGACAGTGCGACGCTGTGGCAAAGGCAGCGAGCTCAGCCTGGACGGAAAGCGACATGACGCTGCTGCTTGCCGATCGCACACAGCAGCTGCACCGCCGCTGTGAAGACCCAGATGCTTGCAGGCACTTGCAATGGAGCCCATGTCGGAATGAAGTGCCGATGAGGTGTTGACAAAATACACTCCTACTAACTCTCCAGTAGATCTCGGTGCGCCCTGAGCCCTGAAGCTCTTCTACAGCCGCAGCTTGGGCTGCACGGGCTGCACATCAAGAAAAAGATGGCCTCCCTGCTTGGAGGCAGAGGCTTGCACCATGCCCATGGCTTGCTGCATCAGGCTGTAAGAAGCAGGCGACGCCGGCGACGCCGGCGACGCCGACGACGCTGGTTTCAAACACACTTTGAAAATGCGCCGCATGGAAACTCTGAGACATGAGGCAGCAGCTCGGCACGTCTCTGTCAACTGCAAGCTCGAGGTATGTGTCAGGTGTTCAGCCGTCACTGACACCTAGCCTGACAGAGCTCATGAAAACGAAGTGGACCTTGGTGTCAAAAGCTAGCATCCTCTATTAAGCCTCCAGAGACGGATGTTGCACTGGCAGTGCGCGCACTTCTGCTTTGCGTCGACACATCGTGTAGCAGCTAGGATTCATCAGAGGCTGTGAGCGCGTTCTCCAGGTGCCGGCTGACTTCACATCGCAAAAAGAACCACGGTGAGCCGACCGAGCCGCCATCAAGCCACGCAGGACGTCAAGAGGCGGACTGTTGAATGGAGGATGTCTGGTAGTGACCGATCCAGGCAGGGGTGAGCAGCAAAAACTGCCCTACAAGGCTTCGCGGGACTTCGCTTGACTGTGAAATTTTCCACTGCATTGCCAAGTGGGCTGTCCGTCACTCCCGCAAAGTCTGAGGCGGGCATGGTCGCTCCACCCCACCCACCCCACGGCAGCTTGGAGCGAGCGTCACGCACGCGAGCACGGAACCCTCGAATGCACCTGCCCTTCGGGGCGAAGCAGCCGCAAAGCTGCCTTGCCGTGCCAGAACTCCGAACTTATTAACTTATCTGAAGCTCGCTTCCGCTTCCAAACAAGAAAAAAGCCTTTGTTGACATGCAAGGCCCGTGCTCGGGTTGCCCGGGTTCGGTACCGCAAGAGATAGGCCTGCAGCTGCTTCAAGCCATAAGCCAGGGCTGCGAAGGCCTTAGAGTGAACTTCTCACCAGCCTTAGTAAAAAGCAGGGAAGCGTCGTTGCCGATGCCTGACGTTTCGAGGAACCCATCAGGCATCACAAATGGCGTGATGCGATGCACCGGACGCGACGGATTTGACCTTGACCAGGTGCTTACGCGTGCCGCGGCACTAACACTAACTCAGGCTCAGGCCCAGGTGCATTGCTCGCCTGGGACCTCTTCACCTTCTCACAAGCGCAGCTTGAGGTCAAGTTGCTTCACAACTGGGAACCGCACCCTACACTGGGAGGTGGTCAACTATGGAACGGATATGGGAGCTCGCTGGTCAAGTTCTGATGGTGCCCACGCAAGCTCATGCCGCAGCAGCACTTGGAATGGGCCGGATTGTCTGGCTCAGGATGCTTCTTTGACTTTGGGGCTGATTTGTCGCTATTGTCGCCAATGTCGACAATGCCAAGAAAAGTAAAACCGTGCTTCAGATTTCCTGGCCGTGAGCTGGCATCTTCATGACCTCAGCCTCAAAGATGCTGTGCATGGACAATCTTCCGGCAGCACGCTGACACTGGGTCTGAGCCTGAATCCACTGAGCGCATCTGTCATCTTCTGAATGTTCTTTTTGTCAAAGCTCGACATTAGTTGTGTTGTGTGTCTTGTTTCGCATGGTTCGCATGCTTCTCTCTTCCCTCTTGTGGTTACAAGCGCTCAAGCTCTGGCAGAGGAGCCGAGGAGCGTGCTGCGAGAATGGTCACGATGCAGGAAGGAATTGGTCTGTCAGAAGAACCTGGTACAAGGATACCCCTGAAGCGCTCTTTGTACTTCAAGCAAGGACTTATGAATGCGCCGAGCTTAGCAGGAGCTGCCTCTTGGGGCGTGCACAGCCCTGTATGCTGGTGCGTGTCATGCCGCTCGTGGGCACGCGAACAATTGTCCTTCGTTCTTGGTGTCTCCATGGCACTTTTGTGGCGCTTGCGAGCTCACGCTACATCAAATAATAAGTCTGTTCTGGCATCCGCATGCAGCCTGCCATTGTCAAATGATGGGCTTAGAAGCTGCAGCTGCGAGCAGAGGCAAAAGTCACAGCACGAAGAGGGCTGACCGGGACTGCGGGTGCCCGCGACAATGGCCTGCACTGCTTCCACGGCTTCCACGGCTTCCTTGCTGTGCCAAATCGCAGTTGCCTTGACATTCCTGGCTGTCTTGGCTGTCTTGGCTGTCAGCCTACGCGGTCAAACTACCCTTGGACAGCCGCAGCGTGAGAAGCAACGCTAAGGAGGAACACCTTGGCATCGTCACTTTTTCCACTTCACTCCGGCACTTCTCCAGAGAAGGGATGTCCTTCAAGACGCACTGCGAGATGAACCGATAAATCTGGGAAGGTGCAGCAAAGACATCCATCAGTCAGGCAATTCAGCTCAGGCCGTGCGAGCCACAATTGCTGAGCTTTGGGAAGCCTTAAGGAGGCCGAGGGAGCTGCACGCTCATTCAAAAGCCTTGAGAGAAAAAATCTCCCCGTGCGAGCCGTGCTGGCTGGCTGCAGCTGACGTGCGAAGCAACACTGTTCCGCGGTCATTCAATGCAGAGCCAAGGGGCTCGTCCGGCAGGGGGGGGCCAGTGAGGAATGCAGCCGCCGCCGCATCTCACATGTATTCAGCGCTTTGCCACACAAGAGGCACTTGCAGTTCCGCTTAAGCAGTCCCACCCTGTGCATCTTGTGCGGACATGGCGAAATGGACTAGCATCCGAGCTCATCTTGCAAGCCGAGACAGGTGAGGACTGCCGGCATATCGCTCGCGGTGAAAGCCCAGGCTGCCCAGGCGTCTTGGCATTGCGTTTCAAAAGCCATCGTGCAGCTTGCATACTCTGATACCGGCGACCAAACATGTCTTCGACAGGCTAAAGCAACGCAGCTTGTAGGCCGAGAACTGCCGAGAACTGCCGGCAAGATCCTTGAGGACAAGCGCTGCGGAGGGCGTTCTATGGTGTTTCAATGTTTACGCGAGGCGCGCTGCAGCAAAGGTGCTTAGTCCTCACCGGCAGGTGTGGTCGGTGTGGCCTTGCAGAAGCGATGGTCCATGTCAAACACAGAAAATTACTCAGTACAGAGCTGGGCACAACTCTGCCCCTGTGAAGGCAGTAAAGGCCAACATTCTGCTACGTGCCCGCACAACTTTGATACCGGCGACCAGGCAGGTCTTCGACAGGCTGAAGCAACGCAGCTTGTAGGCCGAGAACTGCCGAGAACTGCCGGCAAGATCCTTGCGGACAAGCGCTGCGGAGGGCGCTCTATGGCGGATGAATGTTTACGCGAGGCGCGCTGCAGCTACAAAGGTGCTTAGTCCGCGAGGCAAGTGAAACACCCGGCAGGTGTGGCCGGTGTGGCCTTGCAGAAGCGATGGGCCATGTCAAATCCAGAAAATTATTCAGTACAGAGCTGGGCACAACCCTGCCCATGTGAAGGCAGTACAGGCCAACATTCTGCTACGTGCCCGCACAACTCTTGCGCGCACCTGGGCATTTTGTGAATGTGGTCATGCCCATCATGTCGCAGACAAGGACACGGAGACACGGTGAGGACAACCCAAGCCAACTGCAGGGCTTTGGACCGTTACGTCAACTTTTGGTCTTCAGGGCGGCTTTCAAGGATGGACCACATCATGGCATGAAGACTCGAAAACTCCCGGCACGAAGATCGTGCAGTCTTGCGTGCTGGGGCACAGAAAAGCTGTGGGGATGGCGACTGAAGATCGCTTCAGGTCGCTGACACTTGAAGGCCTGCATGGCCTGCATGGCCTGCATCTTTGAGAACTGCGAAATCCACTGTGATCTGGGCGAAGACTGAGTGTCTGCAGCTTTGGCATGCCGCAGACAAACGCCTGCCTTGAAGAGTGGTTGCTGGGATGGCAGAAACAAGTGCGCAGAGCTTCTGGCAAACACAATGCGACGCGCGTGCCGAAGAAGACAGGGCGGAGTGCTGGTCTGGCAATTGGCGAGCAGAACAGCAAGCGGGATGAAGGAACATCGGGACTGAAAAGACCACAGACATCTCTTTGCGATCCCTCAACTCCAGACTTTGAACTACATGAAGGCGCATCGTGATCAATCAGGTCGTTAGAAACACGGGCGTGCAACTGTGTGAACCCACGGCTTCTGCACGACCTCATGTAGCACTGAGGCGAGATGGGCAGGCAACGCTGTGGATTGCAGGAAGAATCCGGTTGCTGACCTGTTGCGCGCTCCTTCCAAAGCTGAACTGGGTAAACTCTGCACGAGGCAGGAGGCTTACTTCTTGCTGCAGTGTCCAATGCCAGCCCCTTACTTCCAGTTAAGCAAGTTGGGGGCCCGCAAAAGCGAGTCACCCTGAATCTCTGACACTGCGGAAGCCTTTGAGACTGCTTGCAGCACTGATCCTATTTGCAGTCACCCAACTAGCATCACCAACTCACACTCAAACGCGCGCGCATTCGTGTGCACGCCAGGGCTGACACAAATTGTCCGCCCTAATGGAGGTGGAAATGTATGTGAAGGAATTGCAACAACTAGCGTTGTTGCGTACCAACAGGGGCACTAGCTGACCCAGTTCATTGCTCCAAGCCGAAGAGCAACTCACGAGGCAGGTGCGGCATCTCCTTCAATTGCCTACGCAGTCCCAGGCGTACAGGGCATCAAGCAAGCTGCAGTCACAGCCGGTATCCATGTGCTGGTCTTCAACGTCTTCTGGCAAAGCGAGCCGAGAAGACAGACTACACAGACTACACCCAATGCTGCCTCTGACGTCAGCAGGGCTTCTGTTGGAGACGGCTAAGGCACGGGGCCTCTTGGTATGGACACGGGCTTCACATCGTGCTCGGCTTTTGCTCACCTTTGCAAGCATCTCGGGTGGCTTGCAAGCTTCCTGCAGCTGTACCAGGTCGGGCCAAGAGCTGTCACGCAGTCATGAGGGCCTGCTCGCACGGCCCGTAGGGCCCGGAAGCCGCACTCCGACCTCCTGCTAAAATCGCATCATAGACGGCTGGGGCCATTGCCGGCATGGCTTTGCACAAACCATTTGCAAAGCACCTCCACCTTTCAGTGCATGTCTGGTGGGCTCCTCTTGCTCATGCTGCCAAGGAGGGGTAGCATCACGAGAAACCGAGCGGTAGCACGGCAACAGGCTTCAAGAAGCGCTGGGCATCTACCTTGAAAAGCATCCGCGAGTCACTTTACCGGGTCGCGCCCCAAAAACTGTTATCAGGGTTTGCTCCGTGCTACGCTCGCATGGCCCCCAGCTGGAAGCCGAGCTCCCTCCTGGAATCGCATCATGTGGCCGGGGCCATTGGGGCCATTGGGGCCACTGCCGAGATGGCATTGCACACATCAGTTGCCATTTGCACATTTGCAAAGCACTTCGTTTGGTGTATCAGATTGGCTCAGCTTAACCAGGATGGGTAGCATCACAAAAGAAGTTGTATGCTTCCCTCAAGACCTGCATTGACCTTCGAATTTGCTGACCCATGACAGATGCTGCGGCCACCTCCTTCCATGCGGTCCGGGAATCCTTGGTTGCGGAAGCTGAGAAGCGGGTCGAGGCGCCGGAACTTTGGGTTCTCGAAATCTCTGCATGCTTTCCAAGTAGCCGTCTGAAGTCTTTGAAGTCCAGCGTGGAGTACATGGATGAAACTTTGCCCACGCCACATCGAATCAGAACATCTAAGGAATGCCAAGATCCAGGTCATCCGGAATCAGGTGGCCTCAACAATAGGAGATACCAAGAATTACACAAGACTGTCACACAAGATTTCCCAACCACTGCGCAACAACATTCTGCGAATTCAGACGCAGCGCTCTGCTTTGCACAAGTCCTCTCTGTTCAAGTGCCTCTCAAGTATGCTCTGCCGCTCTGTGGCTTAAAATTGCAAGAGGCCCCCCCGCCCCTTGTGCTCAACCCGCCGCCATTTAAAGGGCAAAAAACAAACTCCATGTTGGCCGGCAACTATACACAAGCCCCCCTGCAGCGATATCAAAGGGAAATCTGCCAGTTTACCCATGCAGTCCGTTCCTGCAGCCTTCATTCCATGCCTCTCAGCGCTCCAAGTGTGCAACGCAGCATTGCTCCCGCATTGCTCCTGCAGGAACCTTTCTTGGGGACGTTGTTACTGGCCTTCTTTCCTCCCTTCATCCATGCCCAGCTTTGTCCATCTCACGAGTCTCAAGGCATCCCCTCTTCGCTTGGCACTGCTTTGGAGTGTGTCCCTCCTTTGGCATACGACTGCACGCTGCCGGTGACGGCTTGGAAACAAGCACGTTATCGCTGGATTCCGGCCTCCCATCTCCTGAACCATCTCCCGTCATCCCCGGTGCGTTTGATTCGGTCGAGCTTCTAAGATGACTGATACCGAATCCAATGAGAAGAATCTTCAATGGAGTCCAGACATATGATGCACACAGACACGCCGTGTAGAACATGGTCAAAATAAATTGGAATGTCACATGCGAGGAATGTCAAAAACACGCTCACTTGGGTCTGTTGAGTCTGTTGGCTCGGCCAGGTGCGCATTGGTCTTGCTTAATTCGAACAGGGGTTGTCCTTTAAACAAAGGGAAAACACAAATGCACATGAGCAGAACCTGTCTGAGGCTACAAAAGGCACAGGAACACGATTGATGAATGTCTGCGCCTGCATCCATCCTGGGATGGAATGGATCATCTCGAACGACCTTGATCGAAGCGAACTCGACGCTTAAACACATCATCCCCGAAAGCCGACATGCACCTACACAACATCGCAACATCGAATCACTCCAGGTGTAAACGTACGTTCAGTACGTTCAGCGTTCGTTGAGCGGTGTACCGAGAATTCAATGGAAGGGTGACATCGCCCACCTGAGAACGGCTTTGGTCTTAGGACTCACCTGAGTCACCTTGCACTTCGGTTTGCCGCGTGTTTTGGGTGCAGGATGGCGCAGTGCCGCTTTCTGCAACATTTTGCGCTTGCGTGCTGAAGCGACAGAATTGGACGCACCGCAATTTGCACAGGCGACGTGGGATGGCTTCGGTACAAAACGTTTGCCATTTCAGGTTCAAGACTTACATCATTCAAGCCCAACATTCAAGCCCGGCTGCTTCATCATGCCTGGTTGCTTTGCTAGCTGCAACAAGTGGCAGCGGCGGCACAAGCTTGCACCTGGTGGCCACAATGCGACAGGGTTCCCTCCTATGACCCCAAAACACAATAAATAACCTTCGAACCTCAACCCTAATCCATTTCATATGCACCCTGCGCCCGAAAATTCGTACACTCCGTCCCGAAACCCTACCTGAACATGAATTCGAGGGCCGGCCGGCCTGAAAGCTAAAATCTTAATGCCAGCCTTACTGCAAGTCCAGCCAAAACACAGCAAGAGCCCCATTGCCTTACACATATATACATGTAAACAAAAACGTGCTAGGAGCAAATCTCCCGCCTGGAACGCAACAAGTTCTCAACCATAGCCAGCCCGCCAGGCACCATTGCAACATGGCGAACTCCACGCATTCCGCCAGCTACCAGTTCGCACCTTGGTGCAAAAATGCAAGCTCACACATGTTGAGTGTCACAAGCAAAGGAAGGCAATTGGGCACATCCGAGACCCAAGCACAGCCCCACTACCATCGGCCGCCTGCGCAACCCTGTTTCGGTAGGCTTGGACCACAAAAAAAACCGCAGCTGCAAACAAAATGCCGATCTGCACTGACATGAAAATTTGAAATAAAAGCTTGGGAGCGAAGCCAGAGCGGTTCACAGCTTAAATTTGTTGAAAGCGGGGCGGGCATCCTTGTGGCTTGGGGTTTTTGGGCTATCATGCCCTGACCCACTCTGAAGCGGGAGCCCCATGCCGGATCACGTACCGCATGCCTAACCGCCACTGCTCCTCCGGCGCAGGCGAAACAAAAGAATGCCGGTTTTGAAGAAGGACTTGTTCCGAAGGAAAGTCTTGCATTCATCTTTCCCGACTGCTTGAAAACATTTGCATCTCCACGACAAAGAACACACAACGGGCCCGGGCCCTTCTCAAATCAAAATACACACGACAATACAACAAGATGATCAGATCACGGTACTCAAAAGCTTTCCGTTTTCTTTCTTGCAGAACCACTTGTTTTGTTCAGACCCATTGGCAAGCGTGGTGCTGGAGTTCTCGCGGGACGCCGGAGACTCGTGCAAGTGTCGGGGGCTTGCCCTACGGCCGACCATGCTCTCTGCCTTCGTGTGGGATGGACGCATCCTGCATCGCCTGGGCATTTGCCGGTAGCGAGTTCGGCTCAACAAGACCAGTTTTGTCCCACCCCTCAGAAGTCTGCTCCGAAGGGCTTCCCATGGCTATCGCAATTTGCAGCTCTTGGCCATGTTTCGAAAATGCGACACATTGTACCAGCGAAAGCCCGGAATAGAACGTATCGAACCGGAACGATTCAAGTTGTTTGGAACTCGTGGGTTTAAGAAGCTCAGACGCTATTTTTATATAATAACAACACTGCTCTCCTAGGAAGAACAAAAGTGAGGCAGTGAGAAGCATCATGGGAAGCCAAAACAAGCATCACAAACGAACTGCCATGCACAACTGAGCAGTAGCGGGTAGCACTAAATACAAATCCACTACGATCACACGACTACGCCTACGACTGCGACCACGACTACGACGACGACTTCGACTACGACTTGGACTACGATACGACTTGGACTACGACTACGACTACGACATGACCGCGACTACGCCTACGACACGACCGCAACTAAGATTCCGATTGCGATTGCGATTACGATAACGGCTACGATTACGATTACGAGTACGAGTACGATTACGATTGCGATTACGATTACGATTACGAGTACGAGTACAGCACGAATACGATTTCGGCGACGACGGCCAAGACGACGACGAGGACGACGAGGACGACGAGGACGACGAGGACGACGAGGACACCGAGGACGACGAGGACGACAAGAACGACGAGGACGACCGCAACAACGACGACGTGCTTGGACCCGGGGCAAAGGCCCTTGCAAGCTACCCAGGCAAGCCTTGCGGGGCTTAGCGTGGTCGCTCAGCAGTACTCAGCTTTTGCGCTTTTCGTCGGCAACGATACGATCCAACGCAATTCAGTCTGGCCCACGCTTCGAGCCGATGTCCAAGAGCTTATACCAAGCAGCAGCCCTAGCAGCTGCAGCACGTTGGCAGGCATTATGGCTGGCGCCGCGACTCTGGTCTGTTATGCTACGGAGTCAGGACCCTGCTTTTGAATGTTCTCTTGAGTGCCCGCAGCTGCCGTCGGGTTGACGCGAAATTGCACAAACAAAAAACAACGCACGGAGAAGCAAGTCAGAAGACAAACAGTGGGTCAGAAAGGCACACCAACGTTAACCTCTACAACGAAACGAAATTTTGTAAAATAGCCGTCACATATCTCTTCTAGGATGGGTACCTACTTTGTAGGGGTCTATCGGGAAATGTATAAACCCCATACCCCTACCCGTCTATCCTCCAAGGGATCTATTTACAGGGTCTACCCGATGGGTCCCTACACAGGTGCCCTATAGGTAGGATAGGGGGCTATACATAGACGGGCCACTGTGGAACCAACAGTTCTTGGCATCTGGGAGCAGAACGCAAGCGACGATTGCATTGAGTTCTGGAGAGTCGGAATACAATGCTGCCGTGAGTGGTGCAGTGGACGGTTCATTCATACAGGATGCCATGCAGTTCGTGGTGCAGGACGAGGTTGATCTGCATGTGTTGTTGGTTTCGGGTAATTTATCCCGTGTGTTTTGCCACGCATGAATCATGACATGAAAATGCCAGCCCAGCTGAAGCCTCTGGCTCACAGCTGGCCCCGGCCTAACCTGTAGGTGGGGCCTTGAGATTTCAGTTCGTTGAGGCCCTCTACGCCCCTAGTGCTTTCTAGTGGCCTCAGGCCTGTAACCTGGTGTTTCTCCCTCTTGGAGGGTCGCCTCGCCCCATGGTTTACAGGACGCCATGCCTATCCGCGCAGCCTATGGCGAGCCGCCGGACGACTACGTCTGCACTCGGCCTCAATAGGTTTTCTAGCGCGAGCAACGTCGAGCTGTCTTTGAGCCGCCTACTACAATGAGCCCAGAGGTTTTCGGCTGCCTCAGGAGCTACGAGACTCTCCGCGCCTCTTGGTGCGCCTACTGCAATGAGCCCAGATCCTGGGCAACCGGCACTCAGGAACTACTCTCAGCGCCTGTTGACGCCGTTGCGCCCAATTCGGAAGTGCCTCGGAGTACCCACCACTCGCAATGTGCCCAGAGCTTCACTGCATAGCGGCGCAGCCATTCTGCTCGACTTGCAGATCAGCCGAACATGCACCTCCTACGCCCACGAGCGGTGCGACCACTTGGTCATAGCTTCAACGCGCAGACGTGTTGTGCGAAGTGTCCAAATCAAGGAAAACTTGCGCAACCCACTCCAGTAACTAGCTCAGGCCACACGGCCACACGAGGAAAAAGAAGTTGGTTATATACAGTTGTAAGGTGTTATGTTGCTCCAATAGTAGCAGTATCCCTGCCAACGGGGAACACAAGGTAGCTAACCAGGTATTCCTATGCCGCTCCCGATATCGAATGTCGGAAGGATCCCTAGAGTTGCGACCTCCAGGGGGTTGATGGCCTATCCACCAGATGTATCCGCTAGCCGTCCGACCACACGTTGTACACCTGATAAGATATCCACCTGAACGCTCCCCTATACCCAGTGTCCTCTAGCCGTCCGACTGCGAGTTGCAAGGGGTACAGGAAAGTGTTCAAGGGTTAGGGGACTATCCCACAGAGTTCTGTCCTTTTCGGCTCCTCTGGCCGTCTGACTCCGAGTTGGCGATCCCAGGCCCGACCCGAAATCAAAACACCTCTCAAACATGCACCCTGGCAAATCTAACTGACCTCTTTGCGCTAAACACCCCCCGTTTTCGGGGCACATCCAGCGGTCAGAAAATCGATGAGTTCGCGACTTCTATCCCAGTTAGCTTCAGGCAAAACAAGAACGCAGGAGGCCTCGCCAAGTTGAGCACCAGCCCCTTTAGGGCGCCCACCACCACCCGCGATTACGGCATTCACCTCAGCGAGCCTCAGAAGCAACACCGCCCTCCGCTAACCACGACATTCATCGCAGTAGCACAAACCACCAGTCCGTGGCCGTTGGCTACGTCCCTTGCCTTTCGTTCTGTCCCATATACAATTAAACACTCACTCTAAACTCCTCAAGAAAATTTGAGCATCGCTCCTATCCCGCTTATCTTCCGACTCAGTCCACCATCTCCGGAACTATCCCTCACGGACATCATGCTTCTCACTTTATTCAGTACTTCTCGATGTCAGCATAGTCCCTCCTTTTCTCCTCTTCCATTCATGTAGTTGTTCTTCGCCATGAGGGCTTACTGGTGGTTAGCCATGCCTTACTTCCACTCATCCTGTCTCGGTCACCGCTTGACGTCGTCTGATCATTTCGTGTTCGTGAAGGCCTTATTGGTGGCGAGCCATGCCTTCTTGTTGTCTTCCGCCGCAAGGCCTTACTGGTGGCTAGCCATGCCTTGCCCAGTCCCGTTCACTAAACTCTCACGTTCAGCCTGTTCCGATCCGCAGCTTCCACTCATCCTATGCCCTATGTCCAGCAGAGACCATGGCTCAAGCGCATGACTTTGCATGGCTTTCTATCCCCACGCTGTAGACCATCATTGACTCAGCACCTGTTGTGCCGATGTCACTATCCCCTTCCACCCGTGCCAGCTTCATGCACCATCCTTCGGGCGGTCCCGCCTCGACCAACGGCCTTCCGGTCTTTCCTCTTCCTTTGTTCGGCTCCCCAGCAGACGTTTCACTCATGTTGTCCTCTGTCTCAGTACCCGGGCCGTGAGTGTGCTGGTGCCCGCGAACTCCGGGTTGAGAGCCTCACTCATCCTCGGTCTCTGGTCCAGGTGTTCTGCCTTCCCTTTGCGCGCGTCCTCTCCAGCAGCGACCCCGCCGGTAGTCTATCATATCTCCCCAATCTACTGCTTGGTCTATCCTTGCTCCTCCCTTTTCCATGTCCTTGTGACGCGCTTCGTGTGGAGCTATCATCGGTAGACGCATACCTCGGCCATCTGATTGGTTCCCTTCTATCCCTCAACAGCGCGCTCACCGTCCGTGCCTTGGTCTCTCGCTCTCCCAGTTTCATTCCTTCTCTATCCCTGAACCGGATCGGATACGCACTTTCCGCTCTCGTAGTTGTGTCCCGCACCTTCCCAGTTTCGTCCTTGAGCTCCACTTCGGTTCTATCCCCTTGGGCCATCCCTTTTCGTCCACTTCCACCATCTTCACACCAGCCACGGGATAGGCTTTGCCCACTACGGCCGCACGATATTCCGGCTGATCTTCATCTCGAACATACTCGGATTTGTTTATAGATGCCCAGTTCATCATCATCCCTCCCATGGGCACCGTGCACCAGAATATTTCTTCCACTGGTTCCGCCGTCGCCCTTTCTCGCCGCAGTGCGAGATTGCGGACTGCAGACCCTGCCGCATGACTGAAACCATTCAGCTTCCTCTTTTGCGCCTTCACCTCCAACCAAGTGGCGTTGAGCGATAGCCGATAGCCCTTCACGCTCCTGTCGCACGTGCTTGGCTCATGGTTTGGATGGGTCTCTCTTCATTTCCGCAACAACTCTCTCCAGCAAGCTCAGGCACTGATTCGCCGACTGAACCATTAAGTTCCTTGTGTTCTCCGCCAACGTGGTGTTTCAGAGTTGCCATGGCAATCAGCAGCTGATAGCTCATGAATTGCCCTCCCCGCCGCAAGCAACCCGCAGGCATCGAGAAAAATCTCTGCCTCGCAGTGACAATAGCCCGCGCCGCGGGCGTCTCGAGAGCTTGCTGGAAATCCTGTGCTTCAACTATCCCCGAATGATCCGCACCACTCAATTCGTACCTGAAGTTGAGGATCTTGCCGAACGATGTCGCCAATTCTCTATCCAGCATCATGGCGTGAATCGCCGCTTCCTCCAAGTTGAAATCGCGATCTCATACTCAGGCCACTCTCCCGCTCTGAATCCCAGGCACCATTCCTCCGCAGGGTTCAAGCTCGCCAGTATCCCAGTTACCACTCCCTGCTCTACCATATCTATCCGTTCAGCAACCATTCCAAAAGACAATCCCAGCCCAGCGTGAGACAATGCTTCCTGTGCTTTTGCCTTTCAACCGACAGGTCTTCCGATCGTCATTTGCCTGTTCGCATTCTCCCACATGTTCATTCCGATCAAATAATCAGGAAAAGAAGGCAACGGCTTACAGCACATCGGACAAACGACCACCCCTCGTACCATACGGCAATGACACACCAAACAATGAACACTCTCTTCCTTCAACTCATGCGTCATCCATCGTACCCTATCCCGATACGCATTTAGTTTGATCTTGGTCCCCAATCTATCCCTGTTTTGTTGCGAGCCCCCTTTCTCATCGTCAACTCTCTCATATAGAGGGCCGTGTAGGTATCCTCGAACCAGGCGGCCTTCCAGCAGATCACCGGAATGGGTCCCAGGAGCATAAACCGTCCGCTCCTGCTGGAATGTTCCCCGCCGGAAACTCTAACCCTCGCATGCTTTTTCAGATCTATCGGATCAACTGTGTACTTTGTCCAATGTGCCTTCAAGGCCTTGCTGCTTCGCAATCGCCTCCTGTACCTCCAGGGCCTTCTTGCCGACATTGCTGGTCGTCCCTCCTTCCGGCCTCTTCGCGGCAATAGACTTCGCCATTTCCATCTCGTCCACTGCCGTCCTCACATTCGCCGCTGCCATGCCAGCCGGTGATAGAACGATGATGATGTTTGCAACCACCTTTCCGTCTTTTCCCGGTTGTTGATTCTCCACCACAGACCTCCCGCGTCTTTCTAAATGCTTCCTGGCCAGCTTATGGGTGGTGAACGACACGTTGTCCGTTTTTTTTCATTTCCTCCATCTGCCTTTATTGAACCCCCGAGCCTCGTGGCCGTGGCCGGGTTTGTTCTTCGACACACTCTCTATTCCCTCGGGCTACAGGGGAGGCCCACACACGCGAAGCCAGAATTGCTTAGATTTTTCGACCCCAGATTTGGAGTCGCGTAAACTGGCAAACATGTGTACAGCACAGGAACGACTTGGTCTCCTAGGACTTGCTGAAAAGCAAGCCCCAAAAAAACAATCTCGAAACCAAACAAGTTGGCCTGATGTGGCCTCAAACCCACACGGTCTTGCTTTGTTGCGACACGTTTGTGGCCTGTTGTGGCCTGACGTGGCCTGAAAACCACACGTTTGTGGCCTGCCTGACGTGGCCTCAAAAACATACGTTTGTGGCCTGTTGTGGCCTGATGTGGCCTCAAAAACACACGTTTGTGGCCTGTTGTGGCCTTGTTGTGGCCTCACGGCGTATTTTTCCCCGGAAAAATGCATTTGTGGCCATGGGGACTCGGGACCCTATAATACTATTGAAAGGGTCCCCACGCGCAGCAGACGTAGGGTAATGAGGCCAGATCCGAAGACCGACCAGAATTTTAATCCAGGTTTTTTCCCAAGTCGCTTATCTTCTAAACTGAACATTGTTACAAGTGTTCAAACACGACCTATGCACTGTTCAAAACGCGGCGCCGAAGAAAAGTTGGCAGACATAGAAATCACGTGGGGCCCCATGGCTTCACCACTCCTCCGCTGCCCGTCACTGCATCACTTTCCCTCACTCCGTCGTCCTCGCTTCCTCACTCTCTCTCACTCTCACTCTCACTTTCACTCTCACTTTCACTCTCACTCTCACTTTCACTCTCACTTTCACTCTCACTCTCACTTTCATTCTCACTCTCACTCTCACTCTCGCTCTCGCTCTCGCTCTCGCTCTCGCTCTCGCTCTCACTCTCATCCTCACACACTCACAGACACTCTGTCACTCTCTCACACGCAAGCACTTGCTGCTCCAAAACATACGTCTGTTTGGCTCTGGCAAAGACCAGGGTCGATGGTGCTAAATTCAAAATGCTGTATAGACAGGTCTGACCCATCAACGGCGCGTTAACTGCCGCAAAAACTGAGATTGGAGACAGCGCCAAAATATGTCCAAGCATGCGCGAATGCACTTGTGGCATCCGTTCACCAGCCCCACAACCTGACCATTGTTAGAACTCCAATGAGGGTGCTCGGCAACAGCTGATTCGCTAGGAGCACAAGCCGTTCCTGTGCAGTAGGTATCCTCGCTGTTCAAAGCCCAAGCCTGCCAAAAGCTTTCATTCTGCAATCCAGCAGACGACTCTGCGCAACAGCAGAAAACGTTGAGCCACGTTGGTCAACTTCCCGAGCTTGAAGGGCGCCTCCTATCCACAGAAAACACCGACAAAGACCTGCAGCTCAACTGGCGGACCAGCAGAATTGCCAGGACGAAGCCCACGTTCCGGGGAAGTCGGGCGACCCCGCTTTCAGGGCCGCAAAACACAAGCAATTCTGGCTTCGCGAGGACGGGCCTCCACAGTTGCAGTTCTGCCTCACTGCAGCATTACAAAGACGAGTGTGCAGCTGCTTCGGACAAGCCCCCGTGCGCTCAGCGCGACGCTGCCCAAAGTGACAAGAACAAGGGCAGGTGCGCAGCCAACGAGATCCGGTTGCTTGAGCGAAAAGGCTCAAATTCGGTGCCAAAAAATGTGGCCGTCTCGCGGTCCCAAAAATGGTGCCGCGAAATGGACCCAGCTCCCGCAGCACAATTTGGAACTGAATTGGGGGCGTGAAACCGCGACCCCAAAATTGGGGCCGTTTGGCGACTCCAGTTTTGGAGTCGCGAATTCTTCTATTTTTAGGCTCAATCCCGCGCTTTCCAGACTGCTACACTCAGGCGACTCTGGCCCACAGACAAGCACTTGACGTGGAAAGATCAATTACTGAGAACCACGACCTCCGAGGGCAGCTTTCTTGTGGAAGCGATCAACATGAAAGAAACGTGCACAGGGGAGGCCCACACACGCGAAGCCAGAATTGCTTAGATTTTTCGACCCCAGATTTGGAGTCGCGTAAACTGGCAAACACAGGAACGACTTGGTCTCCTAGAACTTGCTGAAAAGCAAGCCCCAAAAAACCAATCTCGAAACCAAACAAGTTGGCCTGATGTGGCCTCAAACCCACACGGTCTTGCTTTGTTGCGACACGTTTGTGGCCTGTTGTGGCCTGACGTGGCCTGAAAACCACACGTTTGTGGCCTGCCTGACGTGGCCTCAAAAACACACGTTTCTGGCCTGTTGTGGCCTGATGTGGCGTCAAAAACACACGTTTGTGGCCTGTTGTGGCCTTGTTGTGGCCTCACGGCGTATGTTTCCCCGGAAAAATGCATTTGTGGCCATGGGGACTCGGGACCCTATAATGCTATTGAAAGGGTCCCCACGCGCAGCAGACGTAGGGTAATGAGGCCAGATCCGAAGACCGACCAGAATTTTAATCCAGGTTTTTCCCAAGTCGCTTATCTTCAAAACTGAACATTGTTACAAGTGTTCAAACACGACCTATGCACTGTTCAAAACGCGGCGCCGAAGAAAAGTTGGCAGACATAGAAATCACGTGGGGCCCCATGGTTCACCACTCCTCCGCTGCCCGTCACTGCATCACTTTCTCTCACTCCGTCGTTCTCGCTTCCTCACTCTCTCTCACTCTCACTCTCACTTTCACTCTCACTTTCACTCTCACTCTCACTTTCACTCTCACTTTCACTCTCACTCTCACTTTCATTCTCACTCTCACTCTCACTCTCGCTCTCGCTCTCGCTCTCGCTCTCACTCTCATCCTCACACACTCACAGACACTCTGTCACTCTCTCACACGCAAGCACTTGCTGCTCCAAAACATACGTCTGTTTGGCTCTGGCAAAGACCAGGGTCGATGGTGCTAAATTCAAAATGCTGTATAGACAGGTCTGACCCATCAACGGCGCGTTAACTGCCGCAAAAACTGAGATTGGAGACAGCGCCAAAATATGTCCAAGCATGCGCGAATGCACTTGTGGCATCCGTTCACCAGCCCCACAACCTGACCATTGTTCGAACTCCAATGAGGGTGCTCGGAACAGCTGATTCGCTGAGCACAAGCCGTTCCTAAATACCGCAAAAAAGCAGCATTTATGCGGGAACTACTGAAAATAGCAGCATTTCTGAGTTCTAGAGAGGCTGCAGATATTGTATATAGCAGCACTTCTGCGCTTTTCAGAGGCTGGAAATACTGTACTCTGCAGCATTTCTGAGTTTCCAGAGGCTGCAAATACTGAAATAGCAGCATCTGCGATTTCAGAGGCTGGAAATACTGTAAATAGCAGCATTTCTGAGTTTGCAGAGGCTGCAAATCAATGCTGGCATCTTGGCATTAGAAGTTTCAAAAAAAATGCATCTGCTCTGAAGCATGTATGTTCTGGCATAGTATTGTGGTATGACATTGAATATTCTTGCATATTATTGTACATTGTTGTATATATTGTTGAGTATTTCTGTATTGTCTTGTATTTTCTTGTGTTTTTGTGTAATATTCCATATTATTGCATGTTATTGAATGCTATTTTCAAAATTCTTGTATATTCTTGAATTTTCTTTGTATATTATTGCAGATTATTCTATATTATATTATTGTATATTCTTGTATATTCTTGTATATTCTTGTATATTATTGTATATTATTGTATATTATTGTCTACTATTGTATATTCTTGTAGTTTTCGTACACTATTATATATTGTTGTATGTCATTGTGTTTTTGTGTTTTCTATATAGCTGTACATTTTTTGTATATTTTTGAAAAATTGTATGATATTGTATATTTTTGTATACTTTTGTATAGTATTGTATATTGTTGTCTATTATTGAGTATTCTTGTCAATTACTGAAAATTATTGCAAGTTACTCTTTTTTACGTGTATATTGCTGCATATTCTTGTACATATTTGTATATCATTGTATTTTTTTGCATTATTGTATATTATTGCATCTTTTTGTAATACATTCTTGTATACCATTGCATCTTGTTGTGCCTTCATGTTTTTTTGCAAAAAGTGCTCGCATCATGGGATTGGAAGGATTCATGTGCTTTGAAGCAAGCTTGCCCGGACTAAGAAAACAGCGCCGGGGGGGGGGTTGGGGGGGGGCGCAGCCCCCCCCCCATTTGCAAACACAATGCTCGCATCATTGGTTTGGAAAAGATATTCATACGCTGCTTGCCCGGCTTTAAACAACAGCGGGGGGTTTGAAGGGGGGGCGCAGACCCCCCCCAAATTTGCAAACACAATGCTCGCATCATGGGTTTGGAAGGGGTTCATACGCGTTGAAGAAGCTTGCCCGGCGCCAAACAAACAAGAAATATGTTAAGTGTACAGCATGTATCCAGGTACAGTGAATGGGTGCAGTAGGAAAGACACCAAATGCCCTAAGGCATGTTGAGTCTGAGCAGAACGAGTTTGACACCGGAGGCTTAGGCTCAAGAGTCGAAAGCGAGAAAAGTTGTTTTGCCTTTAGAGCGTGGTAGGAAAAGTGAGCCATGATGTTTACCACGTTTTTCAACATGGTAGCGGAGCACCTGAGTCAGGGTGCGATGATGCTACAGCAAGCTGGATGGACGAAGATTTTTCCATGGAGCATGATGGTTTTCATGTCTGTGCGAGAAGTGTGTGCCAGCAACCTCCAGAACCTTCAGCATATGGCAGAGCAGACAGTTGCAGCAAGCAGTGGTGCCCTGGACGCTTTGAGTTCAGGAAGATGGCAGCAGGAATTGTTCCTGTTTGCAGTGCTGGTTTTCATGAGCAGCATTTTAGCAGGAATGGCGTGGTCGTTCTTGCGAGAGATTGATTGCAACTGAAGAGCGAGAGATCGAGACTGTCGCCCATGAAGAGTTCATGCCTGATGTTTACATTGCAAAGTCAAGAACAGCAGTGCACAAGCATCGAGAATGCCGTGGCCTGGACAGTGCGGATCAGACGCAAGTCGTACGTGCACCTGGATGTAGAGTTTGCTTTCCAGATGGCTATGTTTACATTCAAGGGCAGACAGAAGTAAAGAGAAGGAGGTTTACCCAGATGACTGGATGTGGTTTCTGGATGAGAGTCCTTTGCAGTGCAGTTCTTCTACTTTGTGCAGGGCTCGTTACAGCAGAAGGTTGGTTGTTGATGATCAAGAATGTGAAAGCAAAGGCAGCAAGAAGCAGTACAGAGATATTGCTAGATGAAGCAGAGCTCGTTATGTCAAAGCCGCTGCCCAGGAATTCGATTTCCCTCCAGGATGACCTGAAGACTATTGCCTTGGAGGATGAGCATGCCGAGGTGCAGCATGCGACTCATGCACTTGGTGGAAGCAGCAAGAATGTGCATGTGAGAAGAGAGAGAGAAGAGACAGAACATGTGGAGCTCATGTCCTTCAGTTTGCAGCGTCGTCAAACCAAAGAAGCCCCAATACGCTATGAAATCAAGACAACGAAGAAAACTACAACCTCGAGATTGTGAAGTACATGATCGCAGGATTTGAAGCATCAAGAAACTTCGACATCACGAATTTGAAGATTGAGGTGAAAAGATGGTATGAAGGTACAAGAAGATTCCTTCGAAGCCTTGAGTCGAGCTACGCCCCTGAGATCTCAGTCATGTTTCACAAGCAGAAGGAAATTATTTTCGTGTTGATGATCGTGATGTGCACCCCGATTGGTTTGGTTACTTGGATCAGCCTGTACAACATGTGTGCCATCCAAAGCAAAAGAAAAGAGTGTTTGAAGAGAAGAGTTTCGAGGAGAGCCAGGTATCAAGAAGTTCGTGCATGTGGTGTTCAGAAGAAGACGCTCATGTTCATTGTGTTGCTGTATACAAACACGCAAGCAGCTGAAGCCATGAATGCTCAGATGGAGCAAGCAATGCAATCTTTGGCCCAGCAGACAGCAACGAACACCCAACAGATAAACGACCTGGTTAGCGCAGTTCAGCAGCAAGCATCCCAGCAGCAGCAAGCAAGCACAGCAGCTCAAAGTGCAGCAGCAGCCAGTGAAGGCGAGATGAGAGAAATGTTTCGCAACATGCTACAAGTGGCTACAAGAACGAGCACAGCGGTCCACGAGGCAGCAAGCATGATCAACAATATGGGTCAAATGCATCGAGATTTTCGTGAGCATCAAGAAGCACGAGAACAAGCACAAGCAGAAAGAGAAAAGAGAAGAGAGAAGGGAGATGTCGAGTTGCACAAGATGATCAAGACCCCCGACGTGTTCAACCCAAGCAGTTTCAAAGAAGAGCATGAAGGCTGGAGTGAATTCAGACACAAGATGCGAACCTGGATTGGAGCGTTGGACCCAGAGATGTTAGCAAGAATTGAAGCCGTTGAAGCAAAGAGAAGTGAAGCTGTTGAGTTTTCCACCTTGAGTGACGAGCACAAAGCCGTTAGCAAGAAGCTCTACACGATCCTCACTTCGTACACGAAAGGTCGCCCATTGAGAACGATCAAGCAGATTACAGAGGAGAATGGTTTAGAAGCATGGAGAATTTTGCTCGAAGAACACGAACCCTACACTCGTGGTAGAAGTCTTCGTTTGCTGACTACCCTCACGAAGTACAAGTTTGAAAACAAGAAGACCACCATGGAGAACATCCTTGCATTCGAAGAAGCAATCGAGCAGTATGAAAAGGCATCAGGAGATGTGGTGCAAGATGATTTGAAGATTTCAATTATCCTCAATCAGCAAGATGGTCAACTTCGACAACACATGTTGCTCAATTTGAGAGATGATACAAAGTATTCAAGTCTTCGTCAGTTTCTCCTGTCCTATGAGCAAAACACGCGCTGGACCACAACTGACTTGATCAACGCCGGCAACGACCACGGTGGACAAGCAGACATGGATGTCAGCAACGTGAACAAAGATGACAGAAGAAAGCCCTGGAGACCCAAAGGAAAAGGAAAAGGAAAGTTCAGCAAAGGCAAAGGAAAGGGCAAAGGAAAATGGAGGAAAGGAAAGTCCAAAGGAAAAGGCAAGTATGGCAACGACTACGGCTACAACTCCAAAGGACGAGGAAGAGGAAAAGGTCGTGGTCGAGGTCGCGGTCGTTTTGGTCGTGGAAAAGGATTTGGTCGTGGATTTGGAAAAGGACGCGGAAAAGCAAGCTTTGGTCCTCAGTGTTGTCATTACTGTGGAAAGCCTGGTCACTTTGAAGCCCAATGCAGACAGAAGCAGAGAGATTTTTGGTGATGTTCGAAACGTGAACGACGACCAGCAAAGTACCACAGCAGCCAGTTCTACTGCAGCACCAAGCACGTCAAGCACCACGAACGTGACGAGCGTCAGCAGGAACCAAGCAAAGACCGTGCGCCAAATCTCCATGATCCACATTGGAGATCCTCCACAACAGTATCCAGAAGTTTTCGAAGTCGACACGGAGGCAGAAGAAGAACTTGAGATGGACTATTTTGGTCGTGTGCTACGTGTTGAAGAATTTCAGCTTAGCGATGCAGAGCAAGAAGAAGAACACGAGCACCAAGAAGAAGATGATCCTTTGATGTTGTGGTGGAAAGATGGTTGTGAGCACGAAGAAGAGTGCAATCTTTGTGTCCGTGCAGTCCAAGAATCATTTTATGAGAGCAGTCCTGTCTATGAGAAGATAGAAGTGATCTTGGACAGTGGCGCCGATGTCAGCCTCATTCCTCTGTGGCTTGGCAAAGAGGGAGTGCCTGTGAAGAAGAAGAACGATTCAGGCATCAGAGACGCACAAGGAAGAAAGATCCCTGTAAAAGGAAAGAGAGCAATCAACTTGACTATGTTCAGCTCGAAGCAAGAAGCAGTCAAGATGCAAGAATGCTTCATCGTTGCGAATGTGGTCAATCCTTTGTTGGCAGTCGGAAAGCTACTCAAGAATGGCTGGGAGATTGTCAAGAAGGATGATGTCTTGATGTTGTCAGACGGAATGTCAGACATCCCTGTTCACTACCACAAGAACTCGCTGGCTACTTATGCTTATTTGCAAGCAGGAAAGAGGTATGAGAGCGAAGCCTATGTGAACCTGGAGCAGGAACACGTTCGCACCGTCATTCAGCTGAACTCCCACATAGCTGATGCAGCAAGAAAGCAAGAACCTGGCTGGCATGATACAGACAGCATTGTGGTTGTGCACTACTCCCCGGCGCAGTCGAAGTACAAAGATCCCACGGACATGTACCGTACGGAGGATTTTCCGTACAGAAGCACGATGATCAAGACAGAAGATGGTACATGGAAAGCCGTTGAAGTGTGCAAGAAGTATGCGAAGATGGACCCGTTTGAGGATACACCCTCTGGCGGGGAATTTGAAGTGGTGACAGCATTGTCGTCACGAGTTATCCCGCTGAATGTCTTGGGTATCCCCTTGAAGAAAGATGAACGCCAAGAACAAGAAGCAAGAACCAGCGACACTTGGAGCATCGAGAAGGCTGGTACGGAACTTGTGCGGTACCACAACACGCCGCGCACCCACAAGTTCAACCCTGAGAACGTAGCTGGAATGCCCACGGACATTGAGAATTTGACGTCCTGGAGATACACTATTGGCGAGTGTGTCTATGCCACGAATTTGTATGAAGACGAAGATGATTGGAGCAGAGACACAGAACCTCCTGAAGAAGCATTCGCTTTGCCGTGGTATGGTCAGACCAGATTTCGTCTCAAAGAACCTGTTCGTGACGATAGAAGAAGCAGTGCACAAGAGCAAGAGGCAAAGAGACAGAAGCTTGAAGAAGAAAAGAAAAGTTTCCTCCCAGAAGATGTGCAGATGGAAGAAGCCCCTCGAGGTGAAGTTGAACGAGATTCTCTTGTGTTCACCTACGATGGCTATGAGTACAGCAAGAATAGCAGCGTGCAGATTTTGCGTCAACTTTGTCGCGAATTTGAAGTACCAAGCAGTGGCAGCAAAGAACAGATGCTGAAGCGCTTGTCTCGCGCAGCTCAAGAGCGCGAAGCGGCAGACAGCCTAGCCCTCGGGCGCAGGCAGTATGAAGCGCAGGTCGCGCCGCTGATGAGGAAGCGCGAAGAACGCCCCAATGAGCAGGAAGTGATGCTACACAACCTGACTCACCTGCCATTTGCTGGCTGGTGTGAGCATTGCGTCGCCACACGGGCGAAAGAAAATCAGCATCGGAAGAGCGAATTGACTCGCTCCCCCGCTGAAGAGAGCAGCAAGTCAACACTCTGTTTTGACTTTGCGTACACCTCAACGAGCAGCTCTGAGGCGCAGCCCATGGTCACGCTGATCGCGAATGATGCATGGTCCAAGTGGTTTGTCGCCGTGCCCGTAGCAAGAAGAGGAGGCGCAGATGCGCTGAGGCACATGACCGAAGCGTTGGCTACAGCTACACTGCAGCTTGGGTACTCAGAAATCAATGTGAAGGCAGACAATGAAGGTGTTTGCAGAAGCTTGAAGATTGCACTCCAGAAAATGCGTGGAGCGCATGGCCTGAGCACTACACTTCTTTCAAGTGTACCCCATGATCACGAAAGCGATGGTTTGGCCGAGCGTGCAGTCCAAACAGTCAGAAGGCATGCGAATTGTATCCTGGATGAGGTCAGAGTGAAGACAGAACTTCCTCTTAGCCATGAACACCCACTGATGTCGTGGGCAATGCGACACTCTGCGTGGCTACTCAACCGTTTTCATCGGTCCTCAGCAACAGGAAAGACGCCGTATGAATTCATGACAGGTCAACCGTATCGAGGAGAACTCGTACCATTTGCAAGCACGATTATGGTGAAACGCTTGAGACCGAAGCGCAAAGGTGACCGTTTGTGGACGTTCGGAGTGTTCCTCGGCAAGACTGAATCTGGAATGTGGCTTACTTTCCAGAGCGATGGCATTCACGCATCAAGAAGTGCGAGACCAGTTGGTGAAGCTTACGACGCGAAGGCCATCAGCAGCGTGAACGTTTTCACTTGGTCGATCAAGAACAACACACTTGGCAGCCGAGTACTACCTCAGAAAAGATTGGTTTCTCCGCAGATTGTTCTTCCAGCAGTTGCAGCAGGTGAAGAACGAAAAAGCCTTGAAGATGAAGTTGCAGACGAAGCCGCCTCTGATCCTCCAACAAGTGATGAAGAGAAAGCAAGAAGAGATGCAGAAGAATTGCTTCAAGAATTTGAACTTGTCCATGATGAGCATGATCCTCTTGCAGATATGGTTTCCGAGCATGAAGATGAAAGAGAAGAAGTTCCTGAAGAAGCAAAGATGGATCGAGAAAGCAGACCAGACTTCGAATGTGTTGGTTCACCAAGCAAGATCCCAAGAACAAGAGTTGAGCTTCCCAGGTTTGGACCTGGAGCATCGTCTTCGGTGATGAGAGCAGAAAGAATGCCCGACAATGATGAGAGGTCGGACGAAGAAGAAGATTGCTTTGCAGGCAGTGAAGCTGGTGACTTTGAGACAGAAGATGAATGGAGCGATGAAGAACAACAAGAAGAAGTTCAAGTCCTTCCAGAAAGTTTCTTCTCAGAGGAAGCAGGACCTCCTCAACTCGCAGAAGAAGACCTCGAGATCTTTGACGATGCCGCAGCAGGAAAAGAAGTTTCCAGATTGACAAAGATGGGTGTCATAGAAGAGGTGCCCATGGAGCAAGAAGAGAGCAAAGAAGTTGTTTGGTTGACAACAAAGCTGGTTTTCGACTGGAGATTTCGGGAGTCAGAAAACGTCATCTGCGAGAATGAGATCCCTGAAGGGCAACAAGAAGTTCCTCATGAAGCCCTGAAGCCACGAAGATGCTGGCAGAGAAGAGCAAGGCTGGTAGCAAGAGAGTATAACAACTCGAAGCGAGAAGATGTTTTCAGCCCAGCTACCTCTCCGTCGTTGACGAAGCTGATTCCAATTTTGGCATTGGCAAATCGATGGAGTATTTGGTCGCTTGACATCAAAGATGCATTTTTGCAGGTTCCCCAGAAGAGACCTGTACACTGCAAGATTCCACGAGGAAAAGGAAGTCAAGCAGTACACGGAATGGAGGCCAAATGCTGGCGTCTTGGTCGTGTCCTTCCTGGACAAAGAGATGCTAGTCTTCTGTGGAGCGAATTTTGCGCAGAACTTTTGCAGCAAGAAGGCTATGAGAAAAGCATCGCGAACCCAGCGTTGTTTCGCTTGATCAAGAACGGCAAGGTCGTATCCGTTTGCATCGTACATGTCGATGACCTTCAAGTAGCAGGAAAGGCAGCAGTGGTGAAGCCCGTCCTCGAAGCTTTAGCGAAGAAGGTGAAGCTACAAGTAGAAGGACCTTTTCTGACAGAAGAAGATTATCGCAATGGATTTTCCAAGCAGTCTGTACGTTTTCTCAAGAGAAGGTATAGCTATGAAGACGGAAAGTTGTTTGTCCGCCCTGACACCAAGTATGTCACCAAGCTCCTTGAAAAGCTACGCCTTGGATCGAGAAGAGAGAAAGCTACCCCTGCAGCAGGAAATGTGCAGAACACCGATGAGACAAAAGATCGTCCTGACATCCAGTATGCAGTCCGAAATTTGGCAACTGGAATGAAGGCTCCTACGCAGAAGAAGCAGAAAGAGCTCGAGCATTGCGCGTTGTATCTGAAGAAGACTGCAGGCTACGCGGTTTGCTACACAGCAGGGAGACCTGGAACGGCAACCTTGCAAAGAAGCAAGAATTTGGAGCAAGATTCCGAGAATGAGAACGAGAAGAGCATCGAGAATGGCAGTCACCTGGTCGAAGTATTTTCTGATGCCGACTGGGCCGGCAACAAGAGCAGCCGGAAATCTGTATCAGGAGGAGTCATCTTCCTGGATGGCCAGTATGCGTTTTCTTACTCAAGAACGCAGAAAACTGTGGCACTTTCCAGTGGCGAGTCCGAGTACTACGCACTCACTGGTGCTGTCGCAGAAGGAATTGGCATTCGAGAAGCCGTGGAGTTCCTTTCTGGCAAAGCAGCGCGAATGAAGGCGTACACAGACAGCAGTGCAGCGCGCGGCATTGTGCACCGGCAAGGTGTTGGTCGTATCAAGCACTTAGCAACGAGAATGCTCTGGTTGCAAGAAGTTACCAGAAACGGCCTATGCAGCGTGAAGGCAGTGAGCACTGTTTTCAACCCTGCCGACTTAGGGACCAAGCCCCTCAACGCATCGAGAATGAAGCTACTTTTGAACATCCTTCAAGTTCATGATGATCGAGAAGCAATCGGTCGTGAAGAACGAATGGCCGCAGAAAGCACAGCTACAGTCAGAAGATTGACAAAGGTATCCGGAAGCAGACTTGGTTTGACGTTATTGTCAGCTTTTGGTTTTGCAGTTGAATCTGCAGGTCAGCAAGAAGGAGATTTTGTAGCACGAAGATATTTTTGCATGCAGCTGATGAGTTTTGTGTTTGGTCCGTTTTCTACAGCTCAAGAGCCACCTCAAGAACTTCAAGAAGGTGAACAAGAAGTTTTACATGGTCACAGCAGCAACAGCAGCATGAAGTTTTCACATGTTTTCACGAGCATGCCTGAGCTTGAGATGTTGATGCCCGTGTGCATGGCTGTGATTGTTGTTCTGGTGACGATCATTGTCTACTTGGCAGTGAACCAGAAGAAAGAGAAGAAGGGTGAGAAAGAAGAGAAGCCCAAAGAAAAGAAGCCTGAAGGTGAAGTCACAAAGAAGAAAGAAGAAGAAGACAAAGAGAAGAGCTCGCAAGGTGTCCTCGAAGACGACGAGACCGTGAAGAAGAAGTTCGACGAGCTGATCGCGAAGATGGAAGAGAAAGATCGTGCCTTGGAGAAAGAAAAGTTGAAGAGAGAAGAAGCAGAAGAAAAGGCGAAGGAAGCAGAAGAAGATCGTGACCAAGCATTTGTTATGAAAGCGAAGGTGGTTGCGAAGTTCAGTGAAGCTGAAGCAGAGAAGAAAGCTTTGGAGAAAGAGAAGGAAGAGTTAGAGAAGCAGAAAGAAGCGTACAAGCAAGATGCCAAAGAGGTGAGAGAGCAGTTGAAGAAGGACTACGACATGATCACGAAGCACATGAAGAAAGAAGCAGAGGAGAGAAAGAGAGAAGCAGAAGAGCTAGAAGCAGCAGAACAAAGAAGAGAGGAGGAAGACAAGATCAATGCAGAGATCAGGAAAGCCAACGAGGAGAAGATTGAAGCAGCAGAACGACAAAAGAGGAAAGAGGAGACAGACAAGAAAGCCGAAGCAATGAGACAAAAGGAGCAGGCAAAGAAGGCCCAGGAGGAGAAAGATGCCCAGGAGAAGGCAGCACAGGAAAGGAAAGCACAGGAGGAGAAGGAAGCACAGGAAAGGAAAGCACAAGAGGAGAAGAAGAAGGCAAAGGAGAAGAAGGCACAAGAGGAGAAGGAAGCACAAGAAAGGAAGGCCCAAGAAGAGAAGGAAGCACAAGAAAGGAAAGCACAGGAGGAGAAGGAAGCACAGGAAAGGAAAGCACAAGAGGAGAAGGAAGCACAGGAGAAGGAGGATGAAAGGAACGAGGCAATCGCGAAGGAGAAGGCGAAGAAGCAAAGAGCAAAGTTAGAGGCCTATGAGGAGATGAGAAGAAAGGAGCAGGAAGCCCAAGAAGCGACGAAGGAAGAGAAGGAGAAGGCAAAGAAGGAGTTGAAGGAAGCACAGGAGCGAAAGACCCAGGCAGAAATTCAGGCAGAGAAGGAACGAGAAGGAATGAAGGAGATTGAAGTCGTTGAAGTTGAAGATTCAGGATCTGAAGATGAAAAGCCCACACTAGGAGCAGAAGGAAAGAAGGATGCAGAAGGCAATGTGTGGCAGATCCACAAAGGAGCATTGTGGGTCAGGATCAAAGGCCAGTGGTATGATCCAAACTGGTGGACAAAGAAAGGATACAAGCCACCGCCCGACTTTGCAGAGTCGAGCGAAGAAGGAAAAGAAGAAGGAAAAGAAGAAGGAGGAGCAGCAGGAACAGAAGAAAGAAGAGAGCAAGAAGAAGAGCAGCCCCGAGAACCACCGCAGAGAGGAGAGAAAGGTAGCAAGAACACAAAGGGCAGATGGAATGTGGTCACGTTCACAGATTGTGGTTGGATCTGGGAGTATTGTAAAGACACGAATGAGTATCGAGCAGTTCGGCTCGATCAGAAAGGATCAGCGCAGGTGAAAGGAGCGCAGATCAAAGGTGCCGAAGACTGGAACCTCGTGACCAAGCACTTCAAGAAGACAGGAAGGTGGGAGAGCCCCACAGAAATAAGAAGAGAGAGAGATGAGCCTGAGGTGCAGCAAGAAGGAAAGCGAGGAAGAAGAAGTCGAGAGCAAGAAGACTGGCAGCAAGAAAGTTGGCACCAGCAGCAGGACTGGTACACCGACGATGGTTGGAGCCAGAACTACTGGGACGCAGACTACGCCTACTACCACTACGCCCCGAAAGGGAAGTACCAAGGAAAAGGGAAATGGAAGTATGGTGGTGGTGGCAAGAAAGGCTGGTAAGAAGAAGAAGCCAGCAAGAAGCATCGAGAAGGGTGACGACTGAACGCAGCGTGAAGCATGTATAGATTTTCTGAAGCTGTGTACATAGAAGTTCGAGCACCCCGAACATTGCACGAAGTACAAAGTAGGTACAACGAATGTTTTTTGAATAAGCAAGGACCCCAATACGCCTTGTGATATTCACACGAGTTTCACCAAGAAGAAAGTAGTTTCACGAAGAGTTTCACGAAGCAGGACTAGGAGTGTAAGGTGCAGCCAGGTAGAGGCAAGAACAGTTGAAGAAAGAAGATGGTTAGGTAAAAGAGAAGACCACACAAGAGCCATAGGCTGGCCACAGGGCTGAGACTCACAAGATGAGGACTCTAAGACAAGCCCGTGTAACTAGAAATTCGAGGTTAGGAGTTTATGCATGTTTCAAGAAACAAAGCAGAAAGAACTGGGTAAAAGACCTTGGACCAGAGGAGACGAATGTCCCCAGTTCAGTACACTTGAAGTCCGAAACAGCTCTTCGTCTTTTGGCACAGCAGTGAGAATCACTGCAGGAAAGAGAACGCCCTAAAGCCTTCGATCTGTTCCGAGGCGGGGTGTTAAGTGTACAGCATGTATCCAGGTACAGTGAATGGGTGCAGTAGGAAAGACACCAAATGCCCTAAGGCATGTTGAGTCTGAGCAGAACGAGTTTGACACCGGAGGCTTAGGCTCAAGAGTCGAAAGCGAGAAAAGTTGTTTTGCCTTTAGAGCGTGGTAGGAAAAGTGAGCCATGATGTTTACCACGTTTTTCAACAAAATATGTATTGTGTATTATGAATTCTACATCAAATAGCAGTAAATATATAATATATACATATATGCTTTGTTATTTCGATTTTATTATATTTTTTGATACAAAGGTATGCTATACGATATTGTGTTCTATTCTACACTATGCCACTACAATATTTTGCTGTACTTTGTTTTAATATATATACACACATATATATTATAACATATGATGTTATGTTATGGGTTCCTACATATCCTTTCCTGTCCTTTCATTTCCTTTCCTTCCCTTCCTTCCTTCCTTGCTTCCTTGCTTCCTTGCTTGCTTGCTTCCCTCCTTCCTTCCTTCCTTCCTGCCTTCCTTCCTTCCTTCCGTCCTTCCGCCCTTCCGCCCTTCCTTCCCTCCCTCCCTCCTTTTCTCCCTCCCTCCCTCCCTCCCCTTCCCTCTCTCCGTCGGAAGAACAGAATAATTATTTCTTGATCCTAAATAAATTATTTTTTGATCCTAAGTAAATTTTTTCTTGATCCTAAATAAATTTTTTTTGATCCGCATCCCTGATTTTACCGGTAACCGTCAATGACTTCGGCAGTACAAAGTCGGTAGTGGGCTCTTCTCTGGCTTTAGGCTTCCATGGAAGAGCTTGCAATTCCTTCAGAGGTCCTACCTGCCAATGCTGTGAGGGTGGCAGTCTTCTAACAGTGCGAACTTTCACTACACCGTCTTCTGTTGCCACAATGATTTCATTCGCCTCGGTGTCTCTACCTAGCCACAAAGCAATCTTCCAGGGCGTGTCTGCCTTTCGTGCTTTTGAAGGGGTGATGACCTTAGCTTGTACGCACTCTGCGAATGCGCACAATCCACCTTCATAGTTTCGGTTCCACCTACGAAAATACGATGTGAGTCCGTCAGAATGCACGAGGTATCGGTTGATCAACCACTGCGCGTGTTTGACTGCCCAAGGATACAATGCACTGTTGGAGTCGATTGCGAAACCAGTGTTGTGCTCGACCTGGTACAGCAGCGTACGCAATTGTCCGTACAATGTGCGTTGCATCTGTCCTACAGATCCACTAGACTGGGAATGCCACTTCTCCGAGGTCTTCGCTATAGTAGCTTAACGGCAAGACATGGCAGTCTGCTCCACTGTCTAAGACAACTTCGATCAAGTCTTCATACCCTGGTAACCGAACCGTTCGTACTCGATCCTTACTTGCTTCTTGGACACTTGGACTTGGGCTTGGATTCTCAATCGATTCCTGTCTGACTTCTGGTCGGTCTTCTTCTTGAGCACTTGGACTTGGGCTTGGATTCTCAACCGATTCCTGTTTGACTTCTGGTCGGTCTTCTTCATACCACATTTGAGCTACACACTGTCAGACCAATGGCGCAACAGACTCTCAGGATCGAATGAGTGATCGCAATGTGACGCGATGTAAGCCACAGTTCAGCGTGACCAATGCTTCAAAATTTGCAGAGAATCAATTCTTCATGCCATCCGCTCACCGGAAAATCACTTCAGGATTTCGGGGTTTATGTACAATGACAGTCAGAAGGAGCACTTTGTTCAACTGCTATGCTTTGTCGGTCCCTGTTTGCCAATGTCGTTTCAATGGCGGTCCGCTCCTAACCGCGCTGCGTTAACGGCGGTTGCATGAGCGATGCTCATAAAGTCCATCTTAGACGCAATAAAAAAATAAACAACATGACTGACTGAACAATGCACACTGCAGTGACTGACATGTCGTGCTCATGACCGCAATGCCAATGCACATGCACTGCACTGTCAAGACAGCACTGTTCTTCTCTCTCTCTTTCTCTCAATGCTCAACGCAATCCAGTTTAGACCGCGGAGGTCAAAGCGAAAACGACACAATTCCTCGGTCCCTCAAACAGGACCGGAAGAGCAATGCAATGACCCAAGCCCCGTAAGGCCGCGGGCAAGAAAGGGTCGGGTGGGCGGGGAAACAAAGGAAAAGTGAAACAATTTTTTTTTCGATCCAGTGCTCAGCCATATCGAAGTGGGCTCCTGACCAATCCAAGCTTTCCGATGAGGTTGTGCAGTGTCTCAGTGGAGACGTATTTGGTCAATACATCTGCCGGGTTGAACTTGGTTCCTATCTTACGTACTTGCAGCAATCCGCTCTGTACAAGATTTTGCATGTACAAGTAGCGCAATTCTACGTGCTTCGTACGCTTTCCAGCACCAAATCTAGTAGCCATGCTTTTACCTGCAGTAGAATCGGTGTACGCAACAATTTGCACGCGTCGCGCAAATTCCGCTTCCAAGACAAGATTCTTTACGAACAATGCCTCGTTCACTCCTTGGCCGATGGCGTAAAGCTCAGCCTCGCCAGAAGACAATGCCACAGCTGGCCTGCGTCCTCGAGGAGTGAATGACATCGCAATCAAGAATCTGCACCGTGCTTCCGCTGGTGCTGAGAAGGCCACAGGACGAGCATTGGATGACGACCTGCTCGTCACATTGATGGTGACGAAGACGTCAGGTTCACTGCAACAACACCTTCGTTTGAACGTAGATGCATTGACAACATTCAGTGATGTGCTGCAGATCATGAAGCAGTACTACCAGAGCCGACATTTGGCAAATTGGCAAACAACATCAAACAGTTCCCAGGGACCAGCGCCGATGGACATAGGGGCGCTGAAAGGCAAAGGAAAGTACAGAGGAAAAGGAAAAGGAAAGAGTTGGAATTGGAACAAAGGAAAGAGCGGCAAGAGCAAAGGAAAGGGATTCAAAGGCAAAGGAAAAGGAAAAGGTGCGCCACGATTGCCGCAACACAGGAAGGAAACGTAGAGAATGACTGGAACTGGGATTGGAATGATGATGATGCCAGCTGGTGGTACGGTGATTGGCAAGGTGCGGATGATTGGTGGTATGACGACTGGTGCGATGATGACTACAGTTGGTGGTCTGATGATTGGTCGTATGATTGGTCTGAAACCGGTCTTGCGGATCAGTCACAGTCGCAACCACTGCTCCAACCTCAGACAAACATTGCCAGGGCCTCAGGTGCAGTTGAGACTGCAGCGGCAGTCATGACTTCGCCTGTCATTGAGAGCGGAGAAGAAGAGATTGGAGGGACAGAAGAGCTCGCAAGTTCCTCCAATCCACTGCTCTCTCAAAGGCGGGTACGAGGTGGCATTGCAAGGCCATCGCAACCTGGGTTACTGAGCAAGATGTTCATTGGAGCTTTGATGCTCATTGGTGTTCTGTCTACCGGAGTGCCAGCGAGAGTTGAGAGCATTGAGCAGACTACCGACTACCGACGACTGTTTGAATCGCATCGAGCAGTCCAGTCAGTCGTTGATTGACCCACCGTCAGACACGCTAGCAGAGTTTCACTTGCAGTCTGGCGTTGTCGACAAGAGTTGGATTCTGTTCGACAGTGGAGCATCTGCTAATTGCTGTCCTCCATGGTTCGCAGAGGACTACCCACTGCTCCCTGTCGGTTCTGATTGTCCTGCTCTTAGGAGCATTTCAGGCAAAACCCTCAACATACTGGGCAAGAGAGTTGTTGAACTCGACTGCAACGGTCACTCATTGTGTATCCAGTTTTATGTGTGTGAAAATATTCCCGTTTCCATTGGTCAGTGTTTCTCGTTTTCTACTGCAGGATTTCTGGACAGTCATGTCTCGCGACTTCATGGCATTGATCACTCCCACAGGACTTCCGGTGCCCATTGTTCGTCAAGGTACATTGGTGGATCTTACTCCTACTGTGATTCCTTTCTCGTCGTCCGATGCACCCAGAAGCGAACTGGAGATTAACTCTCTCATGGCAGAGATTGATCTCACTGCACTGGACGTGGAACTTCGCGGTGTAACAGACATTGCTGATCTTGCTTATGATCATGTGTCTAAGATCTCCTCGCTCATTGCTGCTGCACAGAAAGGTAGGAAGAAGCAAAACTTCAAGCACATGGACTATGGGGACGTAGATGACAAGGCACATCAATTGATTCGTCATCACGTGAAACCCAGAAGTGCCATGTTTGACCTTGGCAGATTGAGCAAAGAGATGCCCGTAGAAGAAGAGAGACTGACTGGTAGGAGAGAGACCCGTAAGTCCTACAAAGATGGCAGTCGTAAGACGGTGATTGATGCGGATTTCCGTTCATTGGAGGACTCCAAGGCTAAGGATGATCGAGAGTGGATTGGGAGCACTCGCTTCGCATTGAGGCAAAGGCTGCGTAAACGCCCGGAGGCTTCGCAGCCCCCGAAGGCATTGACGCCTCAGCCCAAAACATCACCTAAACCTGAGCCCTCGCAGGCATTGAAGCCCAGCTCTGAAGCGTTAAAGCCCAGCAGTTCTCCCGTTGAGCGAGATTGACTACAGTGTAGCCGAACTGAAGAAATTCATCTTCGAATGTGGTAGGACATTTGGCGTGTTGCAGTACGACCAAGAAAGTCCCCTCAAAGCATTGTGTCAACGTGTTTGCTCTGAGTTAGGTGGATTGAGCTTGCACGCAGCCCCGAAGGAGGAACTTCCAACGCTGAAGATGGACCAACATAACGTTCGAATTCCAAAGATCCGATGGAAAAGTGATTAAGGTCAAGGACGCCGCCGTGTTTGGTCAAGTGACCCAACCGCTGTTCGCAGTGGGGAAACTGTACAGAGTCGGATGGGGCATCGAGCCTCAGGATGCATACAGTGCTTTCCTGACGAAGCTAGTGAAGCGGAAGAATGGAACGTCGGTATCGTATGTCCCGATAAGGTTTTCAAGAAACTCAACGGTGACAGATCTTAGGATCTATAGAGCGGCAATGGAAAATTGTTGAACATTTTGCCGTATCGAAAGTCCCCATTTTATCATGTGATTTGCTTTGCAGTATTTCATGCACTCACATGTTTCACTTTGAGATCGAGTTGCATCTGAAGGCGTCTTTGAGAGTTCAAAACATTTTCATGGTAGCGGAGCTTGGGCTGACCCAAGCTTCGAGACACGGGGGTTCTCGTTCTTTGCAAGGCGAAGTTCGTGTGGAGCCCTTCTGGTTTTCTGTTGGTTTAGGATTCAGGGACCCGTAGCTTGCAGTTCCCGGGGCCGACCGGACGAGCCATTGTGTGCTTGAGCAAAACGGCGACCTGGGTGTCGACCGAGCTTCTCAAGGAGAGGCTGCACAGCTTCTACGTGGAGCAACTGATCCGGAGGCCCAAGCCAGAGAACAGGTCGCAAGTTTCGTGGGGTAATATCCTTTACAGGTATCAGCAAGCCTTTGAGCAGCGTCTTGAGCAGTTGCACAGCGTTCCTGAAGTGTGGCAGTTTGCGACTAAGTGCCTTTCACAGCCAGACCTTAAGGAGGCGTTTGTGGTGTTTGGGGCTGAGGAAGTATCCGACAGCTGTGTGCCCGAGAGTGTACAACTTGCATCTTTGCATCCAGAAGAAGAGAGTTCGTCGTTTGAGAGGGATCTTGAAGCAGCCGACGCCGACCTTCGTTCATTGTTGCGTGCCACCGATTGTGAGCCTTCCAGTTCTTCGGTGTGTCCCGTGTCTTCAGTGGGCAGGCAAGGTTCCGAGCGTCGCCAGAGATCCTCAAGTGCGAGCCAAGTCTTTGATCGTGCATTGAAGCATTCCGATTCTGCGATTGATTTGGAGTGAGCACTTTTCTGCTTAAACACAGTCCCAATGGAGTCCTCGCAAGGCCAGCAGTTGCCCGTGTTGCCTCAGGAAGCCACAGCCAGTGGTAGTGGAAACCCGTTCCTCCCAGGCAGCCCTGCAGCAGGACAGCTTGACATGGCCCAGATGCAGATGCTGATGGCACAGATGGTTGAGACGGCCCAAGCTGCAGCACAGGCTGCTCAAGCAGCCGTTGCCAGGCCCTCGAGTTCGAGCGGTACAGCGGGGTTTGCCGATGCAAATAAGATCTTGAATCGTCCTACAGAGTTTGGCAGTGCTGTGCATGACAATGATGTTGCTCAATGGGCTGAATGGAGTCATAGCTTTCGGACTTGGCTAGTCTTCGCGGATCATGAGTACGAAACGGACCTCAAGATCGTGGAAGAAAACCTCAACACGCCGGTGGATCTGAGCACAGCCGACGCAGCCCGCGTCGCGAGATCCCAGCGGTTGTTTGCAATCCTTGCCAGTGTTCTGCGTGCAAAGCCTAAAGCCATCCTTCGCCAAGTGCCTGACAAGAGTGGCCTGGAGGTTTGGAGAGTCCTGACAAACACGTTTGCACCACGAACCAAGTTCCGAGGTTTAGCCCTTCTGAACGCCTTGATGAGCCTGCCAACCTTCACGAAAGACCGGAGCCTTCGTGAACAAATTCAGGGGTTAGAAAGGGTAGCTGAAGAGTATCGCAAGGTCACCAACAACTCGCCAGGTGAGCACGTGATGCTAGGGACACTGGTCCGTTGCCTGCCTCATGCGCTGAGACAACATGTGCAGCTGCAAATGTCTGAAGCTAGCACATACCAGAGCATCAGGGATTACGTCCTGGGCTATGAGGTGACGACCACCTCCTGGACCTCAGCGAAGATGCACCAGGCTTTGGGTGTGGTGCCCATGGCGCCAAGTGCTGGGCAGGAGCAATCGCCAGTGCCCATGGAAGTGGATGCGTTGATCCGCAAGGACAAGGAGAGGCATCCCAAAGGCAAAGGGAAGGAGAGACATCCCAAAGGCAAAGGCAAGGAGAGGCAGCCCAAAGGCAAAGGCAAGGAGAGGCATCCCAAAGGCAAAGGCAAGGAGAGGCAGCCCAAAGGCAAAGGTCCCCACCAAGAAAGCCCAGGCACAGGTAAAGGCCAGCGTGCAAAGGGAACATGTCATAACTGCGGTAAGAAGGGTCATTATGCCAGTGAGTGTTGGAGTGCACCGCGTGTCCAAGCAGTCCAGAATGCACCATCTGGGCACCCTTCCGACACTGCAACGACTGTGAGCACGCTCGGACCTTCAGTTTCTCAAGTTGCGCCAAGCACTGCAACCACCCAGCATCGTGTTGCTCGTGTTGCGATTGACATGACAGGCCCGGAGTTCACCATTTGCCAAGAGGGTCGCATCAATGCAGTGCTCATGTGTGATGGGCAATCCCACCAGAGCGACCCTGACCCAAGTTGGTTGAGCTTTGTGAGTTTGTGCCAATCGGTTGCAAATGCAGCGGTGACTTCACCTAAGCCAGCCGAGTTGCAGCCTGTTGTTCCAAGCACCAGCGTTGAGATGTTTGACATGTCATATGCAGATGAAGATGGTGCCTGGACCGTGCCTGAGGGCGAACTGCGTGGTATCAACTTGATGCCTAGTGACAGGCCTGCCTGTGCAGCTGCGTGTTTGAGCACCCATGCGAGCAACTTTGCCGCCGAATGCAACACCAAGCGCAAGTGTGAAGTCAGCAAGCATGTCCCGGCGAGGATAAGGCACGCATTGATGACTCAGAAGAGTGCTGATGCGCGCGATGCGCTGCATGTACGCGCAGTGACCTCTGACACGCCAGGAACCACTATAGAGCTAGTGATAGACTCAGGCTCAGACGAGTCGTGCCTGCCCGAATCCTGGCGCCATGTTGGGGTTGCTGGCGGCATCACGACAAACAGCTATCGTGATGCTCAGGGAAGTGTGATTTCGGGATCACAAATGAGGACGGCAGTGCTTGACATAGATGGGGTTCCTTTCAAGGAAAGGTGGTTGTTGGGGAGTGTGACGCAACCGCTGTTTAGTGTGGGGAAACTCCTCAAACGGGGTTGGAATCTGATACATACCGACAATACCCCTTTCTTGACGAGCCCGGACAATGCGATCCGTGTACCATTGCATTATCGCCACAATTCCTTGCACGCCACTGGAACAATCATGAATGTATCAGTGTGTACTGATCACGAGGCCGACAGAGCTGTGATGGCGCTAACGGTTGGGGATGTTTGGTTAAGCCTGCCGGATAAGTTTGTCGAGGTTCAGCCCGGCATCTCTGCCCGTAGAGATTACACCACAAACTTCCTTGATGTGACAGTCCCACTTGGGCACAAAGGGGTGGCGTACAGGACGACACTGCAGCAGAGACCCACAGGCTGGCAAGTGATCGAGGTCAACAGCCTTGTGGAAAATCTTGATCAAGCAGATTGCGAAATTGCCCCTCCGGTGAACCGTCAGACCATCACCATCGGCTCTGTGCATCCCGTGAACATCGACAGCTTGTTCTCTCGTGTGCCCAATGCCATGCCTTCAGCAGCACCGCCCGATGATGATTTTCCTGATGTGCCAGATGATGCAATGAATTTTGAAGAGCATGATGAGCACGATGAAAATGTTGCTGCTGGTGATGACGGGGGAGGCGTTGGACCACTTGTTCAAGCCGAGGATGTGCCAGCTCAAGGGCATGTAATCGTGAATGGCATAGAGCTTCACTTGGGTTGTACCCTCAGCACCCTCAGAACGGCATGCCAAGTCCTTGGGATAGGCAAGTCAGGTGGCAAGAAGACAGTTCTCCAGCGGATAGAGCAGCACCTGAAGACACAGGAGCTGCTGCAGCAGCACGAGTTCCAGACAGATGGGCGTGAGCCGTTGCGTGAGCAAAAGTTCGTGGAAGCACCCACGGCTGAGGAGCAGAGGCGCCACGAGTTGAGTCACATGCCTTATGCTGACTGGTGCCCGCATTGCGTGAGGTTCAGAGCTAAAGCAGATAAGCATGTGCGTGCAAAGCCAGATGTGCGTGAGGATTCCGTGTGCTGCATGGATTTTGCAAAAACTGGTAGGCGCACTCCTGCCCAGTTTGAAGGCCACACGCAAGAGAAACTTGTGGTGCTGGTGTTGAAGGATTCACACACTGGTGCAGTCCATGCCATTCCGACACCTGCCAAGGGTGGCACAATCGCTTTCAAGTACCTTGTTGCCGAAACTTGCGGATTCTTGAACTACTGTGGCCACCAAACATGCACCATAAGGTCAGACTCAGAGCCGGCCTGCCTGGCCCTGCAACGAGGCATCAAGGCCTTCCGCAGCAAAATGGGCCTCCAGACCCATCTTGAGCAGACGGAGGCGAGTGATCATCAGGGCAACGAGGCCGAGCAGAGCATAGACGGCATCAGACAACTGGCAGGATGCATCTTGGACCAATTTGAAGAGCGGGCAGAGACCACAATCGGGTCCAGTCACCCGATGCACGCCTATGCTTGGCGCCACGCCGCGTGGTTGCACATGCGGATGTCCAGGCAAAATGATCTAAGTGCTTTTCACGTGATCAATGGGCGGCCGTACCTAGGCAAATTGGTGTGTTTTGGGGAGACAGTGTTTGCCCGTGTCAAAAGTTCCATAAAAGGAAAAGCTAGATGGTGCAAAATGCTTTGGCTAGGGAAACTTCCGGTTTCAGACTTGCATTTTGGAGTCACTGAAGGGGGTTACATGCTATCTTCCAGATCCATCCGCAGGTTGCCTAAGCAATATCTAGCGACAATGTGTGCCAGTCTGGTAGACATGCCGTGGACACAGGCATCGTTCCTTGCAGGACAAGTTGGCCAAGCCCGCAAACAGAAGACTCAGGCAGAGGCGTTGAGCGCAGGCGGGGAAGAGGCAGGAGAGGCGGCACATGAGCAAGTGGCCGAAGTGCCGTCGCAGCAGGGAGCATCAGAGCATCCCATGCCCTTTCCAGAACACTTGTTGCCTGACGATGCCATGCTTTCGGAGCTTGTGCCACGCCACCACGCATGCCAGCTGCATACACACCTGAGCCGCCTACGCCCATGAGCTCAACACCGCTTCAGCCGCCACAGGCTGAAACACCAATAGGGGTCGCCCCCCTAGATTCTCCTATGGCGAGTATGGACCAAGCAGAGGACATGTTACCACCAGGAGTCGTGAGGCATGCCGCTGAGCACGCAGGCGGGGATGCACCAGCCCGGAAGAAGCTGAGGCTTGATGCTTTGCAAGTTAGTGCACATGATGCAGAAATGTTCCATCTTGATAAATCCATTGAGTTGGTAGACGAGAGTGCAGAGCAATTTCTTGATTGCGAAGACCAGGATGACAATCAAAGTGAGCAGAACAGCCTGGTTCTGACCTTGACATCCCTCCAATCTTGACCAAGCCTTTCAGCAAAATCGAGCCACAGTGCAGTGCATCTGAGCAAGCAGAAATTGATGCTGCAGCGGACGCATTCGAACTTGCACGCCTCCTGGGCAGCAGTGTGCTTGAGCAAATGCAATCGTGGCAGCCAGGCCACAGGACGTTGTCATCCAAGTATGTACGCAGCTGGCGTGCTAAAACTTTGGGTGGCGAAAAGAAGTGGCTGAGGAGATCCAGGTTAGTCGCAAGAGAGTTTGCACATTTGGATCCAGAGAGACAGCATCTCTTTGCCCCGACCACGACACAGTGCATGCTGCGCATCATACCGGCCCTCTTCGTTCGCCACTTCCACGAAGGATGGGCACTGATGAGCCTTGACGTTTCAGACGCTTTTCTCCAGTGCAAGCAAGAGCATGAAACCCTGACCAAAGTGAATGGCCAGTGGTTCAGGCTACTACGCATGCTGCCGGGGCAGAGAGACGGGTCGGCTACCTGGTTTCGGGATTTCATGCAGGAAATCAAAACAGCTGTTGAGGCAGAGCCGCTTGCCGAACAGCCTGTCTTGTTCAGAATTCCAAAGCCAGCCGGGGCAGGCATGGTGCACGTCGACGACATGCTGTGCACAGGACCTGTGAAACGCTTGGAGGACCTAGAGAGGCACCTGAAAAGCAAATTCAAAGTTTCGGTTGATTGGATCCGTTCAGTAGGAGAAGAAGTAACTTTTCTGAAGAGGCGCCACGTCCTTGTAAGCCCTGAGCTTTTGGTTGTAGAGCCTGACGTTAAGTACTTGGACAAACTTCTTCAAGTAACGGGTTTATCAGGTGCAAAGGCGAGGTCCAAGGCAGCACCGTTCCCAACTGGGGGATTGCCAACCGATTCTGAGCCAGACCCAGAGCTTGATCCGGAGACGGCGCAAATCTGCCTTGGGGATACTCATGTATCTGAGCGTTGATTTGCTGGCATCCCAGTTCGGCATCCGGTATCTCGCGACCCGTGCACACAAGCCTATGCAAGGGTGCTGGAAACTGCTCAGGCACCTCACGAGCTATGTGAGTTCCCATCGGTCACATGTGATCGGGCTTTCAAAGCCAACCTTGGGAAAGGGGCTGGTGTGCAACCGTGTGTCTGAGCACAAAACATCAGTGCTCGAAATGTTCTCAGACAGCGACTGGAGTGGAGACAAACGCACACGCCGCGAGCGTGTCCGCTTGCTGCGTGGTATGGGATGGCCAACTGCTGTATTCAAGCTCTCACACGCAAAAGGTTACAAGCCTGTCATCGTGTGAAGCCGAGTATAACTCGCTTGTTGCAGGCAGCGCCACCGCCATCCTGTTGCAAAACTGCATATGCCACGTGTGCCCAGACCTTGATGTGAAGTTGTCGTGCCTATGCGACAATGCTGCCGCCAGATCCCTTGGCAATCGTCAAGGGGTAGGACGAACACGGCACATAGACGGGAAGTTGCTGTGGCTGCAGCAAAAGACACAGGAGAAACTTCTTGAAGTGATTCCCGTGGGCACGCGAGACAACGTGTCGGACTTGCCGACGAAAGCACTTAAGCCTGAGAGGATTGAGTTCCTGCTTGGAAGGCTGAACGTGCGCTGCAAGGACAATGGGTTTCAGGTTGTCAGCGAGTCAGAGCTGCTTGACCACGAATCGCGACGAAAGATTTGCAGAGTAGTCAAGAAGGGATCAGTGAACGTGCAACAGGTTCTTCAGGTTCTTGCGTTAATCCTTCAGCTTGATAGCATTGCTGGTGTCAATCCAGATGAGCCCAATACCAGTGCAGACGCCTTGGGCCGGGACACTGGCGATGAGACTGGAGGTGGCTACGAGAGCATGCTGTGGAGTTTTCTTGAAAGAGTGCTACATGCGATTTTCTTGATCCATGACTTCATGGTTAATCACCCGCAAGCAAGCCTGATACTTGCCCAAAGCACGATCCTTGTGATGCTATGCATCTGTTTCTGCTGCAGACGAAGCAGAGCGTCGCAACTTCGTGAGACTGCTGAGGCAGGAGCAGCAAGTGCACCCACGGTGAGCGTGCATATAAAGGTTGTTGGGGTTTCGGTTCCTGGGGATAGGATAGGTCCCGAACCCGCCGAGATCCCTAGGTCAGACCCGAGCCTTAACTTGCAGCCACAAGCAACCAAAGGAGACACAAGTGATGATGAATCGGACCCGACAGCTGCACCGTCATCTGCAGTGCCGGGTACTACGCAGCCGATCCTTGAGCAGTGCGATGCATCACCAGAAGCACCAGCCAGGGACCCGCAAGGGCATCGCATCGTGTTTGCGACAGCGAGCCGTGGATATGCTTTCCACAGTGTGCGAGAATGCCCTAAACTGAAGTGTGCCAAGCAAGTGTTAAGGTACAGCAGGCGTGAAGCCATGAGGCGAGGCTATCAGCCATGCAAAGTGTGTGGAGGATGATCCAGTGTTTTCATTCCACTTGGAAATGTTCATGATGCTGCGCAGTGGTCGCATGTATATAGCTTTATGTACATAGCTTGTGATGCTCATGAAACTTCACTTGCCAGTCCGTGTGGACCTTGAAATCCAGCAATCTCCCTACCGCTTTGCCACACCAATTTGGTGTCAATCCTTTACGACAGGCATCTATCTGGATGGGTGTGGAGCACCCTGAACCCGCAGAGGGCAATCGTGCCCTGATGGTAACTAGGCCATCACAATCTCTGACGAGATCTTGAAAAGACCTTGTGTGCTTGCGCTTGGGCCATACAAGCATCTACATCTCTGTCCTTACCAGCCGGTGGGAAGAGATTCCGCATAGGCCGTAGCTGTACAGTGCTGCGTAGTGGACGCTAAGCCAAAGACCTTTGAGGCAGAGCTTAGAAGACGCCAACACTTTTGGAGTGCAATCCTGAACTAAGTATGTTGTTGTTTCCTGTGGGGCATCGGCAAATGTGAAGTAGACGAAGCAAGCATTCCGCCAGCTCAATGCAGCATCGAGGCGGGGTGTTGAACATTTTGCCGTATCGAAAGTCCCCATTTTATCATGTGATTTGCTTTGCAGTATTTCATGCACTCACATGTTTCACTTTGAGATCGAGTTGCATCTGAAGGCGTCTTTGAGAGTTCAAAACATTTTCAAAAATGGACGAGACGATGTGCCGATCTCAATCAGGAAACTTACCCTGACGAAGGAACTGAAGGATGACATAGAGAATGGCAAGTATGAAGAAGGTTGGTTTTATCTCACCGACGGACGGCCAGTGAGAATCGACTGGGACGTGAACACGACGTACAGCCTTGGACGAGACGAAGGAAAAGCGTTCAATTACAGAACCGCGCTGAGAACAAGATATGAAGAAGAGCAAATAGTCTGGGAAGAAATGGAATTTTATGAGTGTGCCGAGGAGTGGAGAGACAAAGGCACAATGGTCATAGTACCAGAGATCGAGAAGGCAGTGGTCATCACGATCATGGAAAGATTTCCGAGAAGTGTCGAAGATTAACGGAGAGTACAGTAGTCCGTACAAGAGAAAGGAACTAGAGGAAGAGCGTGATGTGGAGATGGAACCACAAGAACAAGACGACCTATGGAAAGGATCAGAAAAGGAGTTGCAGCGAGAAATTGACAAAGGAATTGAAGAACTGGCACAAGCGCCAAGTCCTGGGTTCGCACCAGGACAGCATATGCAAGAAGAGAACGATGAGAGTGAGCGAAAGAAAGTTGAAGAACAACTTCCGAAACTTGGAGAAGCAATGGATGAGAGAATGAAGATCGGAGGAATCGAGCTTACACCAGCGAGTACGATAAAGCAGTTAGTAAAGCTCAAATTTGGCAGAGACTGAAAGAAGCTGTAGCGTCAAACAAGATGAAGGAACTAGTCGAAATCTCGAAAGGACTCGAGGTTGAGTTCTCAAGAGAGCCAGATGGAGAGAAACGACCGGAAGCGCCGAGCGAAGAAGAAAGAAAGAGACACGAGCTGACACACCTACCGAAGGCGGACTGGTGTGAAAGTTGTTCGGCAACAAGAAGTAGAGAAGATGATTTCAAGATAACAGAGAAGAAGTATGAAGCGTCGTTAGTAAGTATGGGTTTAGTTCACCGGAACAAGGAACGAAGAAGATGCAAAAGACGTGAAAGATGCATTGTGCATAAGTTTGGTCATGGTGGACCAAGGGACAAAGTTTGTCCACGCAATTCCAGTCCAGAGCAAGGAAGTGACAAGCTATCTGGTGGAAGAAGTTTGTAGAGTGCTGATGCTAATGCAGCCGAAAGTGATCCTGAGAACGGACACCGAACCAGCGATGATTGCGTTGAGAAAGAAGGTGCAGACGATAAGGAAAATGCAGAAGCTTGAGACAGAGATTCAAGATGTTGCGCCAGACACACACCAAGGAGCGCAAGTTGAAAGATGGGTACAAACAGTGAGGAACCTATCGAAGACTTTGGTGTTGGAGTTGAGAAAGAAGCGAAGGTAAAGATCACGAGCGAAAGTGCACTGTATCCATGGGCACCGAGACACGCAGCATTCCTGTTGAACAGGTTTGTTGTACAACAGGGGAAAACCCCGTTCGAGTTGGTATTTGACCGTGAGTACAAAGGAACTTTGGTACCATGGGGTAGTGTGGTTGTGGCGAAACCACTACCGAAGACAAAGGAGAAAGGTGAAGCATGGAAGAAAGGAATCTTCGTTGGAAAAGATATGGTTTCGAACATGAATCTGGTGAGTACCAGAAGTGGAATCATCAAAAGTCAGACAATGAGACAATGTTCGCCAACGTTCGAAGTGGAGACATTGGCAAATGCATGCGGAACACCGCGGAAATTTTGCCAAGAGCAGTTGACAGGACGGTCGCAGCCGAAGAGGCTACCGCCATCGAGTGGAATCGAAGTGGCGCCGATCGAAGGACCGCCAGTACAAGTTCCGAGAACTCCAGAGCAGTTGGTCTGGAGACACCGCAGTCTAGCCCGACAGCATCGCAAAGACCGAGCGATGCAATGGCGTCTGATCCACTGACAAGTGATGATGATGACAATGATGAAGATCCCGGCGAGGGCCAAAGAAGTTCTGAAGCAAGCAGCAGGAAAGGAGCAGCGGCAAGGAAAAGAGATGAAGCAAGTATGACCTCGGGTGAAGCCGAGGAAGAAGAGCTGGAAGGCACGAGCAAAAGAGAGCTCGAAGGAGCAGCCGCGGAAGAACCTGAAGCAACAAGGCCGAGAGTCGACGAAGGAAGCGGACAAGTTGAAGAAAGACCTGAGATCCAAAGAGAAGAACCCTCAGGAACGGTGAGAAGGATAATGGCCACAAGAAGTGTGCAAGAAGTTGCGTCATTTCTCAGGAAGGATTTGCCGAAGTACCATGATGACGAAGAGGTAGAGTTGGAGGAGTTTGAAGGACTCGAAGTCGAGTTTGAAGAACCTGAAGAGGAAAGAAGCTCAGAGCTCGGAGAAGACGAAGAGTTTGAGGAAAGCATGCCAAAGTGGTCAAACAAGTTCGAAGATGAACCTTCGAAGGTGGACGAAGACGAGCTGACGAAGGTCGACGTTGTGTCAAGAGAGCACGAGATAAGCCGACTCACAGAGATGAAAGTCTTGAAGGAATTGCCAGAAGGCACGAGTGTGAGCAACTACAAGTACCTCTCAACCAAAGTTGTCTACGATTGGAGGCATCGAGACAGTGAATGGCAACGGCGTGGCCGGTTAGTTGCCCGCGAGTTTAAATGGTTGGGGTCAACGGACATCGCAACGCTATTTTCTCCAACGGGAGTTGCGAGCACAGTGAAGTTGCTCTCAGCAATGTTTGTGTCGTCCAACGACCACATCCTCGGAAGCATCGACGTAGGAGATGCCTACTTGATGGTAGAACAAGAGGAACCAACTGTCGTCGAAGTCGACGGAAAGTACTATGAACTCGGATTCACGTTGCCAGGGCAACGGATAGGATCAAGCGCATGGTTCAACAAGCTGAAAGGATACCTCGAAGAGTGTTGGACTCAAATCCGACGAAGGACTACCAGCTTTGTTTTACAGGAGACAAGAAAAAGGAAAAGCTGGAATGGTTGTGTTGTCGCACGTTGATGACATGGAACTGTACGCGACGGAGAAAGAGTTCCAAGGATTGATCGAGTTCCTGAGAAAGAAGAAGTTGAAGATCAAGGTCGAAGGACCGTTGCGAGAGCAAGAAGGTTCAATGAGTTTTCTGAAGAGGATTCAGCGCAGTAAACGATGGAGATGTCGAGATCACGATGAATTCCAAGTACATCGAAGGATTGACCGAAGTGTTGGAGTTGGAAAATTCGTATCCAAAGAAACTGCCATGCCCAGCGGACAATGGAAGGGCAATGCAAGCGAAGAAAGGAGGAATGGACCCGCTATCGGAAGCGGATCACCACACGTACAGGAAAGGTGTTGGTATACTGTTGTTTGGGATTTCGCCTTCTTGAAACTTCCCACTTTATGTGATCTTGTCGTGGTTGCTTTACAGTATTTTCATGCTCCCAGTTTTCACTCACATGTCAATCAGTCATGTGCTTTGACTTGAGATTGCATTTGCACCGCAGTTGTGCCTTGGAGACTTGACTTTAAAGTGTTGAGTTGTGGGGATGTGTGTCTGTGGCGTCTTTTGTGTTTGAAAATCTTCGCATGGTGGCGGAGCTCTGGAAAGCCAGACTCCGGCCAAGTCTGGGGCTTGGGTGGTTTCTGGGTTTTGCTGTGCGAGATCCGTTCAGGGACCATCTGTTGTCAGGTCGCCTTCTGCCTCAGGGTTGACTTTGCGAGTGTAGATTGAGATCTGTAGTTGCGAGCCATATTGCGTGTGTGCTCCTGACCTGCCACGGTCAGCAGAGCAAGCAGGACGGCAATCCCTGCTCATATCCCTTGGTCCGTGTGGGAAAGCCCCAAAACCTTGAGGAAGCTAAGAAGCTGTGTGACTGAGTGGTACGTTGAGCTGCAGATTGGTAAGCCTTGTACCCCTTCCTTGACTCCCGAGAGTTTCCAGCGACGCCAGCTCATTCGACGGAAGGAGCACCAGGACAAACTGCGAAAGCTTACTTCAGGATCTGAGATCATTGCATACGGTTGCAAGTTGCTTGATAGTGAAAAGTCTTTGCTGGCGCCATTCCTTGACGCTTCCGTGACGATTTTACTTCAGGAGACCAAGGCCGAGAGTGTTGCGAGAGTTTCTGCTGTTTCTCGCAAGCGCAAGGCGTGCGACGTCTTTCCTGCATTGCGAAGTGAGGTTTCTGAGGTGATAGATTTGGAGCCAAGTGAAATTGGTGGGGTCATAGATCTAGATTAGTGGTTCGACCGTCGTTGTTGCAATGGCAGACACTGGTCCTGCCGTGCCTGACACCGATTCTGACGCCGAAGGTCTCGGCAATCCTTTCAGCCCCCAGTCACATGCAGCAGGTTCACCGCAGGCTCCAGGTCCCGATGCAGGTGGAGTCCTCGTCGCTCCTGCAGACTTGAGAGCCATGATCCAAGCCACACAGCAGGCTGCTCAGGCGGCCGCAGAAGCTGCCAAGCGCTCGCAGCCGCCTCTGATCGACCCAAGTCCAGCCTTGATATGTCTAGGATCCTTCCTAAACCCGACGTGTATAAGCCTTCCACACGTGAGGAGGAGCACAGTTCTTGGATTCAGTGGTATTGGTCGCTTAAACAATATCTTTGCGCTTTGGATGCTGGGTTCAGTTCCGAGCTGAGTTTCATCGAGAACAATCCTACTGTGGTGATTGGTGCAGTTGCCAGTGCTGAGAGTGAGCAGAGGTCAAAGCAACTGTACTCCCTTCTTGCAAGCCTTGTCAAGGGTCGTGGTTTGCAGGTCGTCCAGCGTACCCCTTTGCAGCATGGGTTTGAAGCGTTGCGCCAGCTAATCCAGCTGTTCCAACCATCCTCACGCACTAGGAGCCTTGGAATCCTGAGTGCCCTGACTTCCATGAATCAGTTCCGTGCCGGAGAGCCCCTTCTTCCCCAGGTCCTTGACATGGAAAGGATCATCGATGAGTATGAACGCAGCAGTGGGAAGAAGTTGGATGACGATTTCAAGTCATCGATTTTCTTGAAGTCTTTGAGTGGCAACATGAGGAATCATCTTGCAACGATCCTGACCGAAGATGTGACGTATGACACTTTGCGTGAATCTGCGTTGCGTTTTGAGCGCATGAACACCCGTTGGGATCACAAGAACCTGTTTCAGGGCGACAGCTTGTTCGCGTCTAAGAGCCGAGGCAATGAGCAACAGCCTGTGCCCATGGAGGTTGATGCCATGCTTCGTAAGGGTCCTAAGGGTGGTAAGCCTAAAGGTGGTAAGCCCAAAGGCAAAGGTGGGAAGGACAAAGGCAAGTCCAAGGGTTCTGGCAAAGGTGGCCAAGGTGGTAAGCCTAAGGGTCCGAGCAAAGGCAAACCTTCTGCACCCAAAGGCAAAGGTCAGCAAGGTAGTGGTTCGTGGGGTTCACAGGTCGGCTCTTGGGGTTCACAGGCCGGTTCTTGGAGCAGCCAGCAGAACGTGGTGTGTCACACATGTGGCAAGAAAGGGCATATTGCTCGCGATTGCTGGCGCAATGTGCAGCAGGTTCAGAGTCAAGGCCAACTTGAATCCAGTACTGCGAGCACCGTTGCCCCGAGCAGTTTGGGCCCCTCTGCGTCCCAGCTCGCTCCTGCATCTGCTTCAAGGCATGTGAACCGTGTTGAGATCGACATGACCGCCTTGTTGCATCAGTCACCTATGCCCTCTTCCGACTCCACCGAACACTGCTTGCGTGCTGTTCAGCGCTGTGACCTGCCTGACTCAGACTTTCTTGATGTCGTCAGAAGTTTGCACCGAATCCCAGGTTATGAGCCCCCATTGCCCAACCTTGTGCCGGTTGCTGTCGAAGTTCCCATGCCACATGTTCCTCACTTTGACATGTCGTACTCAGATGAGGACACTGCTTGGACGTTTTGTGACGTCGACGATTGCTTGAAGGTGCATGCCGTGCAATGGGATGCTGATGCCACGCCCTGTGGCCAGGACATCCAAGTTGTGGTGGATTCAGGGTCCGATGCTTCATGCTTACCTTTGAGTTGGGCCTCTGTCGGAACAGCTGCCGATGCAAGCGACGACAGTTTCCGGGATGCACAAGGACATCCGATCCATGGTTCTGAGATGCGCACCGCAACATTGCAGATCGGCGATGTTTGCTTTAAGGAGCGATGGCTTGTGAGCAGCGTCACCCAGCCCCTCTTCAGTGTTGGCAAGCTTTTGAGGCAAGGCTGGAACATCATTCATGATGACGACATTGTCCCGCATCTCACGAACCCAAATGGCTCTGTACGAGTGCCTTTGTATTACAAGCACAACAGCCTTCTCATGCCACAGGCACGATTTGTTCCGTCAGCGTTGACCCGGGGCCCTCAGTGCGTGCTCTTGAGGTCGATGATGTATGGCTGCAGCTTTCAGGGCACTTTGAGCAGCTGAGGCCTGGCATCTTTGCCCGTAGGGACAATTCCACTTGTCTTCTTGATTGCCTTGTGCCGTTGAGTCAGCATGGCGTGTCGTACCGCACCACATTGCGGCAGGAGTCCTCCGGTTGGCAAGTGTTTGAGTTGAATCAGGACATAACCAGGGTGGATGACCCTGAGCCTTCCTTTGAGCCTGAACGCATGTGGCACATCATCACGATTGGGTCCACTGAGCCCCTGAGTGTGGACACGTTGTTCCGTCGTGTTTCCCCGCCAGCTCGTCCAAGCCGTGATTTCAGTGGTGATGATGCTGAGTCAGAGGCAGGCCTGCCTGGCCTACCTCCCGAGCTTGATGGCGAGGCTCTTGACGATGAAGATGCTCAAGGGCCTGAACCTGAGGATGAGGGAGCTGGTGTTGTGAGCCCTGCCGAGTTGGCCGCTGAGCCCGAGCCTGGGCACCTTGTGGTTGAGGGTGTTGAACTGCACCTCGGGTGCACGTTGGCAACTCTACGTGCAGCATGCAGCGTTCTTGGAATCGGCCGCAGCGGCGGCAAGGCCACCGTTCTTGAAAGGATCGGCAACTACCTTGCACGCCAACGGTTACTTGAAAGGCATGCTGTCCAGGATGATCCGGTTGCCCGCGCCCAGCTTCCTATTGAACAGACTCCCGTGGTTGCCCCTAGCGAAGAAGAGCTTCGACGACACATGTTGTCTCACATACCATACCAGCCTTACTGCCCCCATTGCGTTGCCTACCAGGCGAGGTCAGACCGTCATGTGCGTCATCGAGCCGACACACGTACCTGCAGCACCCTTAGCTTCGACTTTTGCTACACTGAGCGTGCCACTGGTGAAGCTGGAAGCAAGCTAATCTGTCTTGTGCTCAGGGACAGCCATACGGGTGCTGTTTGTGCCATACCCACGCCTTCGAAAGGTGGGTCAGTGGTGTCCCGTTTCCAAGTTGCTGAGATCTGCAAGTTTCTCAACTTTTGCGGTCACGAAGAGGTCACCCTTCGCTCCGATCCCGAGCCCGTGTGTCTCGCTCTCCAGCAAAGTGTCAAAGACCTGAGAGCCAAACTTCGCCTGGCTACACATCTTGAGCAGATTGAAACTGCAGACCATCAGGCCAACCCAACTACGGCGAGGCAGTGTTTGCAAGGGTGAAAAGTTCCATAAAGGGCAAACCGAGGTGGATCAAGATGTTTTGGCTAGGAAAACTTGGTGTATCTGACTTACACTTTGGTGTTTCCCCTGGAGGGTTTTTAATTTCTAGCCGCAGTGTCCGCAGAATGCCCCAACAGTACAGCCCTGAGCTTGTTCCCGTTGTGCGTGACATGCCTTGGACGCAATCAAGTTTCTTAGCAGGCCAGGCGGGGCAGGCACGCATGCAGCGTACACCCGCCATAGCGGACACAGTACACACATCTGATCCCAGCCAGTCAGAGGGTGCTCTCGAGGCTGAGGCGAAAGGTCCTGCAGAGCCAGGTGGAGTGTTGCCTTATCCTGGCTACCTGCTTCCTGATGAAACGCCTCTCAGCGAGCTTGTCCCACCTTCGGCTTTGATCGCAAGCGGCACACCTGAGCCGCCAACTCCGAACCTGCACAGGCCAGTAGCTGTCACACCTATGGAGGTTGAGTCCTCAACCCCTACACCGCATGATGCAATCGCTTCAGGCCCTGCTCCAGCTGCCACACCAGCCGGCCATGGTTTAGGTCCTGCCCTTAGTGGTTCGATCCCTAGTGGTTTAGGGCCAGCCCCTAGGGTTGCAGATGGCGGTGGTGATGGGCCAGGCGGGGATGCTTTGCAAACAGCGCTCAAGCGTGCCAGGCTGAGGCTTGATGCAGTTCAGTTTGGCGGTGAGGAGTTTTATCACCTAGATGATGAGCCAATGAATCTTGATTTCGGAGACGAAGTGCTGTGTGAACTTGATGCTTACGATCAGGCGCTTGACCAGTCGCTTGATTCCTTTGCAGATGAAGTATCCACTTCCGATGAGATCCCCGCATGCTTGATTCACGAGTTTTCAGAGCTTGAGCCCGAGTTAACACCGGAAGGCCTAGCCGAGGTCGACCGGGTTGCTATGCTGTATGAGGTTCGAAGGCTTGTTGGCATCGACGTCATTGAGGAGGTCTCAGGGCCACAGGTTGATCATCGCAAGCTTTCCACACGGTTCGTGTGCACGTGGAGGCCGAAGGAGATCAACGGGCGACTTTGCTGGCTCAGAAGAGCCCGTCTCGTTGCGCGAGAGTTCGCGTTTCTCGACCCGGGGCGCGAGGACCTGTACTCGCCAGCTTCAAGTTCGCTTCAGAGCAGAGTGATCCCTTCGCTGTTCATGAGCAACCGAGGTCAAGGCTGGTGCATGTGCAGCCTTGATGTTTCTGATGCCTACTTCAATTGTCTTCAGGGCGAGCCGACCTGCACTTCCGTGAGGATCGGGGATCAGGTTGTGTGGTTTCGTTTGCTCCGGTGCCTGCCTGGGCAGCGCGACGGATCAGCGCGGTGGTTTTCAAAGTTCAGCGAGACTTTGCAGACTGAAGCCGGGGCAGAGCTGATGCCCGAATTGCCGTCTTTGTTCCGCCTCACCGACGGCAGTGGCAAACCGCATGCAGCGGGCCTCATCCATGTTGATGACATGCTGAGCACCGGAAGGAGAATGGCCTTGGAAGGCATGATCGAGAAGTTGAAAGGCCAGTTTCAACTGCGGGTTGAGTGGATCTGCAACACAGGAGATGAAATCCAGTTCCTAAAGAAACGCCATTTTCTTTTGTCTGAACATGAATTGATCATTCAGGTCAATGGCAAGCACCTCAGCAAGTTGCGAGACCTCACGGGGAACCCGAAGGTTCGGAAGTCCCCTTTACCTTCAGGAAGATGCGAGACTGATGGCCCGAGCTTGGAACCTGAGCGTGCCGGTCTGTACCGGCAGGCAGTCGGTGTGCTGTTGTACTTGCAGGCTGACATGCCCGAGTCACAGTTTGCAATTCGGCTCCTGTCGACATGCATGTCGAACCCGACTGTGCCAGCCTGGGCATTGCTTCGACACTTGGTTGGCTATTTGACACATACGAGTGGGCACTGCATCTGTCTTGAAGCCGGTGAAGTCGGCGTGGGCCTGAAGATTCAAACCCCTGGTGAAAACGTGATTGAAGGCTTTAGTGATTCGGACTGGGCTGGCGATCGCCAGTCCAGAAGATCCGTGTCATCTTCAGCCATCCTTTGCAACAAGCATTACATCCATGGGTCCTCCAAGACACAGAAGGTAGTCGCACTATCTTCGGCGGAGGCTGAGTTCCACTCAGCCGTCAGTACCAGCATTGACTGCATTCTTGTGAAGGCAATGTATGCTTTTCTGTCCCCTGACCGAACTGGCAGTCCGCACATCCTGGTGGATAACTCTGCCGCGCGAGCAGTCTGCCAGCGCAGCGGAGTGGGTCGAATCCGGCATCTCGATGCCAAGCTTCTTTGGATACAGGCCAAGGTAGCTGCCAATTCCTTGAGGATCCATGCTGTGGAGACAAATCTAAATGTCTCCGACATAGGCACTAAGGTGCTGTCGGTGCAGCGTGTGCGATTCCTTCTTGGGATGCTCAACGTACGCGACTCATCACAAGATTTCCAGGTGGTCGGACAAGAACAGCTTGATGTGCTTGAGAACACAAAGGCTGTACGTGCGGCATGCAAGCAACTTCGAGGATATGCTAAGCGAGACAAGACTGGCGATGCCGCTAGAATCTTGAGTGTTGTGCTGTGTGCCATGCAGGCGCGTGATGCACTCGGCGCTGACACCCCCGGATCAGATGAGCCCAATGTTCCAGACGCCTTGAGCCAGGGCGACGACAACGAATCCTTGCTTGTGCGTGTGCTTCGTTGTATCGTGCAGGTGTGGTTTTTGATCGCTGAGATGTACGATCAGCATCCAGTGCCCTTCATGATCTTTTGCCAGACCGTGTTTCTTGCATTGCTCATGATGTGCTTCTGTTGCCGCTGTCGCGGCACCACCACTGATGCAGAGGTTCCCAAGGTGGTTGTTGTGGTTTCTGCTAGTCCCGAACCTGCCGGCCCTAGTTCCTCTACAACCCCTAATGCACCGCTTGTACATGCTGAAAGCACGGTGACTTCAGATCCTCAGCCAGAAACTTGCACCGAGGCTGCATCCAGCAGCTCACAGCTTCCTGCACCAGCGCCTAAACGGCGCCCAACAGCTGTGCCGCCACCTGCAGAAGACAACATCAACCAGGTCCGTGATCGTCTTCACGCTTGGATGTATGAGAACATCGTAGTACCTTCAGTGCATGATGCACAGTACCCAGTCCATGGTGCTGCTATGCCAAAGCGACAGCTGAGACGCCGTCGACCTGTCCTTGAGGTGAATCCCGAATCACGGGTGTATGTGACGCTACGCCGTGGACATTGCTTTCACCTACGCAGATCATGCACAGGTTTGAATCAAGCAGATGAGATCGAAAGGATTTTTCTAGCTGAAGCTCGACGTCGTGGAAAGGTGCCGTGCAACACATGTGCCCGTCACTTGGCGACGCCCTAATTGGAATTTTGCCCGACTTGTTTCGCCCGGCTTGGTGATGCTCATGATGCTGTGACTGTGCCAGGTCAGCTTACTTGTCATGTTCCATTTTGGAACCAATCCTTGTCATTTCGAACCTCCAATGTGTCAATCCGAATGCCTTGGTTTGAGTGATGCATTGCACTCATCCCTCGTGCGATGGCAGCTAGGCCATCACAATCTTTTGCTACGAGCCTCAATGGCTAAGTGAAGGCGACATCCAGCCGCCTATGGCTTCCGCTTGGGCTATACAAGCATGCGTAGTTGTAGTTCCTTTGCCGTAGCCTGCAGAGTAGCTGAACACGAGCCAACGACCGTGACGGCAGTGCTCGCAACAGACCGAAATTTTGGGAGCTCTAGTGAACTAAGTGTGTGTTGTTTGTTGTGAAAAGGGGAGAGGCGATCCTAAGTGACAAAAGCCCGAAGCCTTCTGTTCGCCCTTTTGTAGGCGGGGTGTTTAGGATTTCGCCTCCTTGAAACTCCCCACTTTATGTGATCTTGTCGTGGTTGCTTTACAGTATTTTCATGCTCCCAGTTTTCACTCACATGTCAATCAGTCATGTGCTTTGACGTGAGATTGCATTCGCACCGCAGGCGTCTTTTGTGTTTGAAAATCTTCGCAACTGTTGTACTTAGCGCCGGAACGGCCCGATCTGATGTATGTGCTGAAGAAACTTTCAACTAAGCTAGCAGCGCCTGTGGAAGCAGACATGGAACTGCTAAGGCATGCTGCGAAGTATCTGAAAGGTACACCTGACGTGTCGCTGATACACAAGAAGAGCTACCCAGGAAGAAGTTTCATCGAAGAGCGAAATGAGAGAAAAGATGAAGAAGTTGAGAGAAATGTCTATGAGCAAGAGTCACTGTTGGAGATAGTGACGGATTCTGATTGGGCAGCCGACAGAGAGTCGAGGCAGAGCGTGTCGTGTGGAGCGATCATGCTGAATGGAAATCTGATTCATTTTCAGAGCAAGAGGCAGAAGAGCATAGCTCTCAGCTCATGCGAAGCGGAGACTATCGCCGCAACGTCAATACTTTCTGAAGGAGTGTTTCTGAAGGCATTGTTGACGAAAATCCTCGGAAAAGAACCAAAGATGGTGATGTATTCAGATTCGAGCAGTTCAAGACAACTGATTGCTCGGAAAGGACTGGGGAAAGCCCGTCATCTCGACGTTGATCTGTTATGGATCCAGAGTATCCCGAGGTTGATCATAACCGAAGCGATCAAAGGAAAGGACAACCCAGCTGATCTGGGAACAAAGAGTTTAAGGAAAGACAAGATCCGAAAGTACATGACAAGCCTCGGATATGTAGGAGAGTTTGTGGACCAAGAAGAAGTTGAAAGGAATGTACAAGTGCGAAGAACGAACGGCAATGGCCGAAGCGGCAATGGCCGACGAATGAACGATGAGCGATTGGCGAAGATCATACAAGCCGTAACGATGGCTGTGTTGATAGGAATGGGAGAAGCCAAGAAAGCCAAGAAAGAAGATCAAGGACCGGGAATAGTCATGTGTATCATGATCGGTTGTGTGACATGCATGGTTTGTTGCACAGTTTATCCCGCAGCCGTTTTCTTGCTCAAGCGAGTAGGAAGAAAGGAAAGAAGAAAGAAAAGAGAACGATGGAAGAAGAGAAGACCCACGAACAGATGATGGAAGAGAAGGTTGAAGAGCCAAGGGAAATGAGAATTGGAGCTGAGGAAAGCAGGAAGAAGTTACTGGAGAATGCTCCAAAAGAAGAAGAACAGGCTAAAGAGCCAAAGGAAGAGTCCAAGGAAGAACCAAAGGAGGAGAAGAAGAAAGAGAAGAAAGGAAAGAAGAAGGAGAAGGATTCGTCGTGCAGTGATTCTGCAAGCGAGTCATCCTCAAGCGAGTCAAGTTCGAGGGAAGAGAAAAAGGAGAAGAAAGAAGAAAAGGACCAGAAGGAAGACAAGGACCAGAAAGACGACAAGGACCAGGAAGAAGACGACCAGGAAGAAGACAAGGACCAGGAAGAAGTCAAGGACCAGGAAGAAGCGCCTGAGAAAGTGGACCAAGAAGGAAAGGAAGAGGAAGAGAAAAAGGAGGAAGAGGCCGAGAAGACCGAAGACGATGAAAGATACGTCCTCCTGGCAAAGGAATGCAGATGGACGAAAAGGGAGCAAAGATGCTCGAAGAGACAGGGATCGATGGTGACGCCCTAAGGTCCGAAGCGACGCAGAGAATGTTCCAAGAGTTCAAGGAGACGATGGAAAGTCCAGTCGTGAAGATCCCAACGGGATATGGAACAAGGGTGCAACAATGGTTGGCAGCCCTGAAAGAGCAAGAAGAAGATGAGAAGGATTCTGACGACTTGATGTACGAAGATGTCGCCAACGCAGAGAAGGAAGCGGAAGATGCCGAACGGGCATATGGCGAAAAGTACCGCGAGATCGAGAAGATGATGGAAGAGTGCAAAAGCCTTAAGTCCAAGGTGCAGAAGAAGAAGAAGGAAGCCGAAGGACATTTGGCGGATGAGTTCAAGCACTCAAGAAGAATGCTGAGCGTGGTAAGGATGCTTGTAGAGACAAGTGAAGAAGTGATGAAGTGTTTGGTGGAAGCATCGCCAGACTACGGTCGACTTTTCGAAGAAAGACCGAGAGTGTCCTTACTCGAGCGAATGCGCAAAAGGAAGATGGCCGAAGGAGCCAGCGAGGCAGAGTCAATGGCTGCAGGCTCGGAACGGCACGTAAAGACGAAGGCAATGCCAAAGCCTTTGAAGCTACGCAAGGAAATGCCAGAAGTCGTGCAAGTTGATGATGCCGTCGAAGAGAAGAAGAATGAAGGTGAAGGAAAGGAGAAAAAGAAAGAAGAGCCAGACCTGAGCAAGGTCAACCCAAGATGGCTTTTGAAGTCAGGGGAAAAGAGTACCCGAAGCGAAAAGGAGACGGGAGCGCGCCAGTCCGGATGTTTTTTCTGCAAGGGATCGCATCGTGCGATTAAATGCCAAGAGATGCTGGACTTGGCAAAAGAGATCACGGGAAAGGTGCCAAGTACCGATTGGCGAGAGAAAGAGAAGCGGTCTCTGGTGCAAGTGGTGCTGGTACACCACCAAGAACCCGTCTGAGCACACGGGGTGGGGAAGCCATACCCACCAAAGGTGCTGGTACCAGAAGCAAGGCCAAGAGAATGAGGCCAAAGCCAAAGCCGAAAAGGAAAAGGCAGGAGCAAAGGAAGTCAATGAGGAAGTCCAGAAGATGGTGGATATGAGCGAGAGGCCTGCCGAGCCGAAAGGAATGCCACCGAATCCCCAATGGGGGATGGAGACGCTCAAGAAGCGAAAGGAGCCGGAGACACCAGGACTAAGCGTCGAAGAAGTCCAAACAAGCGATGACGAAGCGAAGAAGAAGCAGGCGAAGGAGAACATCAAGAAGATCAAAAGAGAAGAAAGGAGAAAGGAGCGTGAAGAGAGGAAGAAGGCAAAGAAGGAAGAGAAGAATGCAAAGAAGGAAGAGAAGAAAAAGGCCAAGGGAAGCGAGGCCAAGGAGCCGACAGCCGAGATCGACAAAGAGGATCTGTAAGCGCTGAAGATCTGAAAAGGATGAGGGCGAAAGCCCAGGATTCTGCGGGCAATGGCCCAAATACCGCATTTTGCGAAGACCGAAAGGTAGAATCCAGTTTCACAAACGATTCGTTTCACCAAGCCAATGGCAAAAATGGACGGTGCTTTGAAAAGCAAAGAGACAATGCAAAAAGCCGCTTGTGAGAAAGGCGTGCAGTGGTCTCGTGTTTCAAAGAAGCTACGAAGCAATGGTATGATGGTTTTGTTGCAAGCCACGGAGCACCACGAACGAAAGCACAAGTTTCAAAGAAACGAAATGCTGAGTGACTGATGGACTACGACGAGCTCGACACTGGCGAGAAAAAGTGAGTGCAAGCAGTAGAAGCGATTTGGTGCACGTAGAGTTACAGTTGCACAGAAGTGTTTCAAATTGCTCCAGGAGCCAAAGAAGAAAGAAGAAGGTTTACCCGAAGGGGTATGAGAAAAAGGAAAGATGGGCTCAACGGAGCATGAGAGAAAAGCGAGAAGGTGTTTGAAAATCGTTTCACCTAACGAGTTTCAAAGAGGGCGTAACAAACATTTCACTTTTCATGCCCGACTGTATATAGGCTCAAGCACCGCCCCTCGTGGAACGCCGCGAGTAGAGAAAAAGTGCGAAGAGAACTTGTGTTCTAGGAAAGGTTAAGAGTAGCCTTTAAAACTTTTAATCATTCTCGAATGGCCCAAACGCACTCGTCAGGCCCACCCGGCTGAGGGCGCTACATGTTGCTTGTGTTGATTTTGCCGTTGTGGACGGGGAAGGTGGGTGTTTGTTTGTTTGTGCGCTTCCCTTGGTTAGTAAGAGCGAGAACGCCAAGGAAGTGCTTGGCGCATTGCGCGGGCCTTTGTCTGCTAGTAAGAGCGAGAACGCAGCAAAGGTTTGTGCTTTCGATGCATCCAGTTCGCGTGCGGTTGCTGTGCTGCTTGCTGTGTGGCTTTACCAGCCTGCATGCGTGAGGGCTGTGCTGCTCACTGTGTGGCTTACACCAGCCCTTTGCCTGTTGATGCGAATAACTGCCCTACACCCAGCAGTAAGCCTGCCTCTCCCGCCCGTGCAGGGTATCAACTCTTTGCAACAGTGGAGTGCGCAATTGCCACGCCCCCTAGCTAGTACGAGCCTTGCCGCCAGGTGCCCGCACATGCACAGGCTCGAGGTGCACAGGCCCGTCCGGTTCAGGCGTGGCTGTAGGTGCCCGCGCATGCACAGGCTCAAGGTGCACAGGCCCTTCCGGAAGGCCCAGAAGTCCTTTGGCCTATCAAACTGTTGCCTAAACCCTCCCGGAAGGCTCAATTAGGCTTCTCAAACTGCCGTGCCAACAGTTGCCTGAAGGCCCAGAAGTGATTAGGCTTCTCAAACTGTTGCCTCAACCTTCCATGGAAGGCTCAGAAGTGATTAGGCCTCTCAAACTGCTGCCTAAAACTTCTCCGGAAGGCCCAGCAGTGAGTAGACCTCTCAAACTGCTGCCTAAAACTTCTCCAGAAGGCCCAGAAGTAATTAGGCCCCGCAAACAGCTGCCGGAACCTTCGCCAGAAGGCCCAGAAGGGATGTGAGGAACTATTGCTTCAGCCTTCTCCAGCAGGCCCAGAAGTGACTAGGCCTAGCACTTTGCTGTGGGTCCCGCATCAGGTGTAGTCACGGGGTAAACCTGCTCGAAGTGCTCTCCACAAAAAATCGGCCGCTGCGCGGGGCTCCGAGTTACAAGGCCCCTTGACTCTCACACTTGACGCGCGGTTGGCTGCAGACCGTTAAGCAGCCTTGGGGGCCTTAAACTGCACCAGGTTAAGCATGCCAAACCGATAGGCTCCGGGTACCTGGGAAGCACATGAGCCAAGTGCCAGCCAGCAGCCTTTGGGGCTCTTGTGCCGTCTCAAAAATCGGCCGCTGCGCGGGGCTGTAAGAATATGGCCTCTTGCAAGCAGCGCTCAAGGCCCGCCCTATGGCCATGAGGTCGAGCCTCAAAACTTTCGGCGCAAACACAAGGAGCCTCCAAATAGGGTACTCCCCCGATTGCTATGTGAGGACGCCCGGACTCACACTGCGCCGACGGCAGCATTGTGTAGCCACACCAGCCCCTTGCCTGCCCCCGCTCGCCGGGGGGGGAGGGGGCGCCTTTTCTTGCGCTCTGTTTGCATTGTGCCTTTGTGCGCGTTCGTACCTTTCTTTCAGTGTGCTTGCAATTTTCTTGCCAACCCAAAAGGGAGTCCTGAGTGCTATTGCTACGGCCCTGGCGCTTGTGTGGGGACTGTCTCTACGGACGCGCTGAGCAGTTTAGGTGACGGAGGTTCCTTGCCTTACGGCCTACCCATACTTTCGCTTAATGTCTGTACTAGACGTGGCGCAGCATTGCTATGGGTGACGGGCAGCTGAGTGATTGGTGCCGGTAGGTTCTTGTTTGCATTGGTCTCACCTCGCTGGCCTTGCCTTAAGTTGTCTTGCAATAAGGGCCTCTGCGCTAGCGGTTGCTTCTTTGTAGTCACGACTTCTTTTTCACTCGCTGGCTTGTACAGGTTGGCTCTCAAAGTAGTTGTCCTTGTCTCACACCTAGTTGCGAGACCCACAAGAATGGCCTACTGTGCTACTGATGCAGTAAAGAGGCGCCAGCTTTAAAAAAAAAGCATGGGTGGAGGCCGTGCTGCAGTTGGAATTTCAGGTGGAAGCAACGAGCCGGAGAGGCGGCGCTGCGAATCTTGGGTGTGGGAGGCACCGCAAAGGGCCACAAGCTGTCAAACAACTTTCCAACATTGAACAGCGACGTGTGGGCCTTGGACTGCCAGCGTCTGTTAAGTTTTTTGCCAGAGGACTCGCTTGCGAAGTGGTGTTGAGAGCAGGTCTCCTCAGCTTTTTAACGCTTGGGTTTTCCAGTGTCTTTCCGGAGCAGAGAGTAGGTCGCCTCAGCTTTTAGAGCCTAGGGAGTGTTTTCCAGTGTTTTCTCGAAGCACCGTGAGGTTTGACGAGTTTTGACTGCGTTTCACGTTGTTTGGTACGTTGGCTCAAGACCGGAGTCTGCGAGCATGCAACAGTGAGAAGCGTGCAGGGCTTGAGTGTGAGCAGTGTGAGTCTTGTAGGGCTGTGGGTTGCTTGCCGCGTTTTCGGTCTTTTACGCGGCAGCGGAGCGTGGTGCTCCCGCAAACAAAAGAGCCCAATACGCGAAGGGTTTTCACCAGGGTGCTTGCAGGGTTCTGCACTTGGTCTCTAAGTGAGCGTGTCGATGCCAGGGCATGTCATAGAAGAGGGTGTAGAGAGGGTTGCGCGTTCTGGCCGGGCCAGAGACCTCACACCGCCCTACGGTGCCAGGAGGCACGCAGCGAGTGAGCCTGGTGAGAACCGACAAGGGGTGACTAGCCCTGTTCAACTGCCGCCATCCGGGTTTGCGAGTCCGGACCCTGCCGCCGCCAGGGTTGGGTGCTTTCAACTTGGAAGGAAGAGGGTTGATGTCGCCACCCATGGTGGGAGGAGGTGCGACGCCAGTAGGGCACGTGCCTGTGGCAGCAGGGGGTCCAGCACCGAGTGGCGGAGTACCATCTCCGGTGTTTCCCCAGCAGGGTTTGATGTCACCAGTGCCTGGACAGCAAGTTCAGGAAGCTTTGATGCACGAGGTAAACCGGGACAGTCCCGACAAGTCTGTGGAGACAGCTTATCGGAAGACGGCGCGCCGAGCTCACCCAGATAAGGGCGGAAGCCTGGCTGACATGCAGCGCCTGCAAGCGGCAAGAGAGGATTGGCAAAGCGCCAAAGCCAAATCTGCCAGCAGCGCGCCTTCCCGCCAGTGCGGACAGAAGCAGAAACCAGTCTTGCCACTACAGTCTGCCGGAGCGAAGAAGCCTTTCCTGATACGTTCTTCTTCGGTTTTGCTGACTTACCATATATATTCTGGCTATGATTTACCGGAATGAACATTTTTGAATATTGCGACAAGATGTTTGCCATATTCGAGACGGAAGCTTTCGCTTGCGACAGCTATGTCTCGCTGTGGATAGCGGACCCTGCCCCCCTTCCCCCCTCCTATCCTTGTCCTTGCCCCCCCCCCCTCTTCAGTGCAGGTCCCTGGGGGGGGGAGGGGAAGGGGGCCTTTCTTTGGGACTTCTCGACACAACAACGCTTGGACTTGGTAAGCGCGTTGTCATTTTCACACAGCACGTTTTACTTGCAGGGGTAGCGAAACATGCCTGTCGCAATTTCACATCATGTACGAATTTTGTGCTTCAATTGCTTGAGAATCCTTCTTGATCTTCTCAGCATGGGCTCAGTCCGGGAGCAGCAGCACAATTTTCGTCTCCCACCCAGCCCACCCAGGGGGCACTTGCTCTGTATGCCCTTTTCTGTAGATGTTACATAGATTTGGGGCCTCGCCCCTCCGTTGTAGGCTCACCGGCACGCCTTCAGTTCCCCTGCTGTCAAAAAACAAAGCGCAAGTGTGAATGTTCAGTGCATGTTGGGATTCCGGTATTTACATATCCCTTAAAACATCTACTCGAGGCAGATGTTTTATCAGTGCATGTGCTCAGTTGTTGCTATATATTCTGGCTATGATTTACCGGAATGAACATTTTGAATATTGCGACAAGATGTTTTCCATATTCGAGACGGAACACCCTCCACCATTGTGTATCCACCTGACCCCGCAGCATGTGACGACGCCTCCCGAGCGGATACAAAGCCGGGTGGATTCGTCATAGGAACTGCAGCACCATCACTTCCTGCCGGTAGGGGAACAACTGGAACCTATGTCAGACCTGGCGCACCTCCTATATCTCCCTGTAGAGCTCGCTGGGGGATGGTTCAGCGGTGGTAGCCTTGCAAATTTCTTCCCTTCAGGGAAGTGCAACATTGGCGCTTCTTTTTCCACCTCCATCTTGACATCCTCCGGCATTGGTTGAAGGTTGCAACCTCTTGAGAGATCATAACCCTCAATAGGCAGCCACGTCCCATCTCGTGACACAGTCCAAAAGCTACCCAACCCATCAGTGTAAAAAACCTGTCCAGGCGGAAACTGCTTCTCTGGGCTGACACCTGGTGGATATACAGCGTTTGCGTCTACGACACCGGTGCTTCGTGCATGGGACGCTGACCCAGGTGCAGCAGAGGTATAACTCCCCTCCTCCACTTTATGCAACCTGCTTCCCAGCTCCTTTGTATGCACCAAAAGCTCCTTCAACGCGCGCTTGACGATCGCCATATCTTCACCTTGTTCTACACCAGTAGTGTCAGGAATCAACTCTTCTTCTACTAGTCTCTCCAATGTCACCTCTCTCCATTTGTCCCATCAAACCTGACGATGGCCTCTCAGCTTGTGCAGGTTCCCGAAGATCTGGCAGCGACGGCGGTCTCCTCGTATGTTCACCACTTCTATCCCCTCCGCTCGCGGGAAGACTTGCTGGCCTTGATTGCCTCAGTCTCATTTCTTCATGAGCCCGCTCGCTCCAGAAAGGATTCGCTGCTGGAAATGGAACCATTTCACTTTCCACCTGAGAAGTTTGTTGCACGGTCGCAACTTCCCTTCCATCCGTCAGTGCCTGTACCGCTGGAGCTTGTTGTCTTTCTTCATCCCCATCGCCGTAATTTTCTTCGGCGTCATTGGCCTCCGATGACAGTCTAGGTTCAGAACGACGCCGCATCATGTCCATGGCCGTAAAGAAGGTGAGAGAATTTCACTTAACCAACAGGGAGCCTAATTTGGGCTCCGAACCTACGGGGGGCAACCGAAGGGGGACAAGGAACCCCAACCGAAGCCCTGGATTTACCCCTGGACCAACCAGCCAAACCAACAAGACCCCAAACCAAGGGCACACTTTTACGAAACCTTCGACCGCTTTGGTCATGGCCAAATAGTAACGGGTGCATTGACCCTTTTTCCTTGACCCCAACTCCTTTCCTGAATACAAACTGCAGCTCCGCATCGGGAATGGGTGGAGGCTCACCGGGACGCAAGGCATCTTGATACAGCTGAACATAGTTCTCATACCCAAAGTTACCCATGTCAATAGGTCCTGACAAGCTTGCAGCAGCTCCTCCAGATTGACGAGGCCTTTGAGGGCTTTCACTGCGAGTCCTAGGCTCTCGTCCTCGGTGACTTAGCCGACTTAGCCCTTGGCTTCAAGACCAAAGCTACGGACACGACTCTTGCCGGCCGTTTCTCAAGCTTCAATGGCGTGACTTCCACCACACCCGCGCTCGGAGCCTGGGCCTGGGCCCCGTGGTCCCATTTCACCCCCTCTCCCACCCGACCCCGTCCCAGTTTCCAGTTTCCCCAAGGTTAGCCGGCTTGCCTTCTACGGAGCCCTTTCACTCAGTGTTGGGCTCATAACCCTCGCTTGGGCAGGAAGCTCCACAGCGGGGTTACGCAGGGCTCTCTGTTTTGCCACCAAGCAGCAACACAAAACAAGACAAGAAAGAAGGAAGGTTCTGATAGGAGTCTGTGCCCTATGACTTTTGCGTAAATGCTGTACACTATACATATGCGCTTTCTAAACAGAGAAGTTGCTGGTGGCCTGGGCTCCTGTAGACCTTGAGCCACATGATAGCAGCATAACTCTGAACATAAACTCTTTGTGCGCTTGCGAGGGTTTAGGGTTTACTGAGTACGGCGTGCAAGCTGTAAATGTGACGTTTTCAGTAGGGCCTTGAAGGCATCGAGCAATGCGAAGGGCGGCCATGGCCCGACGCCGCCTCAGGCAACCGACCCCGGAGCTGCAGGAGGCGGGCAAGCGACCTGGGTCGACTTTCGCCATAGAGTTCGAAGGGCTTAAGCGCGACCCCCCTCTGTAGGGGGGCGGCCTAGGCCCTGAGTTTAGGGTTTAGTTTGAGGTTTATTTACGGGTTTTTGGGGTTTCAGGGTTTTCAGGGTTCAGGGTGATGAAGGTGATTCACCTGTGCCCTCCGCTGCTGCTCACAGGACATGCCCTAGGCATCGACAACAGTGATAGCAAGGCATGCAGGCGTCCCGTAGTGACCCGGAGTAGCCCGTAGTAACCTGCACTTCATGTCTTGCAAATTGCACGCGTTTAAATATAGCAATTTCAAAAGCGTGCTTGAACTTGGAGTGTGGGGACACTTCACAACGTTGCTGTTTCCTAACAGGGGTGCTCGACATAACGTCAAATTGACACGAAACTGGCGCGATTTTAATGTAAACATCAAATAAGCCAAAATGACACAATAATTGTAAACGCTTGCGCGCGCCGCCTCGGCAGCCGGGCCGGCCCCAGGACGGGAAAGGAGGAAAGAGGGCTTCGCGAAAAAAGGGGAGGAAGGGCAGCGGGGGTTAAAGGGAGGGGGGAGGCTGTAGGAGCCACCGACAGGCGGGACCCTCCACGCCATCGGTTTGCAGCTCCTCCAAGGGATTGGGGGGGGTCCCACAGGGCGGGGGGGGGGGGGGGGGGGTGGCGTCAGAAAATTCGGCATGGGGAGAAGGGTTGGGTTAGGGGGAAGGAGGCCCGATCCGGGTCTGCTTGTTCCAAACGCTTCTCGGCAGGAAGCCGAGGCGAATTGAAGCGAGTTTGGATGAATTTTGCAAAACATGACGCTGGAAAACACGAAATTGACATTTGCACGAACTTCATTACGAAATTTGACGCGAAGGTGTTACCTCAAAATATTGACACGAAATTGACACAAAATTCGAATATGGCAACAAGCTGTTAGAAGAATTGCAGTAAGCTGTTAGAAAAACAAAGGCGCATCCAGTCAGATCGACAGCAGCTCGCCCTTAGCAAACTAATCCTCCCCCAAGACGGCTATTGTTGGCACTCGAGCCCCTTCACAGCGTCAACCGCCCAATGGTCACGTCCTGAAAATGCGGCAAGAAGAGTGATACAGGCGGGCAAGAAAGTGCGAAGAAAGCAGCACACAGCAAGAAGCAACAACAGCCAAGAAGAAAGACGGCGCGAAACAGTTGAAACATTGTGATCTTTTTTCAAAACGACGTTAAGCACCCAGTTCTCGATGGTGTAAACTGTTGATGGGCTGGAAAGCTTGCAGGCGCAGCGCTGCTCCTGGGAAGCCAGGCTTGGTGGAAGCTAGTTGCAGGCTCCTTCCAAGTCCAATGGAGCCCTCTCTGTCGCCTTTTCCCAACTGGATCGCGTAGGCGTACGAGTGGAATCCAACGTGAGTTTAGTTGCTGTGTCAAAGTGCATTTCCCTCCGTCTCGAACACGTTGCAAAGAGTGCGTACTTGCACCGCAGTCAAGAAGCCATGGCACGTGCTCTATTTCAGCTAGAGCCTTATGCCATGCCAACGTTGCTGTGTACCGTGATCTAGTCCTTCGTGTGGTTGTCATGTTGCATTGTAAAACTGTTGCCGAGCTGTCGCCGAGACCTCACAAGAAACCGCGTTGTTATTTTGACGCGAGGTGTGGCATAAGACTTCATTTTCTCAAAATCTGAGCCTACTATTTGAGCCTATACCCCTGCCTTGTGCTTTGTGTGAAGCCCTTCGCGGGGAACGCCGCGCGTCATAATGGTTCTTGGAGCTCCCTTCTTCATCCGCCGGTCTTTGCAAGAGCATCTTATGCACTCCTGCCAGCACACGGATCACGTGCACAAGCATCCCATGAACTTGGCTCACCAAAGCCTTTAGCTTCCTTGCACATCAATCACAGACTGGATCCAATACCCGTGTGTTTCAGCGGCACGAAGGGTTGCAAATTTTACAGGGGGCAAGGAATGCTCCAAATGTGCGTGGAGAGAACGTTGTTGTGGCGGAGGTCCCTTTGGTCGAAGTGGACCCGCGAAGCACTGGCACCGACAACACCTCAAGGTGCCACCACCGCCGAGTGGCTGCCCACCGCCACCCACCGCCACCCACCGCCACCCTCCGCCACCCTCCGCCACCCTCCGCCACCCTCCGCCGCCCGCATTCCTTTAAGTGGCTAGGGCCAAAGCGAAATCAGGTCAAACCTTGCGGATTCCGTAGCCAGTGCCTTCTCCTCTGCTTGAAATGCCAGAACAAAACAAAGCCGAAGCCACAGCATGGTAGGCGGTAGGCCTGGTAGGCTTGTTGCATGCACTTTGGCAAGTTGGGTAGACATGGTAGAAGTTGTGTTTGACCATGTGCTTCCTGACGTCTATCGTCTAGTTCCGTTTGCTGAGTCCTCATTGGAAGTTTAGACGGAAGTGGAGAGGCGTTTGTGCATGCACCCCAAAAGACTCCAATCGAAATACGATCAGTGGCAATCAATGGTGCTTGGTAGGTTAGCTGAAAAGTGGCATGATAACCTGGGAGCGATTTGATATTTGCCTGTGAGTGCGGGCCGGCTGTTTGGCAAGCTAGCGCAAGTTTTCGCTTGAGCTGGGGATCGCGGGTGCTATGGACTTTTCATGACCTCATTGCTCCTTCCCAACGAACACCCCACACAGTATTTTAATGGCCTGCATGCGCGAAATGTCGCTGCAGCCGTTGCAGTTGTAGCTGCTCCAGCAGAACTTTGATGTTCACAGAAGCCTAAGCCCAGTAGTCTTTCAAGCAGCATCGACACCAGCCGGCACATTTGTGAGGATCCAACAGGCATTGGCTGAAAACAACATTCCCACACAATTTGCTTTGGTGGCAGCCATGGCGGAGGCAACATGCAGCAGGGAGTGCCTACTTTAGTTTGTTTTCCATCAGCTTAGCAGAATGTGTTTCTGAAGGCGACGTTACCGCCAGCACCTTTGCCCCCCAATACGCAGCACCTCGGCATCACGAGATGTTGTGTACGAAGTGTACGATTCCATGGGAGGTTCACCCTGGCCAGGTCGCCGCGGGTGCGAGCCGCTATGCGGGTAATGGGCATTATCCCAACCGAATTAGACAAGAAGGCTGCGCCTGTTCCGTAAAATGAGGGCCTTGTGTCTTGAGCCAAAATTTGTCGTCCTGCCCAGCAGGAGGAGGAAGACTTCGACGGCAATCAGGCATGTCTATCTGCTCATGAACCGAGCGTGCTGTCGCTGTGTACCGCAGAACAAGCACCTACTCTTCGAGAAGAAGCGGCGCACATTGATCGGACATGTTGGGCCCCAGCTTGCGTTGTTGTAGTGATGCTATGCATGAGTGAAAGAAGCTAAACATCTCGGGGGGAATGTCTAGGTGTCAATGCTAGCTGCACGAGGACCTCAGGCATGGTCCACTTCCGTAGGATGAAGCCTTGGATGCCTTTGGGGACGAGATTCTGGTCGTTCTTGTCTGGACAGGGCGGCGACACCCATGATTTGGGAAGGTCTGCAGGTGCTGGAGCGCGAGATGGTTTTGTGGTTCGTGGCTTCTACATGCGCTGCATGCGCAAAGCTCAAGGTGACTTAAACGCCGCCTTCCTGGAGGAGGATTGGAACTTGAAAGTCACCAGTGCGAATGCGCATAAAGCAAGAAGGTGCTGCTTTCATGCGCTTGCAGGTCTTGCGGAAGGAAAAAGAAAGCATGGAGGTCATGGCCAGAATGGCGAAGGTTCGCTCACCTCGCTCACCACGCTGCACTAACGGCAACATTGGAATGTCACATGCCCGGCCAGAAAGACATTCAGAAGACCGTGATAAAGGACCGGGGTGGAGAGACCTGAGCTACGGTGCAAGCAGGCTTTGACAGGGACGTGAAGTAAAAGGTTCCCAGCCTGCTTCCATTGTGCAGAGGAGCTTGAGAGCCGAATGGAGTTCGAAAAGGGCAAGAAGAAACAAGAGGAGTTGCAAGCTTCATCTTGCGGTCGTGCGAGATGTACTTTCTTAGATTCTTGCTTGGACACTGAGGAGAATCTGAAGCGGATGAAAGAGTTAAAGAAAGAAAGGGATGACAAGCTAAAAGCAGTCCAGAAGGAGGTTGGAGCGGCCCATCGCATTCTGGTGGCCGCAAATGGATGCGCTTGCTGAGGCACAAAAAAGACGGGAAAAATCCAAAGAGGTTCCGACTTGGGCCTTCAATTGCAGGTGGCATACGGAGTTGTCCGCAGTTTCCACAGGCACGGGACCGTGCTGATCGGCAGCTGCAAGCACACTGTGAAGAGCTTCGGCAACAGCTGAAGGAGGTAAGCTCAAAGCTTCCTGAAAACGGTATTGTATTATTTTGCCAAATTTTGCCAGTGGTTTCATATTCTGCCCCTGTGCACCGCAGGCTGATGAACGGGTGGCGAAGTGCCTAGCCGACATCCGGCAGGCACATGACGATTCCATCGAGTCCAAGCAGGCACGTACTGGCAACAGGGTGGCAACGGAGTGGACACAAATCTTGTATCCTTGTTGTCCTTGTTTCCTCAAGACATGCGGTTTTTTGGACTTCGGCTTGAGGCGTTCTCAGCCTCAGGATGAAGCCTTCTGAGACTGCGTGCTTTTTTGCTCTTGGGTGCCAGGTGAAGGGCATCGAAGCACGCAGGCAGAAGGCGCTTCTGTCACGAGTTCTGTGATCGAAGGCATCGAAGGAGCACCGAAGATCATGGAAGACTTGCACTTGAGGTGTAGTTGATACGGCGAGTACTCGCATGGACCAGCAATTTGCCTTGACCACTCGTCAGCTTCAGGCTTCCTTCGAAGACATGATGTTGCGCAAGCGCGAGGAGCGCTTTCTGAGAGCCTTCTTCTGCTGCTATGTCTGCTATGTCACTGTGATCAGCCGTTCCGTGCGCAAGTGCAGTTTTCTGGCACAGGAGATGCATGATGAGATCGAGGAGAAACACCTCAGGAAGCGCCAGCTGCCAGCTTCTGAGAGCTGCCATGAAATCAATGAAATCAATGAAATCAATGAAATCAATGAAATCAATGAAATCAATGAAATCAATGAAATCAATGAAATCAATGAAATCAATGAAATCAATGAAATCAATGAAATCAATGAAATCAATGAAATCAATGAAATCAATGAAATCAATGAAATCAATGAAATCTCTTCCCGACTGGTGGAGATCCGCTCCACAGCTTCTGCACTCGTGTGATGCGTGTGAGTTTGCCAAGTAAAGTTGTTGCGTTGCGATGTTTGGACATGTTTGGTGGATGGTGCAATGGACAGTGCGTGAAACTAAACGTACAGCAAAGATGCACAAGTGATGCACCCACGACTGTTCTTGTGGCCATGCCCATGGCTGAGAGTCTCTGTTCGCGTGATGTGGTGCGGGCGACTGTGAGAGCATTGTGAGAGCCTTCTCTCTAGCACAGGCCGTAGGAGCATGAGCATGCAGCTCTACAACGATTGAAAATCGGCATGGTTGGCGGATGCTGCTGGCCTGCGCAGTGTTGCTGCAGTTTTTCACCGCAGTAGTTGCAAGCTCTGAGGCTCGAAGAGCTGCTGGGCCAGAGGCCGTACTTTTGCGGCTTTTGGGCCATTGTCTCTTGTGTCACCGAGCACGGCTGCGAGATTGGAGCCGTGACAGGGACTCCAACAAGGAGGCGATGCTCCAAAAGGAGACGCAGTGCCGGCAGCGAGCCCGGGCCCTGATGACTCGCTGACTCGATGACTCGGTCTCAGCACACTAATACAATACTGACAATACCAATACACACTCTTGCACGTACCCTTGCACTAACATGTGCTTTGCAAGAGATCCGCCGAACTCCTCGATCCTCGCAAAAGATTGACCAGAAGCAGAAAACACCCAGGAGGAGCGTGCTTGAGTGCGTGCGTGTTTTTGCACACGGTCATTCTCGTGCATTGAGCTGAATCACAAACAAGCGAATCGCGCACATGGCGAGACTTGCGCTTGAGTAGTTCTCATGATCGTAGCACGCTGCATGTTGGCCGAACGTTAGAAGCTTGTACTGGGTGGGTACGAACACTTTGCCCGTCGTTCTCAGATTTTGGTCCTCGCCCGGGTCTACTGAATTACTAGTATGGGTCTCCCATGCCAAGAGAATCTTTCAAGGGAATCCTGCAGAGGATGCTTGAAGACTTGCAGAGGGTTCCGCAGAGAGTCCCGTAGAGAATCTCGCACAGGATTTCTGGTATGTTGGAGTGCTCAACCCACAGATTCCCGGAGAAAATCCTCGAAATATCTCAGGCACGACCTCCTGCTTTTTGTCTTGTCTTCCCATCTGAGGTCGCGGAGTACCTTACGCAGCAGCAGGCTCTTTGCAGTTGGGGGCGCCCCCAAAGTACAGTACAGCACGGGTTCTGGCAAGTGTCACCAAAACCCGTATCCTTTTGGCGGCATGTTGGCCAGGCAGAAAATGAGAAGAAGTACGGGGAGGCTCTGGAACGACACAGCAAGGCAGAACCACCATTTCTTGCCGTGTTGGAGGTTAGCTTATGGTGGCTGCTAGCATGTCTCATCGTGTTTGCACAGGCGGAAGAGTTCCGGAATGACAGGCTAAAAGACAGACTGAAGGACTTCAAGGCGAAAGCCAGGACATATTGCTAGTCCCCTGCCGTCTTATCCTTGTGTGCCCCGCGTGCAGACAACGAACAGCAAGAAGCGGCAGGCATTTGTGTCTAGGCAGGCCAGCGGCTTTTGACATTTCACTTTCAAGTTTGTGTTTTGTGCGGTGCAGGTATGAAAGGCTGCTTGCTGAGAAGGAGAAAGAACATGAAGAGTTCAGAAGAAACTGGGAGTCCAGGACGGCTCTTCATCAGCTTCCCAGCTTTAAATCAACCTGTGCCTTGACCTGATGCCAGGAGCTTGCAACGTTCTGCCTCAGAAACGTGGGAGCCCGGGCAGAATGACCAAGAGCTCACCTATGTTTCTTGTTTGCAGGCTGCGACGAAAGGAGCGGCCAGAGTTACTCAGAGCTCGGGAGGGTGCGGAGCATTTTGCCCGGATCCGAACCAAAGAGTCACAGCCTTTCCCCGTGCCGCCCTGTGCCACCACGCCCTCAAAATGAGGCCGCTTTGGCTGCAGAAAACCGGGAGCGCCTGCGGCGGGCGGCGGGCTCACTCTCGCTCCTCGAGTGGTTGTCTGTTACGTTTGTTGTAGTCTTGTTGTGCTGCTTCGCTTTTCACACCTTCAGTAACTTGGTAAACCCCCCGCTCGCGTCCACCGGCGGTAAACGCCCCCCGCGTGCGTGTCAACCGGGAACACCAGCAAGGGGGAACAATGACTAGGCAACAATGAGTTTCACAGTAGGAGTTTATGAAGTAGGAAACCTTGAGGACGCTTTTCGGTTACCTGTGTTCCTGGGATTTTTGTGGCCAGGTCGTTTAGCAGAGTCCTTCAGAATCCTTGAGAGTTGAACAGTTTCACACCGTTGAGGGAGTACATACGAGCACCGTGGCTTTTTCCAGTTGGGTCATTTGTTGGAGATGTGACATTGGAACAGCTCAGCGTCGCAGTGAGGCCAACGCCTACGCCGTTGACCAGCAGATCGAGAAGTTGTTGGCCATCCGCCAGCGAGCTCAGGCTGAACCTGCCCCGCCTGACCTTTGCCACGCACTTCACTCAACACTTCTGTCGTGCAGGTCCTTGAGGATAGCAAGGCTGATGCCGACCGGCAGCTCGGCCAACTACCCCCAGATTCCCTTGCTCTTATCCCTGTGCATTGTGTGCCAAATTCCAAGTTTTCTTTGTCAGATCGAAAAACCTGAAGAAGGGTTTATCCTTACGGCGATCTCGACGGCTGTCGCTTGCACAAGCGAAGCACGACCCGCCGCCATGGCTGCTGTGTTGCCCTTCTGAGGCGGCGAATGGTTGTTCTCCGGAACACTGCTGTCACGAAGCATGAGTTGCAGCATAAGGCCTGCGAGAAGTCAGCTATGCTTTGAGAAGCTTGAGAAGCTCTTGGTTCTGTCTTCCGAGGTGGACCGCTTCAAGGATGTAGGTGCGCCATGCAGAGATCTCTGCCAAAGGTTCACAGCCCGTCAGTGAGCTTTGTGAGGAGTGGACAAGATGCTGAAGCTCTTGGAGGACGTCGAAATTGAGCCCGAGGCCGCGAAGAGGAGACCGACGGAGGGGTTGTTGGAGTGTTGCAGAGCTGACAGAGCTGAGTATCTGTGTCGTGATGTGTGCGTCTGTGGCGAGGATCAATGAAATCCTCTCAGAACTCCAACTGCCACCACTGGGCTGGCGACTAAGAGAACTTCGACACTGCGGACAGCAAGAGATTTGGCTCGAGTGAGTTGGGTTCATCGTCACTCCTTGTTCGCAGTTGAGATGCTTCTGAGATGGTCCGAAGTAGTTGTCGCTCAACCTACCTTTTGCACAGCCGCTGCCCGGCTACCCTGCGCGAGAAAACTCTCTCTCAAAATACCGGCGTTCGCTTTTGCAGGTTTTCTGTCTCTTGCAGCTTTTTTGTACGTTGTCGTCGCAGTTTCGCAGTTCGCCTCGGCACGTGGCTCCGCCTTCCCCCCGAATGTGGACTTTTCCTGCCTTCGCAACGACCTCTGCTCTGCCTTCAACCGCACTCTTCGAGACCAAAAAAAAGGGGGGGGAAAAAAAAACCCTCTCCGCTGCTCACGCTCCGTGTCTAGCCGGTGACTTCGTGTTAACTTTCACACTGCGCAGCGGCTGTTTCAAGTGCTCAGGGGCCACCCAAATGCTCTGCCCAGCCCACGCTCTTCCTGGGCCCCAGCAGAGGATACCCTCAAGAGGGGCCCGGTCCCACATTTCCATGCCTTCCACAAGCAAGCAAGCAAAGCAAGCAACAGAGGAAGAAAGAGTCAAAAAGTACATTTACCCAGAAAAGGAGCGATTAAATTGGAAAATTGCAGTTGCTGTGTGGAGCGGCGCAGTGAGCAGTGCGTGTTCGTCGGTCGGTCGCCCGGTTCTCCGCTTTCACATGTACCACACATTCACGCCTGCGTTGGGGAAGCCTTGTGCGCAGGTGGCTATTCGCAAGAAGAGGAGAAGTAGATGATAGTAGATGTATCTTGACGCAACGTCCCCCATTGTTTCTTAGCAGGCTCTGGCCTTTCCACGCTCAGGGCTCTGCGAGCCGGGCCACGTGCCGGGCCGCTGTTTCACAGCAGCTGTCCGCGCCCTTTCAGACTCTTCAAGCTTCCTGAAAACTAAACGTTTCGCGGATTTCTGCAGGACATGCTGCTTTCGTGGGAAGCCATACTTTTAAAGTATGTGGCGTCCCATGCGCCTGAAGGTGCTTACACGGGCGGGTTCCATGGTCAGCTTGCAGGATTCCGCATTCGCAATCAGCGAGCTTGCGGCGTGTTCTGCCGGCTTCTTGCCGATGAAGTCGGCCAAGAAAAATCCAACCGTGGAATTTAGGCAGTGGACAGTGAACCATTTCGTTCACAGAGATTTGCTAGGCAAGCTTGCAGAAACCGAAATGAGCTGTCAGACTGTGCGTCGTAGGGCCTTCATGAGCAGATGGCTGGTGTGATTTGCAAGTGTGACATTGCTGACATGTGGATTCAGCAGCCCAGTACTTGGCAAAAAGCTGTCGACGTACAGGGGCCCCCCTTGACAAAGACCGACGGCCGACGGCCCTTGCCAGCGCCGAGAACCACATTTCATTAATTTTCATTACTAAAACTCGCGAGTTGGAGTCTTCGAGTCTTCGCGATGGCACAAGCGGAAGAACCTCCTTGGAAAGAGGAGAAGGCGAAAAAGACAAGGCCCAGAATGCCGGGTTGAGGGATCGAAGCCAGGCATTTGGTGCACTTGCTTTCTCGCCTTCAGGGACAGAGATGCCTGGATCCTCTTCATTCTCATCTTGCTGAACTTCTTCTCTTGCCAATTTGGCCACGGCTCCAACATCGGAGTGGCCGTCTCGCTCCCCGGGCCTGGGGCCCCAATTGCAATCCTTTTGCACGCTGGAAGATATGAGTCTTGATGTGATCTGTCTGACGCCTCTTTAAAGGAACATGTTGCAAGTGTCTCAGGAACTCGAAGGCCATGAACTTGGCACTCGGATCGCACGTGCCTCAGTCGCGGAGCGGGCAAGGGAGCAGCGTGCTGGCGCCACACCGTACATCGCGACTCTCGCGAGTCTCAAGGTGGGTGATGGTTGGCGTTTGCCTGGGCCTTCCCCTCACACCGTGGGCCTGCAGGCCCTTCTGTGCCTCTCATGGTTCCGCGCCATGACATGACCATGACCGCACCATGACATGAACGGCGCCATGATGACCGCGCCATGAGGACCTTCGGGGAATTCAATGTTGTCATTGTATGCACAATCCTCGACGTCATCGTGGAAAGCTCAGACCCATGTTGCACAGATAGCGTCTCTGCGTTGTCAGCTGAGCACTGGCTGAGCACCAAGGCGATGCTGCTCATGACAGTGCCCGGCATCACGCTGCATCAGATCTACGCGGCTGCTCGGTGATGTAGAAATAAACTGCAAATAAATTGCAAACCGTCAAACCGTCGCCGCTGAGCAAACTTCAAGCCGAGTCCTTCGTCAGGTCCGATTCCTCGTGGGATTTTTTGAAGCACCTTTTCTTCCCTACTTGCAGGACACGCGCCCTGCGGCCTTGCAAACAAGAACGGGAACACTAGTGGAACACTAGAGCCATGTCATGGCAGGGGTGGCTGGCTCGTCACGGGAGCCACAATTGGAATGCGGGGGCCTTGACCTGTACCTCGAACTTCATTTTCAGCTGACCCGGCGTCCTCAGAGCATGTTCGCATCTTTTGCAAGATTCGTTGAACCTGCATGTTAGGTTTGGAATGCCATCCTGCACGCCATGGTGCCTCTTGGTGAAAACGTTGGCTTCATCGTGGCCCAGGACATGACATGTGAAGCGACTGGTGAGAGGCATTGCTGTGTGACTCGCAGGAGTTTGTAAGCGCTGGGTTTCACTGGCGCTGGGCTTTCATAGGCCTGCAGGGCCCGGTGACAGAGGTGAACAATGGTGAACAGTATGAGGAACCTGCGAGAACAGGGTAGCTGTCGACGAGATTTCGAGTTTTGGAGATTTGCCACCTTAGCTTTAGCGGTGGATCCACCCAACCTGGGCAATGTCTTGACTTGAGTTCCTGTGCCTTGAGGTCTCGGGCATTCCAAATCCTTCCAACAGCCAGAGGGTGTAAGGCTTGCAAGGAAGGAGACTTCCAAAAGCCCGCAAACGCAACCAAGCACATGAATGTCTGACGCGCGAGTTCCGCTCGGACCGTGAACCACAGCACATCACAGCACACTGTTTCGACGAGTAGACGCGACCATTGCCCCGCAAATGCAGAACAGGCCTACAACAAGCCCAGAAATGGAGTAATAATCATAGTGCTTTTTCATCAGCAAAGGTTAACACGAATCCTGTATCTCCAGATTATGTAAGGACGTTAGGGATTTTGGGTGCTCTTCAGTGGATTTCTTCGTCATGACGTTAGCGACAGGAAAATAAACATGAACAAAGATATGAATGAAGCGCAGATTTTTGCACCGCCCAAATAGTAAGATTCATAGGGCGGCAAAGGATTGGTATAACGGCAGCATGATTACCATCCTTTCGGGGGTCCTTTGAGAGAATGAACGGCCAAGAGCCAACTAACGCCGAGACCGGACGCGCCGAGAAGCAGGGGGAGAACGTGGGTGGATCAAGCACTCAGCAGACAAGCGGCTATTGGATCATTCTTCGACTGTGGCCACTGGTGTATGCTGATCGTCTGCTGTAGAGAGTAGGGGATTAGCCCACCTGCTGAGTGCGCCGTGTTTGCGTATCAGGATTTATAGGTCTCCGTTGGACTTGTCAAAGCTTTCAGCCGTCCTCAAGGGCTTCCAAGTCAGGCGTCTTCTTTTGTGAGATTTGGAGACTGTAGCAAACTTCAGAACCCCTAAGAATGTCAGAACCTGTTGAGAAGTTCGAGAAGTGTTTAAACTGCCAGAGCTGTCGGAACTTTTCGAGTTTTTGCGCACTTAGAACGTTAAGAATTTTTCCGACTTTCAGAACCTTTGGGGCTCCAAACAAATGTTGCAACTTATAGGACTGGCCATGTTTCCTGGAATTTTGTTAATGTTTCAAATTCAAGATATACAAGTGCTGCGCCCGAACTGCATCGGAGCGCTTCCCTCGCGCCCCAAAAGCAACCAACCCTGTATGTGCTTGTACTTCATGCACAACTGCACGTGGTCGCAAGCTCGTAAAAGCTATTCTGGGCCATGAGGGAATGACGACAAATTGACATGCCTTGAACATCTGTTCATTGAGTTGGCAGCTTGTGATACTTTTCATTGCCCTACTACGAAGAGTTCAAGATGTGCAGAAGGTATGTGCAGAAGGTTTTTGATTGTTAGCTCTGCTTGCGAATGTGAATGCGGAGTGTAAAGGCACGGTCTGACCTCAAAATGCCAGGGCAAGCCATTGTCTTCGGTGGCACCGCCCTGCTGTGTCTGGCCTATGGTGGACGCCGTCATCTTGGCTTGTGTGTTTCCTGAGATGGGCTGGCGAGTTGGAAGTTGCTGACTCCTTGCCAGGCTTCTTGGACTTGTCCGTAGACCGCGTGGCGAAGCGCATGGACAGTGCAGCCCTCAGGAGCTGATGCTCTTGAGCACAGAACATCGCAGCACATGTGAGCCTATGTGAGCCGATGTGAGCCGATGTGAGCCTATGTGGGAGCAGGTGAGGAGGAGAAACCGGTGAGCTTGCATCTTACAGGGGGGATGACTTCGTCGGCCTTGATGTTGGGCGATGCCACTGAATGCACAGGTGAAGTGGAGTACCCGAGCACAGAGCGATGGGGTGTGCCTCAACCCTGGTCTCATGTGACAAGTGCACAGAGAACGCAGCAAAAGCTGCTCAGAGCAAGTTCAGAGATCAGTTTTCATGTCGCTGAGCCTCAAAGGTACTGGGCGACCAACGTGTCCCTGGCAGCACAACTCGGCTTCCTCGGCGGGATCACTCCCCAGAGAGAGCACTTCAGAGAGAGCAGCTCGTGCAATTTCTTGCAATGGAGCGTTCAGATGTGTTCAGCGTCGCCATCAGCCGCTTGAGGTGCAAGTACGTCATCCGAGACTACGCTACGCTAGAAACCCACTGCGCCGTCAGAAGGTGCCATTGAGGATGCCTGAGAATGCATCTTTTCCGTTTGCAAGGTCACGTGGCTTCGGCCTCCACCTAATACTGTGCACCTTTTCCGTGGGCGGCCTGGTAGAGATGTTTGTCCACTCAAGTCGCGATGTCGCGTTTTCAGTACTCTTGGTGGTATGAAGTTTGGAGCATCGCAGAGTGTGTCAGTCTCACTGTCGCAGTGCGTGCCCCTGTGTCAGTAGCTTCAGGGCATTGCGCTGATTGGCCCTGCCCTAGGCCAGCTGTGCACAGCAGTTCCATCAGAATTCGATGCCTTGCGTTATTCATCAGGTGGCAGTATTGCCATGTCCGGAAGTGTGGTGCAGCCGGACAAGTGGAGTCAGCACAGGAGGACATTCGCTGGAGATGGCAGAAATGGCTGTGTTGTAGCCGTGCTAGTGCTTGCTTGGTGCATCTTCGTGCACACTGCTTAGGACACTGATCTTCCTGGCGTCCGTCTCCAGCATGGCGGCTGTTCTTGCGGCGGTGCTACCGTATGTTTCTAGCTCTTTTTTCTGGCCGGGTGCCCGCGGTGTCCAGCATTTGCGCTCCACTGCTTTGCATTGCCTCGCCCTCCCAGGCCTGCCATGTTTCTGACCTTCTGCATTGCTGGCGGCGTGTACCCGGCCGCGCATTCTGCCTAAATTGAGATTCCTGGTCGAAGTTCCGAGCTGTTCGAACCGTGAACACGAGCCGATTGAGCGAACTGAGCTAGTTGAGCTAGTAGCTGGTTTGGCTGCTACATTCGCGGCTCATGGAGCTGAGGCAGGGGATCATCAACATTGCCCGAGCCAGAGATTTCTGCGTGTCCGTGTCCAGCCGTTCTCTGTGTGGACCAGATGCTCTGCCCATTGCTCTCTTTGATGTTGTACCTGGGCTTTTCCCAGGCGCTAACAGGTCACCGAGTCATCGAAGCTTCTGTCTACCAGGCATCGCTTTTGTCACATTCCTCAACAGTTCTCCTTGTGCAGGTGTCCGCAGGTGTCCGCAGGTGTCCGCAAGGTGTGTAGTCCTGTCTATTTGCATTGCAGCAAAACATCCCGTGCCGGAAATGCGCCGGTCCACGGCAATTGTCCCGTGCTTTTTCTGAATGTCGGGCGGTGCGCCGCGTGTCAATCGCCCCGGCCCGACTGGACGGGCAGATTGAATGGTTGGCTCAGGGGTCAACCCGAGACCCAATGCTGGCAGAGCGCTGCATCTTGATGTTTTTCAGTGCATATACTACTATTTCGTTTTGAGATGCCAAACTCATGCGGAAGAAGACCTCATCCAAGCTTTAGCTGCCATTTGTTCGTAGCGCACAACTTTGTAAGACAAACCGGAGTCGTCCCTCAACATCCTGCACAAAAAAAGCCCAAAAAAGCCCAAAAGAGTAGCTTCTTGAAATCTTGGGGATTTTTCAGTTCCTTCTGTCGGAAACCCCTGCGAGGTTTTCACGTTGAGATGAAGAACAGGAAAAGTAGGACCCCCTGCCCTGGCAGGTCAGGCCGAAAGGATCGCAATTCCCAGCGTCAGTGAAATCTCGGTTTTTCATACCAACATGCAATTATTATAGTTCGAACATCCCCACCTTGCTCCTCGTTAATAGGAAAGAGCGCAAATAAGATGTTCAAACAAAGACACATTGATTCAAATACACTTTCTTAGTTTTTGCTTGCAATTGGGGTTGGGCACTCCCGGGAGTCTCTGGGGTTGGGCACTCCAGGGAGAGTTGAGTTCGAAACCTCACAATAAAAGACGCATCAAGGCGTTAATGGGAAGGGGATTGGAGAGGGGAACGAGGGTTACTTTGGGACATTTGGGAGCCTCTGACGACCTCAGGCGTTTTGGAGTCCACGTCTCCCATGAGTTGCATAGGAAGAAGAAAGCTTCTGGGAGCCGGGAGCCTCCGAAGCACAGGGAAGCGCTTTTCTTCGTGCATCCGAAGAGCATGGGTGAGCGCCGCGACGCGAAGGCTACAACCAGAACCGCAAGAACCCAAACGCAGGAACCCAAAGCTGCAACCCTGCAGCCAGTAGAATTTCTTACACAAAGCCCATCTGTATTCAGAACCGTCCTAGCAAAAGGAGGCCGTGCAGCTAGAACCCGAGAACCCCAAAATCCTAAGGCCCCACAATCACAGCTGAAACCCACAACTCCACCGCTTTCTTGAATTTGGTTTAAGAACGCCCACTCAACAACCAGCTTCACTTTCAAGCCTGCAAGGGTTGCTCTAAAGGATGCTGGGGGGTTAGTTTCAGGCTTTTTCATTCAACCCTGAATAGGCTTGGGTGTTTTGGAAAGGCTTGCTGTTTGTAAATGGGGCTTCTGGAAGCAAAGCGGGGCTTCTGCTGGAAAGAAGGAGTACATGCCCCCCCCCCTCCCCCCCATGCTCACAGTTTCAACGAAAGTGCCGACAAAAGGTTCGCTGTTGCCGGCGTCCTGTGGCCGTTCCGTTCTGTTCGTCTTTTGTCGCGAGGTGCAGTGCAACAATCTACTTTTCGCAATGCCCATGCCCTACGCCATTGGCAAGGCCTGAAACTGGAGAGCCTGGTCCCAGCAGACCAGGCTGTGCAGCTGTGGAGCTGTGCTGTGAGCTGCTGTTTTCAGGCCATGGACTCCTGGAGCATCGGGGCATCCTTTCGCCTCGTGGCCCTCTTCCAGGCTCGAAACAAGATGCACTGAACGCCACGGAACTCACAGAACGCCTGCTCGAGTAAAAACCATCTGAGAGGTTATGGCTGCCGCGGGCTTCTCCTTGGCCTTGCTTTCGGCGGACTGGGAAGAGGCCCTGCCAGCTAAGAAGAGCTAAGAGCAGAGCTAAGCAGAGGGCTACCATCTAAGCTTCGCTTAGCAGACTCCTTGGTGTCATAGCTTGCTTTCAGGAGCGCAGCACCTGGAATCGGCTGACGTCCCCACGGGAGTCCCCGCGGGACACGGCCAGCTTGCTGGAGGAGGGAGCCCCCCGGCTCAACGATCCAAGTACCCTTCCATACGCTGAAATCCTCATTTCTGATGACGTGCAGAGAAGTGTTTTTTTTGTCATGTTTGTGTTGTTTCTTCTTGTTGGAGACTCCTGTGTGGGACCGCTGAGATCTCACCCAACTTGGAGCTGATGAACCTCACTGATGCCCAAGCCCCTGAGAAAGAGAGGCGTGCACAACCTGTTGCACGAGTTTGTGCGAGGAGCAAGAAGGTCATGTCACAGAGCTTTCGTGGAGAATCCTGCGCTCCCTCCAGGAAAAACCCTCATCAAGGCCACTGATCCATGCCGTTAGCAGATGGACACGGTTTCACCCATAGCATCGTGCACAAAGCGTTTCATCATCGGCATCTCAGCCCTCTGGCGAGCCAGTTCCATTGAAAAGTGCAGAAGGGTAGGAGATGTCTTGGTCTTCTTGAACACGTCACAGCGTGCAGCGTGACAGTGAAAGCATCTCAGGTCGAACAAGAACATGCGAGAAACATGCGAGAGACATGCGAGAAACATGCGAGAAACTCGGAAGTGCAAACGCGCGTTCTTGTCGTGATTCCGGCATCGAGTATGTGGCCGCTGGCGGAAGCAGCCGGCGTCAGCTCCAGAACGCGCTCGGAAAGCGGGAGGGGGGGGGGGCGGGGGCGCCCCCCAGATACGCTGACCCCGCCCTGCCCTGCAGCGAAGGCGCCCTCCGTGTCATCGTGATATCGAGCCAGCTCCGGAGCGCTGCAAGAATGGTTGTGACGTATGAAGGGGCACCATCAGCAGCATTTGCCCAGCTGCTTCTGGGACGCTGCGCCGAGAATGTGTTCCAAAGGCCTGTTTAAGGTCGGGCCCCCGTGTGGGACTGGACGTCGCGCTCAGAACCCGAATTGAGGTTGGGTTGGTCGCTTCACGCAGAAGATATATGAGTGTGCCCGTGTAGACAGAGACAGCGTTAGCTCAGACACCGAGAAGCGACAACAGTTTCGCATTTCGTGCGCTCAGACATCCAACAGCGACGACAGTTTGCATTCATCCAACAGCGACAGTCTCGCATGCATGTCCTGAGCCCAAACGTCCAGAACCACGACAGTTTCGTGCATTTTATGAAGCCAGAAGTTGAAAAGTGGGATGGTGGTTTTGACGGAGGCCTCAAACGATGCCTGTTAGCCCAGACGTCCAAAAGCGAAGACAGTTTCGAGGACGCCGAGCGCGGCCACGCCCTCGCCTGAGAGCCACTCAGTGTCGACAGTGTTGACTGTCTGATGAAAGCGCTGCGCAGACCAAGTCGGGCTTCCGAGTATGGCTCCCCGAGCACATGCCGAACACATTGACGAAAGCGTGTGAACGGTTGAAGTTTGGATGACGCCATCACGCTTTTGGATGTGCAGATGTCGAAGTGCATCCACGGCCGCTGTCACAGTACGTAGAGCGATTTCAGAAAACTTCGCCAAACCAGATCACGCGCAGCATGCCTTTGACACCACACGTCCGTGCTTGTTGTGCACTCCTCGCACAACTTCCCTTCTCGCGAACAAATTGGAGACGCTCGTGGAGTGATCAACAAGGAAGTGAGCGAAGTGAAGATGACTGCAATGCTGACTCCTTCCTGTCGGCTCCGTTTGGACATGGCGTACAAAAGTCAAGCGGAAAAGAAAAGTTTTTGCGCTGAGCGCAGGCTGAAGCCTCAAAATCTTCGGTCCACGGCTTCGGTCGCAGGATTTGGGGGAAAGTGCCTCTGTCTCGTACGGAAGCGTGTGGCAGATGTTGGCACATCTCAGAAATCACTGAGAAGGCAAAGCAAGCCTCATAGTTGCAGAGAAATTTTGCGACGGCATTCTCTGCCTTCCAGACCATGCGCACATCGGGCACTGCGAAATAAGTTTGTGCCAAGTTGCCCACGTCGGCGCGGGGAACTCAATCAGTTGCGCGCATGACAATTGATGACGTTCATTGCCCACCTGCTGAGAACTGTTTTGCTCGCCACTCCGCAGCAACATCATGAACGACAACATAAAATCGGAAACGCACTGTAAGCCAGCGCAACTGGCCATGCTTCTGAGCGGCGGCGCGAACAAGCAAAAAACCCACAACACCTGCACACTTTTAGGCCAACTCCTACTTCTGAGGGCGGCGCAAACTCCAACAGGCAAGCCGACAAGGGCTTCTAGCCCAGTGGCATACTCATGAATCGTGAAGCTTTTTGACCGCTTCGCAAAACCCGTGCACTCAAACTCCAGAGCGACTGCAACGTCTTTTCTGATGGGGGCGCAACGAGGTGCCGCGCTCGACGGCAGGGTTAGGCTGTTCTGACACTCGGGTCGGCGCTCTCCTGACTTGAGGGTGGGCGGGCGGGGCTGAGCTCAGCTGCCGCGCAGCAGCTCCCACCACCCTCCCATTCGCTGAGCCGCTGAGCAACTGCATGAAGAGAAAAGGAGTGCGCATGCGTGGCACAGAGAGGTTTTGCCATAGCGTCTCTCGCTTATTCAAAATATCCTAGCGGTTTCCAAAGAATCAGCGGTGTAGTGCTGCTGTATGGTCCGCTGCACTGCCGGCCAGCGGAGCACGTTGAAGTGGCACACGCACGGTGGCAAGATGTGGCAAGTGTTTTTTTTGGCAGCACTGGCTCTCAGGCTCCCCGGCGGTGGCTTGGCCCGCCCCGCCCCGCCAAAAAGCCACTGCCGCCTGGGGTGATATGAGCAAGTCACGTAAAGAGTCGGAAACAGCTTGGGCACAGGGCTGTGCGAGGCTTTGGGACCACACACTCTCCCCAGCAGCCCGAGCGTCCAGATGGCAGCGCGGGTGACGTCAATCTGCTCGACACAACTTCCCACAAACTGTTGACAAGACTACTCAAGGTGTGTAGGGTGTAGGGGGCGGCAAGCGGGATCGAGTCGAGGAGTGCTCAAACAACGACTGAATTCGCGATGGCAGCGCCTGCCAAGTGGCCTACCCGAGAGCCACAACGCGGCTAGATACTGAGAAAAGCTCAAAGAAGGCAAGGGCAAGCGCCAAGGGACAACTCGCAAGAGGAGTCGCAGATGACGGCGCAGTCAAATCGTCGCTTTTACCAGCTGCTGGCGTTTGGCTTCTGGCCCGGCCGGCTGAAGTTGCATCCAGTGAAGGCTTCTGCCCGTACTGGGATGGGATCGGGTCAAGCGCCACAACAGGCTCTCGCTGCTCGGTTGCTCGGAAAGCCAGCGCTGGTCTTTCCCCCGAAGTGGAGAAGTCAGACTTGCTGCCCGCCCGACCAGATGAGCATGGGGCCTGCGAAGCCGGTGGCCCCAAGCGGCCGCCGCCCAGCTGATAGCGGGGTTGTCCTGCCCCCTCCTGGGCCGGGTCTCGGCTCATCCTTCCAGCGGGGTCGGGGGTTCCGTGGATCCTGGCGCGACACTCCGGGCTGACTGTATCTGTATAGCAACGGCAGTGCGCCCTCTTTTGGACCAGCTCCCGTTGTGTGGGCCTTGGTCAGCGGACCGCGCCACGCATGTAAAGGCTTTCCCAGACGCGGTTTTGCCCACAGCTCTTGTGTAGTAGTTGGATCTTGCGCCGCCCTCGGAAGTAGGCTGGCACGCTTCACAAGCAGGCAGGCAGGATTATATCCCAACGAGAACGCTGGCTACTGACATACGCGGCTTGTCGTTATATGTTACTCGTGCGGAGAAGCCCCATGCCGAAGCGGCATAGCAGACAACGTTCCCCGAGCCGCTTGATTGTCGTGGGAGCCTAGGCAGCGACATGGGGGCAGGGTCGAGAATTTATCACGTTCCCCGTTCAATGTGCACGTGCCTTGGCCGTCAGGTGTGACCCTGGGTTTGTTGTTGCTGCCCCTGCCAGTACTTGGGCCATGCTGGCTTTTGCATTCTTGGCTGTTGTCAGCTCAAGCCTATGGATACTGGCAGGGGCAGCACTTTCGAAACTTGAGGCTTTCTGTAAAATTACGCTTCCCGACATTACCCCCGCAGCACGAGCACTGGTGCATTTGCCCTGGTGCCAACATGCACCCAGCCATGCGGGTGCCGCTAAATACTAGCAGCACCATCAAAGGTACGGTTAAACACACAAGTTTCGCCCACATGCCTTCATTCATTTTGGCGGCAGGCGAAATGCACAGAGTGCGGGCACAACTTGTGGGTTGAGGAACTCCGAGACCTCTTTGGGTGCATCTTGTGGGCTTAACGGTAGCTATGTGTAAGGTCTTGGTTTTATCTTATGTTTATGTCCCTGAGAAACCTGAGCCCTGAACCCTCCCAAGCCCGAAACACTAAACCCCAAACCCTCCAAAAACCTTATGGAAATGAAGGAGCAAAATCTTGAGGAAGCAACAAACCCTAAGGAAAGGACCCTGAGGAACGAATGAAGAAGTAGAACAGAAAAACAAAAAAACCTGAGGAAGCGATGACACCCCAAGGAAGGGAAATGACAAAACCCTGGGGAAGGGACACAACGCTGAGGAAAGGTGACGTCATCATTGCCTGGATCTCCAGCCACGCGATGAACCCTAAGGGCAACATAAGATGAGCCCTTAAGCCTTTCGGCTGAATCCCATCCCTTTGCAGACTGAACGTGGTAATGATGCACGCTGGAGGCTTAAGAGGATGCACGCTCGACCTGCGGCCGGTCGAGTGTTCGTGATGCTTAACTTCCGGTCTGTGAGCTTGTTTCCGCCGGGCTGGATCGTCCCACCCTGCGAGCTAGCATGGTTGGCTCAATCTCAGTGGGTGTCGTTGCAATCGTTGCACGGGCAGGCACAGGAGAAAAGACCCTGGATTGGCCATGTTAGTGCCAAAAGGCCCGCCACAGCCATAGTTGATGCATGCTGATGCTCCAGGGAGGTTTGAACCCCAAACGTTGCAAAAGTTGAAGTGCCAAGGCTGAGAACGGTGCTCTATCTGTGAGGCCCCGTAGGAGGGGTGAGCCGCTGGGTCAGGATGCGCCGGTGACAGCGCGAATCCTGACTGATTACAGCCAACGTCTCAGTCCGCATCGCCTCGTCCTCAAACAGAAATGGAGAACATAAACGTACATGACATGGCGTGGAGGGAAAACCCACTGCTTTTGCCGTTACTTGCGGACATCCTGAAAACTTGACATGTGCTTAACATGCAGAGAAACGGCATGGTCACAAGATTGAAGACGTTGCGTTGCGCGTAAAAGCCACTTTGCAAATGTCGACGCCAGCGTCAAGTCAGACATTGCAAATGATGGCGCGGGCAGTGCTGAACTGTTGACGTCAGTATCGGTACAAAACAGGACTTGCTAAACCAATCGTGATGCACCGACGAGCGCAGGCCAAACCATGATCCGGTGCTCAGCCTGGCCAGATTGTGTCAACAAAACGCACGTGGCGCGACGCCTGCCCTGAGCATGGCTGCGTCGCCTCATCGAGAGTGCGCCGCTGTCTGCTGATGCGCAAAGCAATTCTCGTCATCGCAGTTTCGTAGTTGGGGGTCAAACTTGTCGTAGCGACAGCTACACGCTGCCAACTTTCGAACCTGCATGCCTTGCAAGTTGTGTGCATCCAGACCATGAACGCCTTTCACGTTGCGGTTATCGGTGCTTCAAGGATGTTCGTGCAGTACGACACTGCCATTATGGCACTGGATCAGCGGATGCATGCGACAACATGGTGTATACTGTTGCATTTTTCTGCACACCGAAGCGGTCGGCTGTAACCACAAGCTTGCCATGGCCTACAGACACGTGACAGGGACGTTGCCATTCCAGCGTGTTTCCGTGCGGATTCAGCATGTAACGCGGTGTTGGCGAAGGGGTATTTGCGGAGGGCGCGCGACGAGAAAAACTAGTTGGGCCACTTTCCCACCATGTCTCACCGGTAGTCGTTTAGTCGCTCAAGTCAAAGCAGCGCTCCAGTCAGCCAACGTGTATACGCCATGCGCGAGCTGCCAACCACGCCTGAGCTTGTGCCGGATGTTGTGGTCACTGTGTGCAACTACTTTCTAGCCGGACCGTGAGGTTTCCGCTGCCGCTTCCGCTGCAGCTGCGGCTGCGGCTGCGGCTGCTGCTGCTGCTGCTGCTGCTGCTGCTGCTGCTGCTGCTGCTGCTGCTGCTGCTGCTGCTGCTGCTGCTGCTGCTGCTGCTGCTGCTGCTGCTGCTGCTGCTG
>CAJNDS010000277.1:0-28315 GCA_905221605.1 Symbiodinium natans
AATGGGACCAGGAGCCATGGGTCCATGACAAGCATGGCGGGGTGTGTGGGGCAGGAGCGTGGGGGTGGGGGTTGGAAGTGTGGGTGGGTGGGGGTGGGGGTTGGGGGTTGGGGGTGGCAGATCGGACCAGCATTGGCAGCCATGCAGGTGGAGGGATGAAGAATGGGACCACAACCCAATGGGGCGGATGGGCGTGGGTGGTGGGGGTAGGGGCGGAGGGGAGCCATGGGGCCAGGAGCCATGGGTCCATGGGCGGGGCAGGGTGCGTGAGGGGTAAGGGGTAGGGAGCTGGGTCCATGAAGAGTAGGTCAAGGGGATGGAGAGTGGAGCTGGAAGGGCGGAGGGCGGAGCGCGGGCGGAGGGCCCGGACATGGACTGAAAATTTAAAGTGAGATGAGAAGGCACATCCATGAACCCTTTAGAACCATGAGCCAATGGGGCCAGGAGCGTGAGGGGTAAGGGGTAGGGAGCTGGGTCCATGAGGGGTAGGTCAAGGGGATGGAGAGTGGGAGCATGGGTCAAGGGGAGTAGGCGGAGCTGGAAGGGCGGGGGGCGGAGCGGGCGGAGCGGGGCGGTGGGCATGCACTGCGGCCCTAGAATCCACATCCATGGGCCGTGGACCATGAGCCAATGGGGCCAGGATGGGGGGCGGGGTGCGTGGGGGGTGTGGGGGTGGGGGCGGTGGGTGGGGGTTGGGGGTGGGGGTGGAGCCATGGGGCCAGAAGCCATGGGTCCATGACAAGCGTGGGCGGCTGGGCAGGGTGTGTGCGGGGTGGGGGGGGTTGGGGGTGAGGGGCCATCGGAACAGCATTGGCAGCCATCAGGCGGAGGGATGAAGACGAGGAGCCATGAATCCATAAGAAGCATGGCGGGGTGCGTGGGGGGCTTGGGCAAGGGAGGGAGTATGCGGAGCGGGAAGGGTAGAGGTGGTGGGGGTAGGGACCATAATGAATGGGGAGCCATGCGGCCAGGAGCCATGGGTCCATGAAAACCATGGCTGCGTGAGGGGTAAGGGGAAGGGAGCTGGGTCCATGAGGGGTAGGTCACGGGGATGGAGAGTGGGAGCATGGGCCAGAGGGGAGTAGGCGGAGCTGGAAGGGCGGAGGGCGGAGCGGGCGGAGCTGGGCCCTTTAAAGTCAGCTGAGAAGCCACATGCATGGGTCAATGGGGCCAGGAGCCATGGGTTCAGTGGGGGGCGGGGTGGGGGTTGGAAGTGTGGGTGGGTGTGGGTGGGGGTGGGGGTTGGGGGTTGGGGGTGGCAGGGACGGTGTGGGGGTGGGGGTTGGGGGTTGGGGTGGAGCAGGGCCATGTGGACCAGCATTGGCAGCCATGCAGGTCGAGGGCTGAAGACTGGGACCAGAGCCAATGGGGCCAGGAGCCATGGGTCCAGTGGGGGGGCGGGGTGCGTGGGGGGTGGGGGTGGGGGTTGGAAGTGTGGAAAGGGTGGGGTGTGTGGGGGTGGGGGTTGGGGGTGGGGGTGGAGCCATGACGCCAGGAGCAAGGGGCCCATGACAAGCACGGGCGGCGGGGCAGGGTGCGTGCGGGGTGGGGGTGGGGGTTGCGGGTGGGGGTGGAGCAGCTCAAGGGATGAAGAATGGGACCAGGAGCCATGGGTCCATGAAAAGCATGGCGGGGTGCGTGGGGGGCTTGGGCAAGGGAAGGAGTGTGCGGAGCGGGAAGGGCGGATGGGCGGGGAGCGGGTGCGTGGGTGGTGGCGGTAGGGGCGGATGTGGCTTCTCAGCTGACTTTAAAGGCCCCAGTGCATGCTCATGCCCTCGGCCCGCTCCGCCCGCTCCGCCCTCCGCCCTTCCAGCTCCGCCAACTCGCACCCTGCCGCCGCCCACGCTTGTCATGGGCACATGGCTCCTAACCCATGGCTCCACACCCACCCCCAACCCCCACCCCCACCCCCACCGCCCTCACGGTCCACGGCCCATGGATGTGGCTTCTCAAGGGCCCCAGTGCATGCCCGGGGGTGGGGGTTGGGGGTGGGGGTGGAGCCATGACGCCAGGAGCAAGGGGCCCATGACAAGCACGGGCGGCGGGGCAGGGTGCGTGCGGGGTGGGGGTGGGGGTTGCGGGTGGGGGTGGAGCAGCTCAAGGGATGAAGAATGGGACCAGAACCAAGGGTCCATGAAAAGCATGGCGGGGTGCGTGGGGGGCTTGGGCAAGGGGAATGTATGCGGAGCGGGAAGGGCGGATGGGCGGGGAGCGGGTGGGGTGGTGGGGGTAGGGGCGGAGGGGAGCCATGGGGCCAGGAGCTATAGGTCCACGAGGGGCATGGGCGGCGGGGGAGGGAGGGGTAAGGGGTAGGGAGCTGGGGTAGGCGGAGCTGGAAGGGCGGAGGGCGGAGCGGGCGGAGCGGGCGGAGGGCCCGGGCATGCACTGGGGCCTTTAAAGTCAGCTGAGAAGCCACATCCATGGGCCGTGGACCATGAGCCAATGGGGCCAGGAGCGTGAGGGGTAAGGGGTAGGCAGCTGGGTCCAGGAGAGGTAGGTGATGGAGAGTGGGAGCATGGGCCAAAGGGGAGTAGGCGGAGCTGGAAGGGCGGAGGGCGGAGCGGGCGGAGCGGCGGAGCGGGCGGAGCGGGCGGAGCGGGCGGAGCGGGCGGTCTGGAGCGGGTCGTTGAGACGGTGCGCCGGCATGCACTGGGCCGCTTTAAAGTCATCTGAAGCCACATCCATGGCTTGGAACCATGACCCGGGGGCGGGGTGGCGTGGGGGGGTGGGGCGGGGCGGTGGGGGTGGGGGTGGGGGTTGGGGGTGGGGGTGGAGCCATGGGGCCAGGGAGCCATGGGTCCATGACAAGCGTGGGCGGCGGGGCAGGGTGCGTGCGGGGTGGGGGGGGTTGGGGGTGAGGGGCCATTTTTCGGACCAGCATTGGCAGCCATGCAGGTCGAGCTGGGCAAGGGAGGGAGTATGCGGAGCGGGAAGGGTAGAGGTGGTGGGGGTAGGGGCGGAGAAGCCATGGGTCCATGAGAAGCATGGCGGGGTGCGTGGGGGGCTTGGGCAAGGGGGGGAGTATGTGGAGCGGGAAGGGCGGATGGACGGGGGGCGGGGTGCGTGGGTGGTGGAGGTAGGGCAAGCGGGCGGCATGCACTGCAAGCCGGTCGAGCTTGGGATGAAGAATGGGACCAGGAGCCATGGGTCCATGAGAAGCATGGCGGGGTGCGTGGGGGGCTTGGGCAAGGGAAGGAGTGTGCGGAGCGGGAAGGGCGGATGGGCGGGGGGCGGGGTGCGTGGGTGGTGGGGGTAGGGCAAGCGGGCGGGCATGCACTGGGAGGAGCCATGGGTCCATGAGAAGCATGGCGGGGTGCGTGGGGGGCTTGGGCAAGGGAAGGAGCGGGGGGCGGGGTGCGTGGGTGGTGGGGGTAGGGCAAGCGGGCGGGCATGCACTGGGGGCCGGTCGAGCTTTGGATGGGGTGGAGTAGGTGGTAGGGGCAATGGGTCTTCACTGACGCCGCCCCCCTAGGGGTCGGCGGATAAAGTACTGCTGCAGGATGCTGCAGGATCAGGAGGGTCTCGAACTGCTGGCGCACGCAGCGACATCCCTCGCCAGAGCTGAGCTGCCCGAGGCGGTGTCGCAGGGCCTCGCCCTAGCACGCCTGACCGCGTTGTAGAAACCGGCCGGGGTCCGCGGCATCGCTACCGGCGATTGTTTCCGGCAGTTGGTCGCGCGCGCTCTCGCAAGACAGTGGTCCCCCACGTTCGATGCCGCCACTCGACCCTTCCAATATGCTCTGCAAGCGCGCGCAGGCACTGACGCCTTGGCGTCCCAACTTCGCGTCGAATTGGAGCGATCACCGGACACGGTCGTGGTCTCCTTGGATGGCCGAGCAGCCTACGACACGATCTCCCGCGAGTCCTTCCTGAGAGCTCTGCAGGAGCTTGCTACCTTTCGTCCGGCTTTTTCACGGGCGCCCTTCCCAGTACTATTGGTGCCCTGCCGGATCTGCAGTGCGCGTGGCTGCTGCTGGCACTCTGCGCGGCGCCCCGCTGCAACCACGCGCTCCGCACAGTGCCACCCCAGGAAGTCGCGGCTAGTCTGGGCGGGCGGGGCTGAGCGAGCGCAACGCGCACTAGCCCTGCGGCGTACTGGCGGCCTGGGCCGACGGCTTGCCGGTCATCCACGCCCGGCGGCCCGGGTCGGCGAGCGACTGCCTCGAGGGGCCGGGGGTTGGCCGCAGTCGGATGCGCGAACTCCTCTGCTTACGGAGGGCTGGCTCCAATGCCCTGCGTGGACACGTGTGCTGGGGGGGCAGGAGGCCCACGCTTTGACTGAGCGAGATGTGGGGACTGGCCCCATGGCTGGCAACATCACGCGACGCGAACTCGCAACTCCTATTTCCGCGAACGCGTGCTGCGTTGTGCTGCGATGCGACGCACAGCCACAAGGCTGCGCAGCTGAGCAGGACGGGGTCTGGCTGACTGCCGCCGAACGCCGCAAACAGGCCACGTACCCGGAGTTGCCACAGGCCGGTCCGCAACGCCTCGTGGTTCCGGCGCCGAAGTTGGGGGCCGCTGGAGTGCAGGCGCCCTGACGACTGCGGGCCCCCGCCGGCATTGCGCAACGCGGCATCGGCGGCCTGGGCTCGCCGGTGGTGGATGCGCCTGTCGTCGTGGTGCAGCGAGCCATGGCGCTGTCGGCAGCAGGGCGGGTTGGCCGGCAGCGACGAGGACGCAAGAGCCACCGTTGGACCGCGTGATACCGCGTGCTGGAGAACGTGGCAATGGCGGCCTGGGCTAAAGTTCTTGAATTCGCACTCATTTGTGTTTTTGTTATTATACGGGCGTGAGGCAAAAGACTTATATTATACGCCTGTGTGCTCACTTCGTTCACACCTTTCTTAATGTTACGAAGAGAGTAAATTTACTGCATTTATAAGGAACAACCGAACGCACAAAATGCGAGATAGGTGCAACCCAGTTACACGGGCCCACGGGCTCACGGGCCCATGGGCCCGCCACGGGCCCACGGGCCTGCCACGAACCCACGAACCCGCCACAGGCCCACGGGCCCACGGGCCCACGGCGCTTCAAGGACACACAGCTTTAGTCAAGATGCTCAGACTAAAGAAAAGATGCCCTTCAGAATAAGATACGTTTGCGGATGTAATGATCATGCCCCCCTCTTTTCATCCCCGACAAAAAATAGGTGCATACAACATTTGCCAGGACCGGCCGCAGGCGCCTCTGGGCAGCCGCAGGCCACATTTTGTATAGCAGAAGCGCCTCCTCGGCAGCCGCCTGAAAACTTGCGCCCGCTAGTCGCGCTGTGTTGTGTTGCTTGTCGCTGTTCTTGCACGCGTCAACCAAACCGGGCGGGGGTAAGGAAGACAAACAGAAGCTAGGCAACAACACGCACTCACATACGCACGCTCCCGTATGTCGTCGCGAGCGGATTCACCGGAGCACCGTCGCCGCCAGCCGCCGTCGCCTTTTTCGGTGGCTTCGCAACCGCCGCCGCTGGCAGCCTCACGCCGAGGGCGCCTGTACTTCTTCAGGCCGAGGCGTGTTGTGTGTGCTTGGATGTCCTGCTACCGCGCGTCTGGACGTCAAGCGCCGCGGCCGTTTCCAACGTGCCCACGGCACCGGCTGCACCTCGAATGCCTCGCCCAGCTCCGAGTGCAAGCGTCCCGTTCGTCCGACTTGTTGTGGCCATTATGCCGCCACGGTCGCTGCCCCGCTTGCGAGCCGGAGGGGTGGATGCCCCGGCACGCCGCGGCGTTCCGCGACGCGTGTGAGCGTGAGGGCGTGCGGATGCCATCACGCCTCTATGGGGAGGAAACAGTGCCAGAAGCCGTCCAGGATTACGCCCTCCGCACGTTCACTTCCCACGATGCTCCAGAGCCACGGCCGCCGCCGGGTGTTGCCGTTTTATGTTGCAACCGAGTCACGGCGGTGAGGCGTCCAGGCAGACGTCGTCCGCTTGCCGGATCGCGAAATGCAATGGGCGCCTCTACCGGTCCGGCACGATGCTGGCATTGCAAGTTGGGTGCCAGCGTGGGTGTGCCCTGCTTGCGCCCGGGACGTGCGCCTCCCTGATGTCCCGGTGCCCGCGCAGGCAGGAGAGCTGTGCGGTGGCTGCGGAAATCAGCTGCGCTGGGAGTACGTGCATCAGACCCGCAGAGGTGCCGCTGGCGTCAGGCCCCGTCCCTGGTCCCACGTGCTCCGGTCCCGCGGCTGCTCAGCTTCCCGCGGTTGGCTACTGGTTGTCGCGCGGGCTTCCCGCAGGCGAGGTCTGGGAGAGCCCAACTCCTGGCTATACGTGCCGCTGCTGCAAGCTGCAGCGGGGGACCTACTATCGCCTGCGGCCGAGGCTTGGTGGGCAGACCCGCGGACCCGCGGCTGGTGGGAAGAAGCCAGGCGACTGTTGGTTGCGTCCGATCCTATCTCGCGACACTTGCTGGCAGCGGCCATCCGTCGTGCTGCGGAGGCCACGCCTGCATACAGCCATCACATACCCGACATCCTAGAGCGCTTGGGGCAGGCGGGGCTACCTGCCACATCCTGCCACTGCATTGGTGCACGTGGGCTGGGCAGTGCGTCAGTTGCGCGAGCCCGATGGCTACTTGCTTGCCCCTGTGCAGGAGGCTCTGCTGGAGTGTTACGGTGGCCTCCGGGTGGCATCGGCGCTCGATCGCCACTCCGATCGCTTCCGCGCGGAGCCGCCGACTGTGCCCCCAGCTCAGGGTACGCGCCTAGAAACGCTTCCTCATGTTGCCCCGCTTGCTGCTGGCTCGTTGTCCTCAGGCTGGAACGGAGGGCCGCGCTGTGCTGATGCGCCGGTTGCAGCTGCTCCAACAAGGCAACCTCGTCGCGCTACACGCGCGGACGCAGACGCAGACGCAGACGCAGACGCAGACGCAGCGGGCCCATCTGCGGCACGCTCTCGCGCCAACCCAGGAGGCTACCCAGCGCGGGCCGCAGCCTGTGCTAAAGTCAAGCAGGGCCAGCTGGCGCGAGCCAGCTGCTCACTGCCGCAGCGCTTGCTCCGGGTGACGACAGCACGCTGCGTGTGCTAACGGGCCCTGCAAGGATGTTGACGGCGAACGTCAACGACTCGAGCGCCGCAGCGTCGTCCAGGAGAAGCTTGTAAAGCTCAACGGTGGCTCCGGACAGACGCGCGCTTGGGGCGTCGGCAACCTGCGCGACGGTCAGGGTTACTTCCTCAGCGGCGCTGAACGTGAGGACATCTGGCGTCAAGGGCCGCAGCAGCTGCGGCGGCCGACGCGCGCCAATCGCACAGGATGCGATCGCCTTGTCCCGCCTCACGGCTCTGCGCAAGCCCGGCGGCGGCGTGCGAGGAATAGCTACCGGGGACGTGTTTCGGCGGCTCCGCCGGGTCAGGGGGGGCTGGGCCTTCTCGCGGCCGAGCGCATCTCACCAGCGGCATACTGGGCAGCATGGGCCGACGCGCTCCCGGTCCTGCGCCAGCGGTATCGGAAGCTACGGACCGCTTGCTCCATGACCTCACCCAGGCCCGGGGTCCGCCGTGTTTGCAGGTTGCCGCTGCCGCGGCGGTGCGGCTCGATGAGGCGGGTTGGGCTGACCGTCCCGGCTGGGAAGCGTGCGCTGGCGATGGTGGCAAGGGGAGCTCGGGCTGGGAGGCCTGGGTGGCAGCGGCACGCTGCTCTCGCACTTCACACTTTCCCCGCTGTGGCCGGCATGTGGCTCGCAGCCATCCCCACAGACGCAGCAACCACCCTTGCCCCTGACCTTATGCACAATGCGGCGCCGCTGCCTTTGACAGACAGGCAATGAGGTGGGGACGGTCGGCCGGGGGAGATCGATGGGCTTGGGGACCACTACCTCGCCTGCCCCCGCACAGACCTGCTGCCTCGCCGCGGCTTCGTCCTTGAGCACGCGTGGGTGCAGGTCGTGCGGGAAGCGGTGGGGTCCGAAGGACGCGTGGTGCCACATGCCACAGCAGTGGCTTGCCCGCACCACTGCCCCACAAGTGTCGCCGGATGACCGCCGTCGCTTCGACTTTGTGGTCTACGGAGCGACGAGGAATGGAGAGGCGCTGTGCGCAGACGCGACGCTCGTCTCTCCCTTGACCCGCGCCGGTCACCTTGTCCCCGGCGCAGATGCCCGCGATGGGGTTGCGCTCGCTGCAGCACGTCGGCGCAAGGCCGCGCGCGATCCCGAGCTCACACGGGGGGCCCACAGAAACTGGTCGTCCTGGCTGCGGAAATTGGCGGTCGGTGGAGTGATGAGTGCCATCAGTTCCTCCGTCAGCTCCTGCGCTTCAGGGCCCGGCGCGCGCCAGCCCCGTTGAGGGCGTCGGCGACGCAGGGATGGGCGCGTCGGTCGCTCTGCAGCGTGCCGTGGCAAGTTCCGTGCTCCGGGTTTGGACCATGCCACCATCCCCCGGCGCGCCGGACGACGTGCCGCTGGGCGATGTCCTTGACCTCGCTGAGGCGGCCGCGCCCAGCCGACTGCCTTTGCAGCCGTGACGCGCTGGCACGTAGTGATGTAGTGGACCTAACTAATCGGGACGAGTTTGCGTGGGGAAAAAAATAGGCACTTTTGTGTTGTTGTTGTTTTGTTGTGGTGTAGTTTCAGATGAGACACCTAAACTACAAATTAAAACTTGCAATGCAACATTTACTTCTTCACGATGTGGAAAATTTTCCGTTGCTTATGGCCTATGGGGCGCAACACCAGATTCAAAAAAGATGTTCTTCAGAATAAGATACATCTGCAGATGTGATACTCATGCCCCCCTCAAAATGTTGCTGACAACCCCGGCCCGCCACAAGCGAGCGATGTTGCAGCCCGCCGTGAGCGAGCTTTGCACGCGTTGGGTCAGATGCGGCTTCTTCCGCCAGACGGGCGCGCTGCCAGCGAGGCCGAAACACTTTCCGACACGCTCAGCGCCAACACGCCTTTCGCCTCGCCCCGGGACGCTGAGCCTTTCGCACACGCCGGTGAGGTGGCCCCGACGTTGCCGGGGGAGGTGACGCCGGGTTTCACGCCGACTGAAGTGCCAGCGCCACCAGAGCAGATGGCGGGCCTTGTGCTCGGCGAGTGGAGCGGCTGCGGCCCGCCCTGCACAAGGGATCTCCCTGCCCGCAACTCGTGGCTCTACGTGCCATTGCTCCACGCGGCCTCGGCCACACTCGCCCCTGCGGCCTCCGGCCAGTGGGTGGCCCATCCCGTGTGCGGCGTGCGGTGGCAAGCACTGGTGCATACACTCGCCCGAGCTGAGCCTGTGCCTGCGGCCCAACTAGTCGCGCTGTGCAGAGCGGTGGCAGTGCTCGACGACGACGCCGAGGCGGCAGTGGTCGAAGCTGAGGCTTTGTGTCGCCGCCTCGACGCGCATGCTGACCGGCTCGTGTCTCTCCCGACGGCTTTCGCTTGCGCTTGCGACGCCCACGGCTATGCGCCCGCCGCCCGCTGTGGCCCAGGCGGCCTTGCTCGAAGCATACGGGGGGCCTGCGGTGGCTGCGGAGGCGGCAATGCTTGCCGATGCCTTGCGTGCTGGCGAGCCACCTCCCGCACACGCAGCAGCATCTCCCACACGTACCGGGCGACCGCGCCGAGGTCGACGTAATCGGACCCCGGTGGAGTCGTCTGCGAGGCGGGGGGGTGGCGACTCGAGCGACGCTGCTTCCGCTGCTCCAACCGCTGCCTGCCTCGCCCAGCCTGCGCGCAGGCCCGCCTCGCCTCCAACCCTTGAAGCGCTTGATGCCGTGGATCTTCTCGCAGAACTTCGTGGCCCCGTGCCGACCCTACAAGACGTCCCGGTCTTCTTGCGCGGCGGGTTGCGTCGCGCCTTGGAGTTCGCCCTGACCGCGCTGCGGGCGGCTTCTGCCGGGCCGGCAGAGGAGGCTGTACGCGCACGAGCTTGGAAACTTTTCCTCCTTACGCCTCGCATGCTCCTCGCGCGGACGGCAGAGACCGGTGCTGCAGGCAGTCGCGAGCTATTGGCCCGCGTTGGTGCGTACGAGCGAGCCGAATGGCCCGCCCTGTTGGAACGCGCGCGCGCTCAGCATCGGCCCGCCCGCGGAGCGAGCAACATCGCCGATGCAAAGGCTGCTGCGGCCCACCGACGCGCGCGCAGCTTGCGTGCTTGCAAGCGCGGCAGCGCGCCGGGCTTGTCGGGAGCGCGGGCCGAACACTACAAAGTCCTGCTAGATCAGGCCGATGCTCTGGAACTGCTGGCCGAGGCTGCCACCCTCCTCGCCCGTGCTGACGTGCCCCAGGAAGTCGCTGCCGGCATTGCGCTTGCACGTATGACTGCCATCCAGAAGCCTGGAGGCGGGGTCCGTGGCATCGCCACTGGCGACACGTTCCGGCGGCTTGTTTCCCGCACGTTGGCCGCCTCCCACGCTGCCACATTCGATGAGGCGACCCGACCATTCCAACATGCCTTAAGCACTCGCGCGGGCATGGACGACGCTCTTACAGCGAAGCTGCGGGCCGCTCTCGAACGCGACCCTCAGACCACCGTCGTCTCGCTAGACGGTCGCAGCGCATACGACTGCATTTCCCGTGCTGCTTTTTTGCACAAGCTCCATGAAGTGGCGCCCGCCCTCGTCCCCTTCGCCCGGCTTTTTTACGGTCAGGCCTCGGAGTACCTTTGGTGGGACGAGAGCGGCGAGCGCCATAGCATCTTCCAGGGCGAGGGATGCGAGCACCCCGCGCTCTTCGCCTTGGGACAACATGCGGGGCTGCAGCACGCGGCTGAGAGGCTTCAGGATGGTGAGGAACTCCTCGCGTTTTTGGATGACCTCTACCTCGTACTCCCGTGCCCAACACGGTCCCGTGCAGCCTTCGATACAGCAACGGCGTCTGTGGAGGCCCACACCGGGATCGCGGCCAACCTGGGCAAGACTCGCGTGTTCAACTTCTCCGGGGGACCAGCGCCGCCGGGGGTTCGCGACCTCGGCGACGATGTGTGGCGCGGGGACAAGCCGTTGCTCGAACGCGGCATAGTCGCATTGGGCTGCCCCGTGGGGACACCCCAGTTCATAGAGGCGTGGGGGCGGGATCGCGTGGCGAAGGAAGACGAGCTCCTGCGGCAGCTCCCCCTACTGCCCGACCTGCAGTGCGCGTGGTTGCTCCTGGCGTACTGCGCCTCGCCGCGCGCCAACCACGCCCTGCGAACTGTGCCGCCCGAGTTGATCAGGCCGTACGCTGCGGCGCACGATGCGGCTGTGTGGGGCACGTTGCAAGCTTGTGCTGGTGAGCCAGCCGAGGACGCGGAGTGCCCGGCACGCGCCATCGCGCTGTTGCCCGCGAGCTTAGGAGGTCTGGGTCTCACTCAGGCAACACGCGCAGCCCCCGCAGCTTACTGGGCTGCGTGGGCTGACTCGCTCGCCGTCTTTGAGGCCCGCTGCCCCAGGTTTGCCGCATGGGCGGTCGCGGCTCTCCAGGATGGTACTGGCCCAGCGTGCCAGCGAGCTGCCGAGGCTGGTCGGCAGCTACTCCTCAACGAAGGCTGGGTCGATGTGCCGACCTGGTCGCGGGTTGCTAGGGGGGCGAGACCGCCGGGACCCGAGCCCGACGCCACTGAGCCTGGCGGGCGGGTGCATGGATGGCAGTTTCACGCGTCGCGTACTCGGAACCGTTTCTTCCGCGACCGCGTGTTGCTGCCTTCCTTGTCGCCCGCTCATCGCGCTCTTGTGCGTTCACAGGCTGGGCCCCACGCCGGCGCGTGGCTTACGGCCATCCCAAGTGACCCCCACACGACGCTCTCCCCGGAGATGATGCAGATCGCACTGAGGCGACGCCTCCGCCTGCCGCTTCCGCTGGCCGCAGGGCGTTGCGGTGGGGATGGCGGGCAGTCCACCCCGGGGTGTGGCCGCCTTTTCCAAGGCACGGCGACCATGCCTTGGCTTGCCCCCGCACGGGCCTGCTTGCGCGCCGTGCCAAAGTCGTCGAGCGCGCCTGCGCGAGGCTGTAGGGCCAAGTGGTGCCGCAGCAATGGCTGGCCCATACCACCGCGCCTGGAGTACTTGGGGGGGACCGTCGCCGCCTGGACCTCGTCATCTACGGGGCGACCCCGTTGGGAGGGGCGCTATGCTGCGACGACGCCACACTCGTCTCGCCGCTGGCGAGGGACGGCACGCCCCACTGCGGAGCCGCAGGCCGTGACGGGCCGTGCTGCGCACGGCCGAGCGGCGTAAGCGGGCCACCTACCCCGAGCTGGCACAGGGGGGGGCGCAACAGCTCTGCGTGCTTGGTTGTGAGGTCGGGGGCGCTGGAACGCCGAGGCTGCGTCAGTGGTGCGACGCCTGGTCCGCTTGCGGGCCTGCCGCGCCCCGGCACCTCTGCGCGCGGTTGCCGGTGTCGCCTGGGCACGCAGGTGGTGGAGCGCCCTGTCCGTCGCATGCCAGCAGGCGGTCGGCTCAACGGCGCTGGGGAGGGCAAGGGCGGTAGTGGGGCCGGCGCAAGACAGCCTGCCGACCGTGGCTGCCGTCCTGGCTCTTGGTGACCCGGACGGACCGAGTCGCCTGCCGCTGCGCTGAAGCCCGCCGGCTGCTGCTGCGAGCGTGGCGTAGCTTGCCCGGGTAGTTTTGGAGCCGCTTAGCCGACCAAACGGATCAGCAGGCATAAAAGTCCGCGGGAAAAAAAATGTTGCATTTGTTAGTCTTGTCGTTCGAGGGGACAGAGCTTAAGACAAGACACTTAAACTAAGAAACGATGCGCTTCAGAATAAGGTACGTTTGCAGATGGAACACTCATGCCCCCTCGCGAGAGAATAAAGGCTGCATTTGTCTTGTTTTGCTGGACTATCTTGGCGGTGCGCGGTTGAGTGGTATATATATATATACAGTTACGAGTAGGACTTCCAGTCTTACAACTCAGGCAAGCTGGCTTATAATTCAACATAACTGACCATGGTGTTTATAAGCGTTTATGAGCAATATAGCAAAGTTATAATGCCACTTGCGTTTGGGTTATAAACCAGAATATATGTTGTTGCTAAGTCATATATAAGTCCTGCTCGTGGGAACGTGGAATGTCGTCTGTGGTACCATATAAGTGGACTTAGCTAAGTCCTAGCTAGCTGGTTCGCGGCAGACTTTCTATATTCAATGGGTGATCCTTTCTGTTTGTCGGGTCTCTCGACCTTGGCGTGTCGTGGGCGTGTCGTGGGCATGTCGTGAGCATGTCGTGGGCGTGTCGTGGGCATGGGGGCCGTGTCGCAGGCATGTCGTGGCCGTGTCGTGGCCGTGTCATTTTGGGCTTGAGTCTTGCTTGAAACATCCCCCGGGTGGGGGACTTAGCTCGGAGTTGTAACTCCAGTTGCATAAGTCCGTAAGTCCGCTTATAATTTATAAGCTAATGCTGCGGACAAGCTAAGTGCCACCTAAGTCACTTAGTAAGCCACTTCCCTTGAGCCAAAATGGCCGCATTTGGATTAACCGTCAGCAGCTCACTGAATAACAACTCACAGCATATAGCACCGTGCACGGCGTTCATTAAGCAAGGTAGGAACCATCGAAGGCATCTGACCAATCCAAAGAAACAAGGAAACCAGGTGACCGTACGTGTTTCCCAATAAGGCAAAAAACACAAACGTCAACCAACAAAGGTTGTGTTGCGCGGTCGTCCAAGAACACAAGAGTACTAACAACGGAAGCGTGCGCACAGCACGAGGGTTGGTGCGAGTTTTCTTTCCGGCTTTGCTGTGAACACGCCATTCAATTTTTAACTGTCTGGGGCCTTCGCTGGAGTAATTTTGAAGGGAGATTTGCTTTACACTATGGGAATAGGAACTTCAAGCATGCTGAAGGTTACAAATAGCCCGGTGAAGCGATGGGAACACCGGAAGTCGGATGCTTTTGGTGGTCATTTACGACTTCTATCTGTCAGTAACTCAAGCCCATGTATGGCACGACGGGTGGCAGTTGGCGCCTGTTTGAACGCCGCAGCAAAACCATCAACAACAACCTGTTCAAAGCGACGGGTAACGCCAAAAAAATGACTGCCCCCTAAGGTGCGACCTAGGCCCGACGACGAGAGTTTTGACAATCGCTCAAACGTTTTTTAATCCGCTGTGCGTTGCCCCGGATTGACTTTGCTGACAGTCATAAAAAAATTATTGTCGACAGGCGAGGAATGTCACTTCCGTATTTCACTATTTCCTAGCTTCATTCATACTAAATGAGGCATTGTTTGTCATGACAGCGAGATATAGATAGCGAGTGAACGTGCCTCGAATTAACACAATGGCCCTGCTCACAAGTTCCGCCATGCTATCGCTGCGAATGGTGCTGCTGGGCAGAAGCCATGGCCCGTGGCCAGAGAGGCTCGTTTCTTCAGCGCAGCAATGCGCAGCAGTCTGCAGCTCGTGGTCTATTTATGCAAGGGGTTGATGAACGATACAATGCTAACAGCCGTCAGAATAGACATTGAACAGGGTGCAACCTACTTAAAAGAGACTGGCGACAGCGATGTTGCGTGGCAAATTGGAGTTTCGGGTTGTGTGTTGTCATTGTTGGGAAATGCGGCTGCGTATTCTATATTATGACGCAGGGCGCAAAGCCGATGAGCCTATCGCTGGCGGCCAGCGATGTTGCGGAAGCAAGCAAGCAAACAAAGTTGAGAGCCCTTGTCGCATTTTTTGCAAGGTTTCATGGCATTTTGTTGTTTGATATGGTGTGTGCTGAAGCGATTGATGATGGGGCACAAGGCGCCAGAGATCAAATCACCAAGCTCATCCGCGGCAATACTGCTTGCCTGCATTCTCTCCAGCTGGATTCCACGACAAAGGTGACCGACGAGGCAAGCTCGTGGGCCCCCACAAAAACAATAGTGTCAATTCATGTGGCCGTGAAGATGCCAACGGTGACGGCATCATCCTTGTTGTTTTGTCCTGTGTGGTAGCTTGTGTCATGCCGCTTTGCTCGGGGACACACCGGAGCTGCCTCCAGCACTCGGGGCATGTGTTTGTCATGGGAACGTAGGTTGGGCATGTGGCATTTTCCAATTATCCGACCAAGCGCTGTTGAGTCAAAGAGCGGCATCATTGAAGCTTTACTTGTTGATTCGAGCAGCATAGTCGGGCACATGTTCAATGCAATGTCACCAAAAGCCAGGAAATCATGACAGCGCTGGCACGTGAATTTGACAGCTTGGACTCTCGACTGCGGCTAGCATCCTTCGCCCGCTCCACACTGCACAGCATCACGCTCGTTTGTGGATTGAGGACATCAATATGCGTGATCGCATGGTTCCGGTGGAAACCATTGCCGAAATTCAAGAGTTGCAAGAACCCCAGATCGGATCACGCAGGATGGCCAGAGGACCAAATTGACTTCTACTTGCCATGGGGTTCGGTGCCATGGCTCAGGTTTCTTCAAGACCGAGCAGAACGGGCGGTTACGCATGCAACCCAGTCAGTGTTGCATGAAACATATTATTGCCAAGGGATATTCCGTTGAGGTCGAACGTACGTCGAGACGTCATTTGGAAGTCGTTGATGCGCATCCCGCTGTGCCCTTCTGTTGCATGTTAAATGCAGAGGCAGTGGGTTTTTGATGTTTTGCCGCGTTATGCCGCGTTGCTGTACGCCATCTGAGGCGCATCGGCTGTTCTGGCCTGGAACCCAAGAAAAGCACAGCTGCTAGACAGCGACACAGCCGCCGCACTGAGCAATGTCGTTCCTACCCAAGGTGGTTACAGCATTTGCCCTTTTCCTCACGACTTTTCGATATTCCCGTGCTATTTGTGCCATCCACGACTTCACCAATGCGACATGCAACCAGGAGAGTCTCGGAAGACTGCCCAAGGCCCAAGGCTTCGGGTTTACTGCGTGCGTGCGCATCTAACCGCAAATGCGGCCGTTTCGGGTGATGTTCACAACGGCTTCCATTTTGCCTGTATTTGCCTCATTGGTTCCGTAGCTGCCTTGTGACCAAAGTAGATATCACCTGCATCCGAGGAACAGCTGTTATTTGCAAGTGGTCGTGCAGATAGGACAGCTGGAGTGAAGAGTGGATGGTGCTGATTGCGCCTGAACCAGCCTGCTTCTTCTCGAAGGAGAGACAGCAACCTTGCTACCAGAATGGCAGCTGCCAGTTGAGGCGCCTCAAACTCGTCTCTCCTTGGCTAGTTTTGGTCCAGCAAGCCAGAGTCGGACAGTTTTCGCATGGTGTACATGTCTTCTCGCAAGGCTTGGGATGATAGTATGGTGTGGTATAGTTCGCAAGGGCCCTTCAAATGTTGCGCCCTCAGCTGTGTACAGCTCAACAGCTGCCACGCAGGTCGCTCTGAATACGCTCAGGTTGCAACAACGCCGGGAGTTATGTGCGTGGAGATGCCAACTTGTCAGGGGCTGGCAGCTCTTGCTGCGACTTTTATGATGAAGCTTGGCAGCTAGAAACTTGAAGCTTGTTGGGCGCGTGACATGCCAACTGTATTCTTTGAAACTGTATGGCAGCAGAAGTCGAGGCCAAGTGGATTCTTGGAAGCAAACAGAAGCTGCGACAGCTAGGAGGGTAGGCCGTCGTGCGACAATTTTTATGAAGGCAGTTGTTGTCCCTGGCGCAAGTTCGTCGTGTGGACTGTGCTTTAGTGTCGCTGTGTGTGATCTGCGTTATCAGTGGACAAAGGCAGGTGTTTTGCGACAACTTCGGAGCTGAAGAGAGGCGGCCGCCTGTTTTGGAATGCCGGCCCCCTACTGCAACGCTTCGCACGCTTCGCGGCGCAGCTCCCAGAGGCGGTTCTTGTCCTGGAAGGTCCAACATCTCCTTGGAGCTGTGGGGTTGCAGCCTCGGCTAGGGCTAGGGCTGACTTTGGCTTGCACGGCCCTGAGAGACTCAGCCCAAATCGGCCCAGCCTTGGCTAGGCCATATTGGAGACTGTATCCGGAGAGCAGAAGGTGAAGGACACCCACAACAAGAACAGCAAGAACAGCAAGAACAGCAAGAACAGCAAGAACAGCAAGAACAGCAAGAACAGCCAGAGCAGCAATAACAGCAATGTCAACAATAACAACAATAACAACAATAACAACAATAACAACAATAACAACAATAACAACAATAACAACAATAACAACAATAACAACAATAACAACAATAACAACAATAACAACAATAACAACAATAACAACAATAACAACAATAACAACATGAACAACAATAGCAACAATGACAATAACAACAATACAACAATAACAACAATAACAACAGTAACAACAATAACAACAAGAACAACAAGAACAACAATAACAACAATAACAACAATAACAACACTAACAACAATAACAGCAATGACAACAATGACAACAATAACAGCAGTAACAGCAGTAACAGCAATAACAGCAATGACAACAATATCAACTATATCAACTATAGCAACTATAGCAATGATAACGACGATAACAACACTATAACAACTATAACAACTATAACAACTATAACAACTATAACAACTATAACAACTATAACAACTATAACAACTATATAACAACTATAAAAACTATAACAACTATAACAACGATAACAATTATAACAACTATAACAACTATAACAACTATAACAACTATAACAACTATAACAACTACAACAACTACAACAACTATCGTGGGGCCATGCCTGTTTGTTATGGCGATATCTCTCGATTTTTTCAAGTGCTCTCTGTTTGCGTTTGGAGACGAAGCTTTTTACTGCGGAGGATAAGAACAAGAAATCAAGTGAAAACAGCAATAGTAACAACATGAAGAACACTAGAAATACCAACAACACTAAGGAACAGTATTCGCAAGTTCAACGCGAGTAGCAATGCAAGAAGCGTCAACATACAATAATGGCATATTACGACAAGCGCAACAACGGCAACCACAGCAACCGTAGTAGACAATCTAACGCGAAGCACAAGAACAGGAATAACGATATAATAGGAAAACAAGATGAACAACACGAACATCAATAGCAATATTAGCAAGAATAGTAGTAGCAATAATAGCAATAATGGCAATCATAGCAATAATTGCAATCATAGCAATAATAGCAATAATAGCAATAATAGCAATAATAGCAATAATAGCAATACTAGCAATAATGGCAATAATGGCAGCAGAAACAACAATCATGCAGCAGCAATACCGACTGTAATCACAATATCAACCAGAATAACAGCAACAACAACAAGAATAGCAACAAGAACGAGAATGATACGAAGAACAACTAGAACATACTTCGCAATCATAGCAGTACTCGCAACAATGACAATAATTGCGATGGCAGTAACAGCATGAATAGCAGCAATAACAATACTGGCAATAACAGCAATAACAGCAACAATAGCAATAATAGCAATAATAAGAATAATAGCAATAATAGCAATACTAGCAATAATAGCAATGATAGCAATAATAGCAATCATAGCAATAATAGCAATAATGACGATAATAGCAATTATCGCGATAATATCATTGGGAACAATAATAGCAGTAGTAGCCATAATAGCAATGATAGCAACGATTGCGATTAGCAATAAGAACATTAATCTCAGTCAGAACATTAGCGAAGCAACATAGCAATACTAGCAACACTAGCAATCTAGCAATACTAGCAATCATAGCAATCATAGCAATCATAGCAATCATAGCAATCATAGGAATCATAGCAATCATAGCAATCATAGCAATCATAGCAGTCATAGCAATCATAGCAATCATAGCAATCATAGCAATCGCAGCAATCATAGCAATCATAGCAATCATAGCAACCATAGCAATCATAGCAATCATAGCAATCATAGCAATCATAGCAATCATAGCAATCATAGCAATCATAGCAATCATAGCAATCATAGCAATCATAGCAATAAGCTGTCATAGTTCCAAAACTGCATGCATAGGCTCCAGTATCTTATGTGAACAGAATTGCTAGCATTCTTTACAATATCCAGCAAGAAATGGGACTTGCTGGCGAGATCTCCGACGAACCCTTTGCCTGCAGTTGCTGGCTGGGTATGTTGGGTGCAGTCTTCATCTACCACACCCTATTTTTTGAGTTGACATGCCAACCAGAACAGTCGGCATCATGTACTGCCGCCTGGACTCTGTAACATCTCAGGGGAGATCAATTAGTCACATGGGCGTACCATCATCACGACTCGCAGCAGATGTTTGTGCAGTCATCGTCGTCATCGTCGTCATCGTCGTCATCGTCGTCATCGTTCAATTGCATACTTGACCGTGGGTGGTTCATACTCCTCACCAGCAGGATGCAAACAAGTTCTCCACACGGCCTCGCTTAAGCAAGGCTCAGCAAACCCTCTGCAAGAATGAAAAATGCTGCGCAACAGCCCAGAAGGAATTAAATGAACAGTAGATCCATCCGGGATCTGTACTCACGCCCGAGCACCCTTCGCCGTCAGAGCTTTTTTCAGGGATGCTGACACCTTCCGATCCCGCTGCCACGCGGAAAGGGCTGCCCACATGAAGGCGCCGTCTGGACAGGGCAGGTGCCAAACACAGTCAGCCATATTACCCTCGACAGTGTACCCGGAATCATACCCCAGCTGTCTGGACTGTACAATATAATCATGGACCATGTTAACAACCCCCTGTATCGACATGAAGTCCGACCACAGGTGATGCGGGAATTGGTCCAACATCCAGTGCTCTTGAAACGATGCAGCGAAGCAAACCACATGGAGCTGGATAATCAAACGCCCAAGATATCTATCGCTCATCCTCCCTCAAATGTGGCACAGCGGCCATCTGCACACCAGCATCCTGCGCCACCTTGAAGAGCAGAGTGACTACGGTTGTGCAGTACACTCAACATCGGTGCAGGGGTCACCCTGGGCAATGCGGCAGTGCCTACGTACGTAGTTTGCGGAAGCCCTCACGCAGCAGAAGCAAGATCATCCCAGGCGGGGGGCACCTCGAGACTAGCTGGCCATCACGCAAGTCATTCAAATTCTTGCGAATTGGAAAGAAGGTCGTTGACTTTCGGAGTTGAAGGCCAGGTGACAAAACATGTCGCATGACGCAAGATGGGTGCTCCAACGCCACGAAGAGATGAGCCGGCGCAAAGCTCGCGGCACCACAACTCGCGCGCTCAAGATCTAACCCACGGTGGAAAAAACTAACGATTGAAATCGGAAAACGAAGGTCACGCCGCCGAACAGAACGCCCAAGCTCCCGGGCTGAGCCCCCATGCAGACTTAGCTGCATGTTGCTATCCCGGAAAACGCTGCCCACAAAGAGCAGCGGTGAGACGCAGATCGGCCTTTCAGTCATCCTTCTGGCTTACCCGCCTGCCCCTCGGAGCTGCTTGTAGAGAGCCGATCGTGATCGATCTTGCGCGGTGCAGAGGCCTCGAAGTTTGGTCATCACATAGTTGAGGGCCTCACCTTTCTGGGAGCGAGCATGCAAATTTGGAGCACAAGCTTCCGCAAAGACTTCAGAGCCTTGTCTGCGCTCATCTTCTTGGAAAACTTGTGAGCTTTGGCTTTGGTGCCTAACTCCAGTGAGAATGCGTTGGGGAGCTCTTGGGTTTCTCCAGACACTGGTCCACGTACTTGGCGGCCTTCCACTTCGAGGGGTCACTATCTTCCACGGGAAGCCGATGAAACAAATCCAAGAGATGCCTCCCAGTTTGACTCATGAAACCCGCATGTGAAGCCATATGAAGCCATCTTCCTGGCAGAATGGCGCCGAAGCTGGGGAGGCACGAGGAGCAAAAGCCGCTCTCTGCGGAGGTCATTCAACATCCTGCGCATCGTCATATGCTCTCAAGGATCGCGGTGTGCGACTCTGTAGGCAACAGATGGAGCACTTCCCGGAACCAGGTCCACACCCCCACGTTGGCGAGCATGCAATACATCAGTGCTGGTTCATCACATCAATGACAACCCATAACAGTATTAATAAGCGACAAGAACTGCAATAGTAACAATAGCAATAACAGCAAGAAGAGAAAGCAGCAGATCTCCAATGTTGATCGCAACAATAGAAGTATCACTAACCCCAACAACAACAACACCAAACGTGAACAACCAGAACCATACTGGCCATTAACAGAAATACCATCACTACTATCGCTAACAAACACAAAGCGCACTAAAGCTACTAACAGCAATAGCAGCAATAGCAAGATCAACAACAGTGACAGTAGCAAGACACAACTTTGGAGGCAAACCTCAAAACATCTCCTCAACAAAACATGCGAGCAGACCGACCTCCAGGCGTGAAACCAGTCAACTTCCAAGAGGCAAATGAGCCAAAGGCACGTGAATGTGAACAAAAATGACGAACAAATAGTAAAACAAGTAGTGGCCAGAAGGAGAGCAGGGGGAGTCGGAATAGGTGTACGGCATAGGGGCAGCGCAGTTGTCGGCATGTTGTAGGCATCGGCGTAGTCGTAGCCATAGGCCATCGTTGCAGTAGTAGAAGACTTGCCTGGTGGCGATGTGTTGCAAAAATGAGACTATGCCCTCCGATGCGCTACACCGGGCACTCAAACATTCAGGAGCTGACGGTTTGGGAGGAGCCCCCCAGCCTAGAAGTCTTTGGGGCCTCACTGTGCCCAGGCTGAATTGGGAACAAGATGGCTTAGGGTTCCAGGTTCTTGTCCAGCGGCTGGCTCAAAGCCGGGCTGTATTCCGGTTCTTTTGGGGTTTGGAAGGTGATGAAATGGGGAGCAGGAGTTATGTTTGCCCAGCGCGCATCTGCATGGATTTGGAATGATTTGTGTACCTCTGTCCGTGCATGTGCCACTCAAGACATTCTGGCATACTCATGATGGCTCTGCCATTGGAGAGACACATGTTACCAAGGATCTGCTTGGGTGTGGCCGGCTTGGTGCGGTTGTTTCCGCACCTCATCGACTTCCTGGTCAGGACCCATGCTTGACTTCATGCGCATGACTATGCTGGACCGCCCTGTGCTGCCTTTTGCCTGTGCAGGGGCATCGAATTTTTTGTGTACGCAATCCTCCCCATGCTCGTGGCTTGCTGCAAGTGGGAATGGCTTCCAGCCACTGCCTGGGGTCGGCTGATTGCTGAATTTCGTGGCACATGTGGCGGATCATTGGTGTCAGCGAGGCGCGTGCTTGGAGGAGGTGTCGGCGAAGAGCTCGACGAGCGCTGCAGAGGATTAGCCGGAAGTTGCCGTGTTCCCAATGGGAGGTTTAGGGACATTCCGCCGTTGCGGACGAGATCAGCGAGTGTTGCCCAGGCGCCGTGCAGACGCTGTACAGGGCCCTGGTGAGGATGCACAGCCCGAGGGCTTATCAGGTGCATCATCAGCAGAGGAGCGCCCATCAGCTATTCGGACGCTTGCCTTCATGGGGTGCAAAGATGTGCAAAGTCAAATCTCGGATCTCCTGACTGGCAGAATGGTGTTGCGCCAGCTCAGGAAGAAGCGAAAGTTCAAAGTGAAGGTGTGCTTGTCTTTTGGCAGAGTGGAAACATCAACACCAGGGCCTTCCAGCGAAGTGTGTTCTGGGTGAGCTCTTGGGGTGCTCTGGGCCTTCTCTTGAAGGGGACCTTCTTCGAGTGGGACTGGAAAATCTTGTGTGGAGAGCGCTTGATGTGCTTTCGCTCTGCAGTGGACATTTGTGCAGGCCAGTCCTCAGCATCGGCCACACAATGTCGTGCAAGTTCGGCCTCTTGGTTGCAGATCTGAGTCTTACATCCAGACATTGTAGCAGTGCTGTCTGCGGCTCAGGCAGAAAGAGGTCGGAGAGGTCGTGCAGATCCAGGGCAGTGCTGTGCAGGGATCCCCCGAGCCTGCTGGGGTGCAGGTGGACTTAGGCAGAGGCAAGCAGAAACCCGAGAAGCCAGCGCAGGACGCTCGCACCCCAATCCCAACCCGCATTGTGGTGAAGGCCAGCTCGGCAGCGAACTCCCGAAGTGACCAGCCCATCCAGCCCATGGATGTGACGCTCCTGCCAAGCGCTGTTCCAGCCGTTCAGGTCGCACAGGAGATCCCAGCACGCAGCGTCATCCGGCCCATAATTTCCCCACCTGGCAATGGGCCCAGGGCGCAGCGTGAAAATCGTGAGAGGTCCTTTCAGCGGGAGGCGCCGGCAGGACCGCAGTTGCCGGCACAGGCGGCGAGAAGCGCGGCCCGCGGGGCGCGAGCAGCTCCCCGGCTGGCCCAGCGTGCGGCGCAGAATGCGTGGCACTCAGCCATGCATGATTATGCAATTCAGAAAGCTGTGCCACTAGGCCAGGTCACTGGGTTTTGAGGGCTTGCAACTGTGGGAATTTTCGGGGCAGGGCCTCGGGTATTTTCAAGTTGTGTTTTGTGTCACGATTTCGAAGCCATCGCCAGGTTCGAAGCTCACGAAACCCGAGCAGCTCGAACATCGACAACGTTCCAGCACTTCAAGAAAAAAGCTATGGCCTTTCAGGGCTTAATGATGGCACGTCTCAACCTTCAAGTCAACTTCGTGGGGCTCATGTTTGTCACATGCAACTTTGTTGTCGGTCATGTCCCGGTTCGAAGATTATTTTGAAGCATGTTGAAACCGAGAGGTCAGCCTGGAAGCTTGAAACTGCTTGAGGTAAACCCTCGTGTTTTTTCAAAGCAACTCTGTGGCAACGGTTACCTTCAACACATGCGACCAAGTATGGGAAGAGATTGAAATGTTACACGGCTCGGGCATCAACGGGCTGGGCTTCGCAACGATCCCTTGATGCTCAGTTCTGGCAGTCCTGAAGTTGCGCCCAAGCATTGCTCGAATAGCCTCCCCCCTTCCCCCCTACCGTGCGTTGGGCCCACAAAGCGAAGCAACAATGGCATGTGCAACTACGATACCTGCTGGACGGTTCAGGTGGGAGGCAGCGAAGCCATTACTCTCCTTCGTAGCCAGAAGAAGTCACTGTTGTTTCCTAGGGCTCGCAGTGCTATTGTGTGACGGTGGCTTCAGGAGCAGTCTGTACTTCGGACGAGAGGTTCTTGACTTGTGGAGCGGCTCTTCAGCCGAGGCCATGCAGAGATCTCAGGGTCAAGTTGAGTGGATGCAGACGGCAGCCCAGCTGCGAGAGCTGAGCCGCAACCAGGACGGCATGTGGAGATCACAAGAATCCGCATGCACGCCAGAAGATGCTCTTGCCACTACGAAGAAGTTTGGCACACGAATCAAAATGGGAAAAAGATGCGCGGGAACGTTCTTATCTTCAAGCCAAGCTAGTGTTGATGCAGGAGCATGGCACACAACCGTTGCTCCCTGGGGCCTCTGTGAGCGACCTCAAAGCAGAACGGAGTCAACTCCGCAAAGGCTGGCGCCGCGGCTTTCACAGTCTTGGTGTAATTCCGCATGTGTTCTGGCACGTGTGTTGAAAAAGGTCAGTAGCAGGAACTGGCACCCCACTCTCATTCGCCAGGCCGCGGTGAGCCCGCGCCTGGTCGTGGTGGGCGTGGTGCCCAGGGCGTCCAACGCCCGCCACGTGCGACGCAGCTGTTATAGGTCAGTGCCCCGGTCTTTTCGACCGTCGGCTTCTCAAAATTTACCGAGCATCCCCTGCGCTTGATGGCATTGGGATTGTCGCGATAGTATCCGGTAGTAGCGGATCAGCGAAAATTGAGTCGGAATGCTGACACAAGGTTATGGCTTCTTTCAGCAGATGCCAGTTTTGAGCTGGCTGGAATTCAGGTCCTTGCGTGTACAGAGCCGGCGTTTTTTGAAGAGCGTTTATCCTGTGTTGTTTGTGTGAAATGTAATGCATGAATTCAAGCTGTTTATGCCTGCTTCGGCCACGACTCAAGGTCGTTTGAGCCACTCTCCTTTGAAGTTAGCATTCCAGACAGAATCGAAAGACATGCAAGTTGCTGGGCATGACTCTTGATGTTCGTTCGGGCTGCTCGATGAGGGTGCCGTGCATTCGCGTGCCAGGCTCTCAAGCTATGTTTTCAGCGACAATAACCGCATTGTTTGCAGCACTGAGTTGCAAGAGAATGCAAGAGATAGTCGGTGCACGGCAAGTATAAGGAAGTAGATTCTAAGTAGATGGCGTTTGCTGTATGCTCTCGGGTCAAACTCTGCACCCTGTTCGTCTTGGCTCTTGAGTGTTCTGTTTCAGCCTTGGCTGGCCGCACCGGCTCCACATGGCCTCTGCGCAAGTCGCAAAGAACATAAAGGCATGATGGCTTGCGGTTTGCAGTTTGTGCGGCAGAAGTCTTACGGCTTTGCGCTGGGAAGCTTGCGTCGCCAGGAGCCCTCGGGTGGCCCCTGACTAGATCTTGTGTGGTCATGGCGGCGCGGCCCGTCCGCAAGATTCGGCAAGGTCCGTCATGAATGCATGGATGCAGCTGACACAGGAGTAACTGACAATGCATACAACCATGGCCTTCGTCGTTAGAGCGCTTTCTGCTCCGCCGATCAAGAATCCTTCTCCATCCAAGGTTTGCTTGCTGCTGCAGCACGCCTTGTAACTTGGGCCCCCATCAGCACGACTTCTGGTAGCATGAGACAAGTAAGTAGACTGGTAAACTCTGGGTAAACTCGACTTTGTGTAGAGAGATGTCAAGTATACCTGAGGTGAGGGCATGCCGGTTGAGGCTTGCACGTTTGTTCTGCTGCCGCACTGTCATGTGAAGACCAGCAAGCGTCCAGATGGCAGGAATCTGTCGCCACAACAACGCGAGCAGCCCGTCCGCGCTTTGACCTGCTTGCTGAAGAGGCCCCGGCCGCAATAAACAGTTCGGCATGGTTCGGCCAATTTTTTGTGTTGCAAGTTTGTATTTTATCTAAAGTAGATGAATACAGAATTCTTTTGAAAGAAAGAATGTATGCATATATAAATGGTCCCCCCCCCCCCCCCCCCCCCCCGCAGGACCACACCTTGTATTTACGCTTCTATGCTCTCCTAGCGGCACTGTTTCCACGAAAACCTAGTAATTTACGGCATTGTCAAGGTTTCGGCAATGCATAACCCTATTTGGTTGTCTGTCCTTTGATGTAGAATGTGCTTTTCTCACTACCGGATTCTGGTAGTTGGATTGTGTGTTTTCTAAGCACATTCTTTGGTATGTACAGTACATGGTGAAACAGCGTGGCTGCTTCTCGTTAGAGAATGCCAAGGAAAATTATCTCAGGTCATAATTTCGTTTCAGGAGTTACTTGTTGAAAGTGTTTCCAGACTGAGTAAAATTGAATTGTCCAAACACATCATGCGAGCATCGTGTTTGCAAACTCACCAACATGCCCGCTTACAGCAGCTGTGCGAGGTTGCTTTCAACGCAATATAAGTCTTTTCCAAACTCATCATGCGAGCATAGTGTGTGTGTGTGTGTGTGTGTGTGTTTGTGTTTGCTTGTGTGCAAATTGGGGGCCCCGACGTCCAAAAGCGGACAGCCTCATTTCGCGAACCCAGACATCCAAAAGCGACGGCAGTTACGAGTTATGGCGACGTCGATGCGCACGCCGCCTGACGACAGTTGCGGAAGGCGAACCCCGAAGTCCAAAGCGACGACATTTTTTCCTTGATTCTTTCGGTTGTTTTTTTCCAAATCCTGGGCGGCCTCATTTTTCTTGATCCTTTTGTTTTTTTGATCCGGCAGCCCCCAGGCTCCACTTTTCTTCCCCTTGTTCAGGACATCGAGTCGCTTCCAGAGGACTCCATGCCAGCTGTGGTGCTTCTTGGAATGTGACTTCTGCTTTGTGATCATTGCTTCAGGACATGCACAGAGACCCGGCATTTAGAGAAACCCAAGCCCCAAACCCAACACCCTGCACCCGAAACCATACCTGTGTGTCTGGCCTGCTTGGCGGGTGGCAAAAATGCCAATGCCATAGCTGTATGGGGAACATCGTTGTCCAAGATGTCGTGGTGGCAGGGGTGCCTCAGCTGGCTGCTGGGTTTTCTTCCAAGTAATTTGATTAATCCCTGCATCAGCTAGGCGGGCACCCTCAACCCTAAACCCGTCTAGTGTCAGTAGCCTGGACCCACTGACCAAGATATACCAAGATCCTCGCCCACATTCGCAGGTGTGAGAGTCGAAGCCCTAAACCCGAGTAGTGTTTTCGCCTATGCAGTGCGGGTCTAAAGCTCAAGACTGAATCCTGAAAAAGAACAAAACAACCGCAGCGTTTGGAAGTGGCTGCCCCTTGCTCGGCCGCGACGAAGACATGGCGGCGATCCTGCGCTTGGTGACCGGGGCCGGGACTCGGGTTTCTATAGGGCAAAGTTTCTAGAGCTTGTCGGATTTTATGTATAAACGGGGGTTCTTGCGGGGTTGCGCCTGATGGATCGACTGCCCGTGCGCTCGCCTGGTATGTCCGAGTGTTGGCTTCACAGGGGTTTTAAAAGTACAGCCTTGCAGCCAACTAAATGCACTGGACAGTGGTTACACACACACACACACACCCGCACACACACACACAAACACAAACAGAAACAGAAACACAAACACAAACACAAACACAAACACAAACACAAACACAAACACAAACACAAACACAAACACAAACACAAACACAAACACAAACACAAACACAAACACAAACACAAACACAAACACAAACACAAACACAAACACAAACACAAACACAAACACAAACACAACAAACAAACAAACAAACAAACGCAAACGCAAACGCAAACGCAAACGCAACGCACGCAACAAACACCCACACACACACACACACACACACAAACACCCACACACACACACACACACACACACACACACACAAACACACACACACACACACACACACACACACACAGACACAGACAGACACAGACAGACACAGACAGACACAGACAGACACAGACAGACACAGAGACACAGAGACACAGAGACACAGAGACACAGAGACACAGAGACACAGAGACACAGAGACACAGAGACACAGAGACACAGAGACACAGAGACACAGAGACACAGAGACACAGAGACACAGAGAAACAGAGACACAGAGACACACAGACACACAGACACAGAGACACACAGACACACCAGACCCACACGACACACAGAACACAGGACACACAGACACACCGACACCCAGACACACAGACACACAGACACACAGACACACAGACACACAGACACACAGACACACAGACACACAGACACACAGACACACAGACACACAGACACACAGACCCACAGACACACAGACACACAGACACACAGACACACAGACACACAGACACACAGACACACAGACACACAGACACACAGACACACAGACACACAGACACACAGACACACAGACACACAGACACACAGACACACAGACACACAGACACAAAGACACACAGACACACAGACACACAGACACACAGACACACAGACACACAGACACACAGACACACAGACACACAGACACACAGACACACCGACACACAGACACACAGACACACAGACACACAGACACAC
>CAJNDS010000277.1:30915-179522 GCA_905221605.1 Symbiodinium natans
CCGAATTTAGCTATGTTGCTACGTGTCGGTTAACCCCTACGGGAACCCTGAGCCGAACCCGAAAACATAGCTGTCTACATTTATGTCGTTCGCTCCCTAGCTTACTTCTCGCATGAATCATCGGAAAAATACAAAGCCAGCAAAAAGTCAGACGTCAGGTCGCGCGCCCTATGATTAGAGTGGGACACCGATTCAAGAGACTCAAAAAAGTTGCAATACGTCAGAAAACGAAACAACAAATTTAAGATTCCCGCCATCGCCCCGTCCGGGGCCCACAAGACTTGTTTCTGACTTTTCCTGACTTATGTGGTGGTGGTGTTTGTAACTTCTTCTGGTTGGAAACACTCAGGAGAAAGGTTGGAAAATGCAAAACAACTGCAGAAATAATTCGACAAGATCCGAATAAAGATTGGAAACGGTCAGGAACATGTTAGCTAATCCTGATATCCCCCCACCCTGATAAATGCAGAAAAGGGGTACCAAATTGCAGAACATTTTTTTCTGCATTTTTCCTGTTCCGTGTTTCTCCATATGGTTGGGGGGGGGGGCGTCGAGAGGGGGAAAATTGCAGGCATGCTCTGTGTGGCCGGATAAGGCATGCAGGAAACGTGTGTTGCAATTCCTCGCCGGCCTGTCAAGACCCATTTTTGGGCTTAGGGCAAAGCCCTATATCCCGATAACCCTAAACCGCCCTTGTGCTTGTTTGGGGCCTCCAATGCCTTTTTGGGGGGGGGGACCTACCTTCTACGGGTTGTTGGGGGCCTTTCTGGGGCCTCCCGAACCTTTTTTTGGGTTACGTCGGGGTTTCGGGTTTACGGTTTGGCTTCTGGCCTGAGGCCTCATACTCTGCAACCTTCAACCCTGAATCAAGACCCGAAACCCTAACCCTAAAGGTGTTTCCGGATCGGGAATTGGTGATTTCTTTTGGGGGCTCCTTGTTGCGGCTTCATTCCGGGGTAGCGAAAGGGCAGCTAGCACAAGGGCACTCTGCGTGCAAGAGCGGCAGGAAGCCTCTAAACCCGAAACCCTCAAGTTTAAGGCACCCCGGGTCTTTTTTCCCATCTCTCTTTCTTTAAATTAAAAGTGTTACAATTGCATTAGAGGTATTTCCCAAGAGAAGACTGCTTCTCTAAACCTTAAACCCTAAACTTCACTTCCAGGAGCCGCGCTTAGCTTAGGTGAGTGCTCGGGGGGACTGGGAGTGAACGGGTATCGGTTTAGTGTATTGTACATCATGGTGTGAGAAAGAGTTTTTTTGTCATAACATACCATATTTCCCAACACGAACCCCTATAGACCCTAAACCATAAAGGTGTTTCTGATACCCTTGCGCCAATGCCTTTTTTGGGAGGCCTTTTTTGGAGGGCCTCCCGGAGTGCCTTTGAAGGCCTACAGGCCTTCGAAAATTCTAAATGGAGGCTTTTCTGGGGCCTCCCGAACCTTTCTGCATTCTTTTGGGGCCTCCTTAGTGGTTTTGTCTGAGGGTTTAAGGCTTATGGCTTCGCGTTTAGTTTAGATTCAGGGTTGCTGTTGACGAACTGGAAGTATGTATCTTGGATTTTGCTGGATGTAGCACCCTAAACACGAAACCCGAAACCCTGTGAGCAAAAGGAAGCAGCTGAGGGCCGCCTGAGGGACCCCATCATAGGGAGGATTCAAGCCTTAGATTCTGCATTTTCTCCCTGAGTCTGCTTGGGTCGGGTGGGGGGGGAAATTGAATCTGCATTTTCGACCCCCCCCCCCCCCTAAGGGAGGGGTGATGTCCTGATGCCCCTTTATGAACCCTGCTGACAGGTATCTATTTTTTTTGCGGGTCCTAACAAGTCATAGTAGCTTATGCCTGCACAGGCACAGGAACCCTTTAGAAACATGCGGCCCAGGCTCACACGGTATGGTTGCGTTTCACCCAAAAGCGCCTACGGAAGACTGGGAGGTGCATCTCAAGGCTTGGGCTCCAGGGAGTTGAGCTTGTTCGGTCAAGATTCTTGAGCTCCGCAGGCAGACAGTGTGAACGTCTTCGCTCAGATTCCATCGGACATCTCCGTGAAGCTGCATGGCGAGGCTGAAACTAACTCGGTGCTCTGCGGCGATGCTGCCTCCAAGACCAGTTCAGGGTCCGCGGCTTAGTTCTCAAGTGTTCTCAGCGTGATTTTTGTTCTGCATGCTTCTCGTGGCTCCCTGGGTGTTTGCGGGAAGCTTCTTTGCGGCTTTGCCTGGCCGGAAACGCAGCCGAACAAATACTCACGAAGAGTCACGCAGGCTGATTTCATGCATGGCCTGTTAAATTCTGAGCTGGGCCTTCCCAGCTGCCTTCCAGTGGGGTACAGCGACCCAACACGAGTTGTGTTCGAAGGGGTGTTGTTGTGTTTGGACGGATTCGAAGCCTTGCCTACCGTGTGCGAGAGCGACGAAAACGAGCAGATGTTGAAGAGGAGAGAGCCCAGGCAGATGTACAAGAAGCGGGCCAGCCCTAGATGGTCCAGCTTGAGCAATTGACATACGTTGTCGACAGCTGCCATTATTCAACGGTTGCAACTATAGCGAATGAAACTTTCAGCTGCGGGTCTTGTACTGATTGAAATCCAGAGTGCTGCTCGCTTGCCTCTGCCACTCTATGGCCTTTCGGCAGCAGTGCAAGGAAGCGAGAGGCCAAAGGTAGCAACAGGTAGCAACAGCGCAGCAGACATCGGATCGGGACGTCGCATGCTAATGAAGGCAGCTACAGATGTCCGAATCCGCAGGACCTCTGACCTCTCAGAACTCATGAACTCCACACTCCAAGCTTCAATGGGCCCCATGGCCAGAGTGTTCCGATCGTGCGCATTCAAACATCTGAACGGTAGGAGCGCCGATTCAGCACCTCAGATGCTGGGAAAGAGCACGCAGATAAGACAAGAACAGCACCATGTTTGTCGCGGCGGGTGTCAGAGGTCACGGCTCCTAAGCGGTCGCAAACCCCGCTCCAGAACAGCTCGAGCCTTCATGTTTTGAAGCGCAGAACCCAGCGCCCAGGCGGTGCTGCCAAGGGCGCGCTGCACAACGGAGGAACGAAACATTGGCGGATTTGCCCACAGCCTCCGACAAGCCAGGTCTAGCTGAGCTTTCTGCATAATATGCAATTGTCTTTTTTTCTTTCCATTTGCAGTTTTGTTCGTGCCGGATCGAGGGGCGCGTCTGCGGTGCTTACTGGCACGGGAAGCCAACGGATTTTCGTTAAGAATTGTATAAGTGCAAATGTAGCACTGGAAATGCTGCGTGCGCGCTGCGTGCGCGCGCGCGCGCGAGCGCGTCAACGGCGCGGTGCAGGGAGCCAGGAGGATTTTCGTTGAATTGTGGTGCTGGACTCGCTGCGTCCGTGAGCCGGGAGGACAGAGAGCCGGATGGGCGCGAGAGCACGTCTGCAGCGCATCTGCGGAGCATCATTGGCGCGGGGATGGCGCGTTTTCGTTGAGTTGTATAGTAGAGTACAAATGTGGTACTGGAATCACTGTGTCTTTGATCCGGGAGCGGATCACGCGGGGTACTGTATGTAATCAGCTACCCTGCATCACCTTATATCTTGTTCTGCTCTTCTAGAAAATGTGCATACGGAGCGGACTTTACCGTGGGAATTTCATTCTTGAACTCTTGCAATTCGGATTGTTTTTGGGTTCCTGGCTTGATCTTGTTTTCTTTCCATTTGCAGATTTGTTCGCGCTGCTTTCAGTAGTCGGCCTGGATGAGAGCTTCTCTGTGTTGTCGTCTCTTTCAATATTCGGTTTTTTCAAACCGGCGAGAATAATTTGCACTTGCGAGAAGCCTTCCGACTCGAAAGGTGTGGGCTGACGGGGTTGGGCCATGGTTGGGTGGAGTGGGCCGGCCGGTGCAGCAGGAGAATACCACACAATCGCCAAACCAAAGGGGCAGGCGGAAGCAAGCAACGGCAGCCCAAGAAGATGTACAAAAAAGCTGACAGGAGATAAAGCCTGAAGGCACCTAAAGTTTGCCGAAAGTCCTGAAGCACGGGTCCTCGCCACAAATGGTTGGAAAGGCCCTAAATTCCTAAATTCTCAGAGTTCAGTTATAGTGCTCCGGACCCATGGTCCTGTCAAACCTAGGGTGAAGGCATGCTAGAACGAGGCTATGTTTCAAAGCTCCTTGTGTAGCAGTAGCCCTCAAACCTGAGCCGCGGTTTCTTGTGAGGTACGACTTGACATACTCCGACTCATCTGCGGGCACGAAGGGCATTTTCACTTTGGATGTTGTGAACGAGGCCGCTGGCTATCTGCAGGCAGGGAGAGATGCTGCAGCCCCAGGCCTCGAAGTCGTACGTGGGAGCTCCCAAAAGAAGCCGCAGATCTTTGACCACTCTGTCGAGCAGTTGGAGGATCTGGCGGATTGGATGAAGCAGCGTGCACAGGGGGCCGCGCCTTGGGTGGCCCGTGTGCATGTGAACGGCCCCGACTTGCCCAGGGGGAGCTGGGAAATCCTCTCCTCAGAGGCCTTCCTCACCGTGCCGCTGCAGTGGTATGTGTTGCTCTCTGCCGGCACCCTGCGGCCGATTGTGAAGGAGGTGCACATCCACCCAATGGGCTTGGGAGCCCCGCCTCAAGTTTTGGCCAGCCGAGTGTGCCACTCCAGAATGCTAATGGCTAAATATTCCAAGAACTCCAATGCATTCAGTTGGACGCCTTGGATTCCTTGGACTGCCCCCCCAATCACACGCTGAGAATCCCGCTGTAGCCCCGGAGTGCCCCCTCCACTGCCCCCTACCCTCTGATGATCACCCGTAGAGATTGTATGGCGCATGTTCGAAGGGATGTGTTGCTGCATCGTGAAGATGTTCGGTGCCCAAGGAGCATGGCCACTGCCACCCAAGGAGCTCCATGGTGCCCATAACCGCACAAAGCGGCGGTTAGACCCCATCTTGGACAAGGAGTTCCAGCTTCTTCTGCCGTTCTTGCAGAAGGCTTGGCGCATGACGTGTACGGAGACATGCATATATGTCAAATGGCAGAGGGGTTGCAGCAACCTCGGCCCAGCAGAGAGTTGTAACCGTCAAATCTATTGAAACCAAACGTCCTCAGTAACGAAGGCACGAAGGCAGCAGACAACAGGGGTGCGGCCCGCGATTCGGTTCCAGTTGCCCACTCTTTAGGTCGAGCAAAAGCAGCTCGCGTAGCTCGCTGGGAAGTTTTAAAGCAGCTACAACGCTTGAATTTGCACCCTCCTGCGAATTGGCAGAGACTGCTGGATGTACCAAGCACCCCTGGGGCGGCTCCCTTGGTAGCCATGCTAGGAAGACGGCTGGCGCCTGTAACATTGTAGATCCAATAACAGAAACCTTGAAGGTTCCCTAAGTTCCCTACCCCGGAACGCGCTTTTCTTCAAGTTGTTGCGAGGCGGAGGCCCCTAGCGCCACGGTGGCCTGGGTTCCCCATGTCGGCCGACCGCTGGTCCTCACCAAGGCTACGAATGGCTGGGCGGCCTCTGCCCTCAGCTACACCCAGGACTGAGATACACGAAAGTGTTTGGGGGGGGGGGGGGTTGTACACTAGTACAATTGGGGCACGGTTGGGGGGGATGTTGGGGTCTTCATAGCCGCTGTTGTGGCGAGTCTCTGGTGCAGACATGTTCAGGTGAACGTGCTCATGTTCCTCATTGCTGTGGCTTTCAACGTAGTGGTCGCTTTCACGGTGTCCGCAGGCTTCCTGATGTGGCCAGGGCCTTGCATCAAGTCACTGCGCTAGGCTGATCAGGCTGCTACTGTAAGGCTAAGCTCGTTCCTTCCAACACCTTGACATGATGATGCTGAGTGCCAAGACTTGCGGCCCAGGCTGCAGAACAACGCAGAGGCGCAGGAGGCCGTGGTGGCTGCGTAGAAGGTGTGCAACAGTTCAAGCCTGAACCCAGGCCTCAACAATTTGACACCTAGCCCATCATAACCCGATCACCAGCCATTTCAGGAACTCCGGGACGAGGCTGTCACCACTGCCTCCTCGCACCGCGTTGGAAAGCTTAGTGGCAAGTGGGGACCTCACTCTACCCTTGCCCTTGAACACCAAGCGAGTTGAAGGTGCGTTCGGAAGCTTGTAGTGCTTGCTTTGATTGCCCAGGACCAACACCAGCTGGCGAGTCATTGCCACACACGTGGAGCAGCCTGACCAAGGAGTCATTCTGCGGTGGCGCAAGCGAACAGGTGTGCAGCAGTCTGTGCCGGGGCTGCTCGAAGCTTACCCTTCAATCCCAAATGATCCCCAAACGACCCACAGACATCCATCATCCTCAAGTGGCCGAGGTGTACCTTTGCGTGAAGGCGAAAGCCGACCCTGATCCTTCACGCGGGCTTGAGGGTGACGAGATTTGCATCGACATGGCGAACCAAGAGCGCATTGATATGAAGAGTGAGAGCAACATCATCGTCGAGTTTTTCTTCTCTGCGTCAGGCAGCAAGGGCTACCCCGCGACCGGTGGCTATGAACCCACCGGGAAGGATTTGAAGTGCCAGTACAACTATCGCTTCCAGATCGAGGGCTACAACCACAACCAGGCTCGGGCTTCAGCCAGCCGCTTTCGGAAGTTTGGCCAGTTTCCTCTTCCCCTCCCTCCTGTCAAAGACTTCTGCTGTCCTCTCGTCATCCAATCAGTCTATTCAGACACCCTATTAGTCATCCAGCTGCTCAGGTTCTGGCTCTAGATGAGATGCGTACTCACATGCTCGCGACTCTAGTTCCTCACCTCTTCTTTCATTATCTTTCTTTTTTTCTATTTCTCTCTCTTTCTTTCTCTCTCTTTCTCTCTCTTTCTCTCTCTTTCTCTCTCTTTCTCTCTCTTTCTCTCTCTTTCTCTCGCATCTTTCTAGCTAGTTCTATCTCTTTTCCTCTCTTTCTCCCCCTCTCGTTCTCTCTATCTTTCTCTATCTTTCTCTCTCTTTTCTCTTCTTCTCTCTCTTGCTTTCTCTTATCTCGCTTTCTCGTCTTCTCTCCTTTCTTAGTCTCTTTCCTCTCTTTCCATCTTCTTTCCACTCTCTTTCCCTCTCGTCCCTCTCTTTCTCTCCTTTCTCACTCGCTTTCTCTACTCGTTATCTATCTGTATTGTTATCTTTCTCTCTCTTTCTCTCTCTTTCTCTCTCTTTCTCTCTCTTTCTCTCTCTTTCTCTCTCTTTCTCTCTCTTTCTCTCTTTCTCTCTTTCTCTCTTTCTCTCTTTCTCTCTTTCTCTCTTTCTCTCTCTCTCTCTCTCTCTCTGTCTCTCTCTGTCTCTCTGTCTCTCTCTGTCTCTCTCTGTCTCTCTCGCTCTCTCTCTTCTCTTTCTCTCTCTGTCTCTCTCTCTCTCTCTGTCTCTCGCTCTCTCTCTTTCTCTCTCTCTCTCTCTCTCTCTCTCTCTCTCTCTCTCTCTCTCTCTCTCTCTCTCTCTCTCTCTCTCTCTCTCTGTCTCACTTTTCCGCAACAAGGCCATGTGCACATGGACATATCGGCGTATATATACAAATACGCATGTATGCATGTATTGCCTTAAGCTACAATCACACATGCTCTTTTTGTGGCCCATGCGTGCTTTCATTTTGACATGGAGCCGGTTTAATCACAGTACAAGAGGGAGACACAGGGAAAACACAGTGTGTCAGAGACCCTGTCGGTGCATGAATGTTGTGAGCAAGTGAAAGGTATCCACTTGTGTGAAATAAGCCAGTGAATGCAATGCCTGAGTTGTCCGAATTTGCGCAGGCACATACCCTTCTCTTGTTACCCTCGTGCTGTCCCTCTTCTTGAGCATCCTAAACCCCAACCCCCAGAACAGTGAGCGATCAAACCCCTGAGCCCTAATCCCTCTAGACCCAGGAGCATGTGGCGACCTCAGATTGGTCGAATGAGGTGTACATCAAGCCAAGGAGACGACTCCACCCCGAAGTTGTTTTTTGACCTTCGCGACTTTAGGTCCTGAATACACTGAATGTCCAACCAATTTTCAGCCCTAAACTCTAAAATAACGAGTGCGAGAGCTGAATCCCGAGGAGCACAGTCTTCGACCTGCCATTGCGCATTCTCAAGTCCAATTTCGCAGTCCCGACCAATTCTTTGGAGACTCTTGGCTGTGTCTTCGCACGCTCAGGGATTCTGGTGTCGGGAGACTCCATCATTGAGCCCAGCATGTCAGCTGCCTGCTGTCCGCAAGTGTGGACGTTACAACCAAGGTATTTTGTGGAGCATTTCGCAGAATTCAACATCAGTGGGAAGCATCCGCAACAGTTGGTCATTCTCAGCGGCTCGGACGAACAGTTCAAGAGTCTTGCGTTTTGCGCTGCGCCCATGCTGCCTGCGGCGCTGCAGCGCTGCAGTGCGAGGCAAGATCAAGGTGTGCTACCACAAGAACTGGAATGACTTCCGAGTTCCTGGATTGTGAGAGGGAAGGGTTTGAAATGGAGGCTTAAAAAAAGCTCCCCAAAAAAGGGCACTTCCCCCCACGAAGCTTGGAGCCGAGGACTGCAAGTCAGATTTTTGCCTCACTGCGCACATGGGCGAGAGCAGCGTAAAATGCGAGAAGGACACACGCTCCGGCACTTGTCGGAACTTTGACAAGACCGGCATTTTTCAACCGTTGAATGTGGCTACTTGGCCAGCGGATCTGGTGGGGCTTTGCACAAGGAGTTCTGCTTCAAGGGAGGAACAGATGGCTGTCCGTTTGCTACACTGAGGGCATGGACATTGATGACGACGAAGATGCCCGCACGCAGGACGTGCCAAGGTTGTTGACGCTAAACAAAATCCCCATAAGGGGTTCTAGATCTCACTGGTGAGGATGCCGAAGTTTGGCAGTGGATAAGGTTTTCGCCCTTGAATGTCGCAGTTTCGTGGTGTAACGGTTAGCACTCTGGACTCTGAATCCAGCGATCGCGGTTCAACATGTCAGCGATTGTCAGCGTCTGCTCACCCCATCGACATGAGCATTCAACAAGAAAGAAAGACAAGACAAAGACAACAGAGCCACTAGTGCGAGAGAGATAAATGGGAAATGTTTTTTCTACTTCTTCTCGGCAACTGAGCCCAGACACACAGAGGCTTTGACGGTCTGTATCAGGGAAACGGGCCCGGGTCACATCGATGGCAACAATGTATTCTGCCACTAGATCACTGATGCTCAAGTATGGACGGTTCTTTATGTTTCGGTGTGGTCTGGGTTTGCGCTGTCTCCCTTCGTCTCCCTTCATGCGAGGTCGGTGTGACGGTCGAAAAGTGGTCGCGTTTTGCCTTCCTTTTCATGTAGAGATGGTGTGGGCGATGAATTTAGGGGAGCTCGTCCCGCTTTTTCTCCCTTTGTCTCCGCAGCTGTGCCAGCGCAGTGACAGCTTCCTTTCCTGTCATGAGTGCCAGGGTGTCTCCCCTTGCCTGTCCACAAGCGGCGCAAACCTGCCCCAGAGGGCTTGCAATGAACAGCTTCCAGACTTCAGTTTGGGGCCGTTGAGGCCAAGGGCAGTTCGGGCCCTTGTCGCTCATGGTGCACGGAGATTTGGGCTGTTCGGGGTCTTCGGTGGTGCTGATGAAGTAAGAGCGAAAGTAGCCCATCTTCGCACCAAGCGTCGTCGTAAAAAGGTTGCAAAATGTTCAAAGCAGCAATGCAATGCAGCCTTAAGCACCACTTGGCCGCTTCAGTGGCAGTCTGCCCCCAGCAACCTCGCAAGCAAGCGAGAGGAGCTTGATGAGGCGATCATTGGCCCGAACCAGTCGCTGGAGCTGGGCGCGGCAGACCGGAGGTTCCCAACAGAAACTATTCAGCATGCTGTAGTTTGCATTGATTCAGATTGACCCACCCCACACATGCACACACAGTTGCCACTAGTAGTTTGTCTTGGGCACGTCCTTGAAAAGGCTTACGGACGTGTACATCACCCTGCGAAAGTCGTCGGGGGAAGATGTTGCCGAAGGCCTATCGGATGGCTGAAGACCCGCGCTGACTGGAAAGACTTTTGTTCAGTGGCTTTGCAGCTCCCATGAAACCTGATTCGGCGAAGCTAGTTTACAGGCAAGCTGGATTGGTGGGACCTCGTTGAAGCCTTTGAGCAGTCGGAGGAGCAGCAGATCTTCGTCGAACTTGTTACTGACAAGGTGGGGGGGGGGGGGGGACGTTGTCTCAATCCTGGACTCAATTCAACAGCTCAAGTGGCTCAAGTGGCTCAAGTGGCTCTTGAGCCCAGAAGCCCAGGTTGAAGGCGAGTTTGACGAGGATTGGCTTATCTGGGTCGAGGCCGAGGTGACCTTTCGAAATGAGCTCCTGGTCACAGAGATTGACATCGAGTTAAGGAACGTCCGGATGTCTTCTCTCCCCCACCCAGCCTTCACCCCTTTCCAAAGTAACAGTGCATGTCCGCGGCATTCCGGAGGCATCCCTTTGGCGTCCTTACACCAACACGGAAGCACCGAGGCTGGACCCCGAGTGCGAGCAGATGCCCTTCAGGGACCGCTTCTTTCAGTCGGACCCGCCGGGGGAGTTCCTGGGCTTGGAAGCCAATGAAATAAGCGGGACTTGTTCTAAAGTGTTGCCCTTCTCTTTTTCCATTCTTCAAATGGTTGCTACGACAGAGACTATGGTGGTAGGGGCCATGCTGCAAGAAAGAAGTGCATGGCCTGAAGAAAGTATCCTCTTAGATCCGCCCCTTTGGCATCCCTAGGAGGGCTTTACACCGTCCTCAGCTGCACTGTTGAAGCACAAGTTTAGTTTGGGAGTCCCATCGCATCTTGCCGGATCGGCTCAGAAGCCATGCAGTTTTGGCCAAATCAAAGTTTTGGATGGTTCAGGAATGAGCAGTTTCAGTTTTGAGTTTTTGTTTCCGCGGAGGAATCGTGCACAGAGGCATTGTCTCAAGCCCAAGCGTTAGGTATTCTGACAGGTGGCACAAAAACCGTTCCATGATGATACTTTGATCTATCCGTTGTGTGTGGCGTGTGCCGGTTCCGCTGCTCTGTCGCCGCACCGCTTGTTCTCAACCGATGCATTGGTCAACTCAGCCTGCGACATTTGCCGCAAGGGCACGCCTGTCAAGCGGCTGCCGCGTTTGAGATATGAGTGCCTCATGCGTGAGTGGACTTGAGCCCCCTTCTGAGTTGTACATGCAGAGTTGTGTTTCATCGTTGCGATTGCACATGTGAAAAACGCCCTTGAGCAGTGGATGTCAGAAGTGAGTGACTTTTCTGAATGGCCACTTTGGTACAATGCACGTCCATGATCTGTGTTTTTATCTCGACGCCGTCATGTTTGCTTTTCGGCTTTGCTGATGTTGGGACATGTTGGTTCGATCGCACTCCTTGATGTTGGCGTTTGATCATGTGCATACTGTTTCACATTTAGTTTTGATCGTGACGATCGTTCAAGGACTCGTTTCTCTGTCCTGCAATGTGTGTGTGTGGAGGAAGTGCGGACTCTGATAGCCCAAAGCTCAGGATTTACTACGAGGGCATGGAGCGCTTCGTCGCGTGGGATCCGACCAGTACCCTCGGTTGCAGTGATGGCACTAAAGGGCTCGTTAGTTCAAGCGTGCTAGGCGTCGGGCCGCATCCGTCGTGGTCATCTGTCTGGGTTTAAACACCATGACCCATCCAGCTATCGAGAACTGAGGTGAGTCCCTTGCCGAGCCTTGACAGCAAAAATCTGGCAGTTGTCATGTCGCTGCTTCTTTGAAAGTTGACGTAGGGACTGGGGATGTCTGCAGGAGATCAAGGATTTCGATATCTTCCTCACTTATCCGGATGATGACGCTTGTACCAGCATGAGCCAGTCCAGAAGTGTTTTGCACTTTTTACCATTTCTGACCAGTGATATGGAAAGGACCTGGATCCTGTTTTGCTGGTGGAGAAGGCACAGGTCTCCAATGGAGGGGCCTCGATAATGATCACCTTCCCTGCGCAAGCCTGAGATTTCTCACCTGACAAAGTGACTGTTGAGGCTACCGTTCGAGGTAACATAGCCGTACTTGAGTCCGTGGAACACCTCGTGGAGACAACAACCCAGATGCTGCAATGACCTGCGAGCTTCTGACAGAATTGCTTGCTGAGGCGGGCATCTCCGCCAACTATGTCGTTTGCCAGATGGGCGTTGAGGCGTTCAACCATGATGGCGAGGTCACGTATGCCAGGAGTGCTTTGGCAGACTGAATAATTGTGCGGGCCAGAATGTTGTTTTGGGGTGTGTTTTATGGTAATTGTCCAGGGATTCTACGGGGATGATCTTGTAACTATTTCGGCTCCTGTTTTCCCCCCAACCCCGACGACTGGAAAATGTCGGCGACCTGCTGTGAGGCACCCTTGACGAGCAGATGCCGATGAAATCACATCGGTTCATCATCTGCCGTACTTGGAATCTTGCGGAGTTCGAGCTTATGTATGCGCCGCTTGACGCACGACTCCCTATCAGTGCGAAGGGTAGCGATGAAGATTGGACCCAGTTGAAAAAATGCGGACGGTAGTCTGGAGTGCTCTTCAGCTACCGCTCTTGGTGCAGGCTGTCTTCAGTACCTTGATGTTTCCATTAGAGTATCAATACCGAGGTCGTTCTGCCGAATGAACAACATGGAGATGGAGCGTGTCACGGAGGACGCCCTGGCAAGCTATGGCATGGTGGTGGCACGGGAGCAGCTGAAGGCATTGCTTCGCCACTGAGCTATGCATGCATGTATATAAATATAATATGAATATAAATATGCAAATATAAATATAAAGATAAAGATAATTAAACAAAGAAATATAAAGAAATATAAATAAATAAATATAATATATATATATATAGATATCAAATATATCATATGTTCATACATACACCCTATATATATATATATACATAATGAGAGAGAGAGAGAGAGAGAGAGAGAGAGAGAGAGAGAGAGAGAGAGAGAGCGCGAGAGCGAGAGCGAGAGCGAGAGCGAGCGGGAGGGGGCCCTGAAGTGCGCAGAAGAAGAAGAGAGCGGAGTTGCACACTGAGGAGCTGCATGCTGCTTCTACAGTTGCCCTGAAAATACTCGTTCTGCACATTGTGCGGTTTCAGCAGATTCAACAGCATTAGCCTGATCTTTGGATTGCATGTGGACGTGGTGTTTGGAACTTCCTCGAAACCATTCAAAACCTTTGTGCAGTGCAAGTGCAAGGAGTGCAGGATTGCATAGAATTGCCTGTCAGGTGGTGCACAACCTCCGAAGGAACCTGGTCTTTGAGGAGGTGCTGCAAGATGATCGAGTGCTTGACTGTCCAGGGCTGCACCCCGACCTTAGATTGGAGAAACTGGAAAAAGTTTCCGTAATTTGGGCCTTGGGTTCCGCCAGTGTTCAAGCAAGCTGAGGATCATGATTAGTGAGAAGAACATCATCGCGAAGCATCCCAGCGTCGCCTCGGGTGAGCCGATCGTGATGGGCTCCGATGCCGGGGGCAGTCCAAACCCTACGCGCTGCATGGGAGGGGCTGCCGCTTTAAACCTGATCTACCACCCTGCATCACGAAGCAGGGTGAAACAACAAATGGATCTGTGTAACATTGCAAGCTTGCTATTGCGTTCTCTGCGCTCGGACACCCACAACCTGGCACTTTCAAGGTCTGATCCACACTATTTCCTCTGGCAAGTCGCCTCTGCTTGGTGGCTCCAGTGGTGCTGGAGGCGGACGCTCTGGCGCCCGGGCCGGGCCGATCGTCATCAAGCCACGGGACGGGCTACCCAACCTAAAGTTGCAGTAGCTCGAAGCTTGGTGGGATAGAAGCACGACTCAAGTAAGGCAGCAAAATCCAGGAAAGGGTCTTTGGCTGGGTTTGGCTTGGTTGAGGTCGATCCTTCTAAAGCTTCCACAAATAAAGTCTTCGTGATGCATGGCTGCCAATCCAAAGGGATGCTAGCGTACATGTCTTGTGACGCACACGTGCTTCAGTCGAACCACGTCAGCTTGGTGTGCTTATTGGGTTTCTAGCATGCCTTCATGTTTCCCTCATGCTACCGACCGGAGCTTCAATGCCAAGCCTCAGTTATGAAACGTGCCAGGAGTATCGTGCGACCTTTCAGACAGTTGGCTTCTTGGAGACGCTTGGACTAACGTCGTATGAATGGCCAGTTGACCAAGTCGGGATAGAGACAACGACTCTGTGAGTGGGATGTGGTAGATCTTGGGTCAGCCGTGGCCAAGACTACATACCTGAACTTGAAGACTTCGTTGAAGTTTTGGAGAATTGAGCTGGTAGGAATGCCTGGCCACGTTATCCCAGCATCTTCGATGTTGCATACGGAACTGGCTGGATGCCAAGCTTCTTGTAGCTTGGCGTGATTGGGGCAGACATGTTTCGATGTAGAAGGTTTGCGACGGAGTCGGTGAAGCTTGCTCAGTGTTTGTCAACCAGCACCCTTGAAGTCTCTGTTTCCATCACGGCATGCGCCCATACTGCACGTACAAGGTACGATTTCGTGTAGGAGCCCAGCTTGAGCTGCCCGAATCCACCCGTTCTTCAGATTCTGGCTTCGACGATGTTCTACTAAGTAAGTATCTGATCCTCCTCAGGTTGTTGAACTCGTTCTACCCCGTGGACAACATCATTAACGCATTTGCTCAGGGTGCAGAAGCATTGCAGCTCCAAGTGGCTTACCAGACGGTCCAAGTATTGGGCGGGCGGCGAGTCGTCCCCTGGTGGATCCGAGTTGGGGTTTTGGAGCTTTTGGAGTTCAATTATTTCGTATGAGTGTTGACCTTCAGTGATCGATATCTTCGGGCTTTTCGTGAAAGCTAGCTCCTTGGAGCTTGTGCAAGTTGCTGTTGGAGTTTGGTCCTGATATTTTCATGGGCTAAGATGCACAGAAGGGCTTGAAACCTCAAAACAAACCCCGAATACTTCCCCTCACACACCACCCTCCCCCCCCCCCCCTCCCCCACCACAGCAGCGAGGAACCCAAGCCAAAGGCCTGAAAGCACCAGAAAAAGAGCTAAAACACTCAAGCCGCAACTACGCCACAGGCGGGGGGCCGGGGGACCCGAGCCGCTGATGCTCATGATGCGCACCGCTGAGGCGTGAATGGTCGGCTTTCCAACATCCGCCCCATTGAAGGCTTGCAAGGTCCACATGGGCCAAAACCAACAAAAAACCCACGACTCCACAGGGCCAGGCTCAGGACCATGGCACTGTCTGGGTCAAGTTGGGGGGATGCACTGCTTGGAGCTGCTTGCGGGGCGCCCGCGCCTTCCCTCACCACAGAAAGGGCTTCAGCAGGACCCCAAGCCAATGCTTGAAGCCCCAAAGCAAAGCTTGAAAACGCCAACAAAAGAGCCCAAAATCCAAGGTGCAACCACGCCCCCAGGAAGGGGGAGGGTGTTTCGTGTCGGCCATATCGGCCCATGAACGGGATGCGAACTTTCGGGCTCTCGGTCCGGCCGCTGATCGCTGACGCGCCCGGCCCCGGACCCGAGCCGCTGATGCTCATGATGCGCACTGCTGTGGCGTAGGCTCAGGGCCATGGCGCCTGGTTTTATGAGGTTCCCCACACGTGCCTCAAACCCCCACCCTTGTTGCCCCTGCCCTGCCCCTTCGGGGGTGTAAAAGGGTAGGGTCGATGATGCGCGCCGGGCCGGATCGAGAACGTCTGCCGGCGAATCAGCGGCCGCTCCCCAAAACTGATCGTAGATGCTTTGAGTCGGGTCGGGGAGTTGAGCGGAAAGGGGCGGAGGGGTCCCCTAAAGCCGCAAATCCAAACCCTAAATCTGGTGGAGTCGACGGATATCAGGGATGTTTCTTAATTTTTCGTTTTTGCCTGATTCATCAAAACTCTACCACTTTACAGCAAGCCCGACCCGAGGCCCCAGACCCCCCGTCCCCACTCGCACCTGAGGCCCACCCCCTCCCTCAGACGTAGGAAACTTTTCGCACAACTTGAACTTAGAGAATTACGTGGATGCTGCCGCAAAGACAGCGCTGCCTGCCACCGTCATGCTGCTACTAGTACTAGCTTTCGTTGCGACTGTGGTCCAGGCAGACAACCTCTTGGCCTGTTTGCAAGCGCCGCTGTACGGTCTGGTGCCCTACTGTTGTGAAGGCTTCTTGCGCCACGTCTGCAGTATAGAGTATGACTGAGGTTCTGGTTCGGGGTCAGGTTCGTGATGTGTGGGGATGGAGTTGTGGATTAGGATTTCAAGCAGAAGACGAGGTATTTGCTCCAGATGGCTTCCTTCCTCCTTCTGCCATTTCTGCTGCTGGTCTTTGGCCTTTGCTACGAGCTGGTCGGCATGTTCTTCGCAAGCAACCCCGAGGATTCTGTCTATCACTGTTTCAGCAAAGCCTCATCGAAGCATGAAGCGCATGGCAGCACTGTGTTCTTGACACGTGAGCTTTCCATGGATCAGGAGTACGACGTCGCGTTGCGGTCAAAGTCCCACATTCCTGATATCACCTTCTCTGGCGTAGTGTCAGGTGTGGGCCGCATGATGTGCTGCATTTGACTGAGGCGATGTCAAGCTCTAGACATGTCCAATGCGTGCGGTGATAACTTCTCACGAACCCTCGCTTGCTTGATGGCCTCGAACGCGGGCATCCAAACCCCAAAGCCTCAACACATCCCAGAGACATTCCTATTGCCTGTTTGAACCCCACCGAATATCCGAAATTCTGAGGGATCCGGGCAAGCTTGGCCCCGAGCAAGGTGGAAATGTGACAAGGCCATGCTTAAGGCCACCCCCTGGAGGTCACACTCTCGAGGACTGGATGGAAGGCCTCTCCTCGGTGTCCTTCGTGGCCTTGGTGGGCAGCACGGCGACCAGCGTGCTCGTGCTCCTCTTGATTTGTGAGTCCAACTTTCTGAGGCGGGAGATGTGGGAGGGACACAAAAAAAGAGCCCGAGCTCAAAGCTTTTATTTACCTTGAGGGTGACAGGCGACGCGTAGCCGGCGCAGCCGATGTAGGTAGCTGTTGTTCCTATCAGGAACTTGCCGCCCTTTGACTTCCAGCACGCTGTACACCGCCTCATCAATGCCGTTGGCAACATCATCGTCACCACATACTTGTGGGCAATCCTGTCATTCATGATCTCGAGTGTTCTATGGTTCGCCATGGTTGTGGTCATCTACCCAGAACAGGCCTTTGCACACACAGTTCTGACTCAATTCAATGGGCCTTGAAGCTATCATCCCTGACAGATGCTGACCGCGCTTGCCTGTGCGGGCGGTCTCGCGGCTGTGTTTGCCACCATGATCTCCGGCCTGAAGACGACGAAGGACCAACCAAAACGTGGCCAGTAATCCAGGCGCACTGGAAGACTGGCAGAAAATGCTGAAGCAGAGCAACTACGCGACACTGCACTTGATACGTGGCAACAACCTGTAGAGCCATGTGCAAACCCGGTAGGGGTGCTGCAAACAGTTTCGGCAGTGAAACAAAGTCGAAGCAAAGTCATGTGCGGCAGAAAATCAAATCGCAGAGCTGGCAGGATGAGCTGGAGCGGTCTCTACGTGAAGAGATACCGGAGGTTTTGGAACTGGTTGGGGCCCTGGGTCGCGCTGCGCAGCGCTTCGATCGTTTTGGCCTTTGGATCGAGGTTTCTGGCTGGAGGGCCGTTTGTGGTATGTTACGGTATGTTGCCGCTAGTTTCTGGGAGAGCATGGGGTCTTGGCAAGGTCCAGCATCGAACATGCACCGCTTGAACCATTCCTCAACCCTCAGCGACGAGGACGCCTTGGGATTGCCTCGCCAGGCCTGCGACACTTTCCTGGACCAGTACGACAAGACCTCTTCCGGACGTTCCAAGGCCTCTTTGGAAACTGCGAGTGGACGCTCAGGAATGCTGCGAAGGGTCAAGCATCTGGGGGCCACCTTTGAGGTTCAAAGTCGAGGTATTGCCAGCACATGTATTGCATTCTGTGCATTGCACGTTGCATCTCCCGAGCTTAGGGGCTTTAGTCCCACCCTTTCTCATAGGGTTTCGTAAAGTGTTCCGGAAGGTAGGGTTTGTCGCCTCAGTGTTGCGTTAGGTCGAGACTTCGCCCTCTAGTGAGTACGGTTTTCGCCATACAGTGTGGTGGTTGTTGAGGCGGTCCGCTGCAAAAAAGTTGTAAATATTTTTTCAATACTCTGATATGCACTGAATCTGCCCCCCCTCACCGAACCAGCCCTGAGCTCGTTCTTCTACCCCATGTCCTCAACTCCTGAGAACCCTCCCGGAGGCCGTGAGTGCCCAGTTCCGCAAGCTGGAGGAGTCACTGGCAGAGCACCTCAGCATGAAGCAGCGGCAAGCTGGCACAGGCGGAGCAGCATAGCAATCGCTCAATGAGTCATGGGTTCTACATCTGCAGCTCGACTGCAATTTCATGTTGGGGCTGCAAGTTGCAGTGGGGTGCCGAGGAATTCCTGCAAGTACGTGCGGGAACGACTCACTCAGAACAGGGAGGTCCAGGACAGCTCTAGCGGCTCTAGCGAAGAAGCGAACAGTGCTAGCATAGCTCAAAGACGTGAAGGACATCATCAGTGTCAGCAAGAAAAAGCCGCCAAAGGAGGTCCTGGGGAGCCTTGGCACGCAGGAACTGGAGAGGGCTTTTAGATGCTTTTAGGTTCTTGCAGGTGGGTCCTGGTGCGCTTAACAAGCAGGTAGGTTCCAAGCTGTGGACGCCTGGTCGAGAAGACTGGCAAATGTGCGAGTTGCAAAGTCAAAGCGAGAAGTGAAGTCTGAAAGCCAACATTCTTCAAAGCTCTGTGCAAGAGTGACAACACCGGCCTTTTGGCACGCTGATGCCAAGGTGCTTGTTCAACCGCGCGCTTGTCAAGGCGAAGAACTGGGCCTCCATTACGGCCAGCGAGTGCCCTGCCAGCATCCAAGGCGTGGCTTCAAGACCGTGCCGTTGCGACAGCGACAGCTTCGTAAGACAGCCTTCCTTAGCCGAATTAGGATGAGTTTGAAATCAGGAACGGCGAGGGCAACGCGATCGAAACAACCGAGAACGTGCTCGAGTCTTTAGGCGGTGACCTCAGCAACCTTATTGCATCTGCTTTGGCTCTCGACCCACATATAATATGCTTGAGAAACGTATGAATGCAATCTCCGAACTTGTTCATGCGGCTGCGCTCAGAAGTTGCCGACTGTGGCAAGGCCTCCCGCAAGAGGACACGAGTGTGATGCCTTACCTGGATCTGCGACTTGGATTTTCCGATCAGTCGCAGATCTTGCTAGGTATAGAAGAGCTTGCCAAGTCGAGTCAGCATAATTAGATGACCCACAAGTTGTCACAAGGGGGCACAAGAACCCTCTCTACACGAGAAAAGCCTCATGCCAAGGCGCATGCGATTGGAAGACAAAGAACGCGAAGAGGGTGGCGAGAACATCCACAACTACGGATCCGCGCCCTGTGCTGAACGAGACCATATACTTGAAATCCTGCCTTGCCATGGGCTGAGATTTCGCTCTTGAGCAGCGTGCCGGGTTGAGTGGTGGCGCTGAGGATCTGCAGGAGAAGCTGATGAAGGTCTTTGTGCGCATGCAGGAAGCGAGTCCCACCATGATTCATACTTTAGCATACGTCAGCTGCGAAGTGACCATGGTGAAAGACCCTTCCTAGTGGATCCTAGTGGTGCTTCCTCGAGCAGGAGCGCCACATGGAAGTGGCTCCAGATGTAGACGACGCTCTTCGCAACCCGAAGAAGTTGGCGATTTGCAGCTCTTCTGCTTTTGGAGCCGCAATTCGTGCGAAAGGTTTTGCATTCCTCCCCGTCTATAGCCTCTTCATGCAGCTCAGGCAGTTCTAGTAGATAACTTCACGCGATTGATAGGCGAGGCTTGGCCATGAAGCGAAAGCTAAACACCACGGTGCCTGCGAAGTTCGGTTCGCGTGTGGATTTGAACGAGAACGAATGGAAGGTGCTGCTTTCTAAGGGGTAGAATGCGTCGCTTCGCTTCACGTGTCAACTAGGCCATGTGGAATCACAAAACAAATGAGTGAGAGGACTAATGAGTGCTTGGAAGGAGAACAACAGGCGGGTAAGGTAAGATGAGGTGGGAGGCGTTGTTGCAGTCAGTAGCAGCATCAGTGTGCCAGAAATTTCAAGGTCTTACAAGTGCAAGCTCTCACTGCGGCTGTCGGTTTCAAGGCATGTCCCGCGCCAACGCTGCCAAGTTCAAGGCCTTGGAGCGGATCAGCGAGGGCAAAGACGCCCGATCCTCGCTTCAGCTTCTCGGCATGGTGGCTTTTGGCGGTTCAGGAGGTTACCTGGGAGTTTTTGTGGGAGTTTTGGGGATGTGGTAAAGCCTTTGGTGTGTTTTTGGGGTTTGGGCTTGGGATTGTGGATTGCCAGGTTGATGGTTCAGGAGTCCCGCGAGAGTCTCCCGGTCCTGCAATGTCTGCGCTTGGCCAAGCGCTGCACGCTCAGGGCGTCGTGCAAACTAGCATCTAATCTAAGGATCTGCATCCAGGATCTCAACCAGCAGCAAGTGGACAAAGTGTACTTGCGGATGGTAGAACATCTGGATGAGTCGCTGAGCCAGGCGCAAGGGACGGTCAGGTTTGCCGGATTGTGGAGCCCACGAAATCGCACCGGGGCCAGTCACCTGCAGCGCGCTTGCCCCTCAACCTCCACGAAAGTGCGCCAGGGCGAGTGCGTCACCTCGTCACCTGCTACGTGCTTGGCCACCCCCCCCCCCCGCCCCCCTCGAGATGAGGGCAGAGCTGTCGCAACAAGCAGCCTAGTTAGCCCCATCTCCGGCCAGATGTAGCTTACGGCTGCCTGTGCCCTAGCAACGCTAAGCAGCTACGCTTTGAAGAACGCCTCCATGAACTCAGAGAGACGATGAATCATCACAAGCACCGGCCCCCAGGTGGACATCTCAGAGAAAGTGACGCCCTTCGTGGAGACCACACTTCCAGCTGTGACTTGCAGACACAGATGCAAACTGAAAGGAGGTATCGCGTTAGGCAATGAAGTGAAAGGCAGGTGGACTGTGCCAAAGCACGGCTAGTCAGCATTAGTATCCCTCACTGCACGCTGAGAGCACTGGCTCGACATCCGATGTAAAGGTAAGACTTTGAGTCCACGGCAGGCCCCGTATTTCAAGATCGTGAAAACTAACCTCAGCCCAGGAGATTGACAAGCAGGTCCGCTTCGTCCTGGACGAACAGCGGCCCCACAGCTCTGCTCAGCGGCTCAGTTGCTAGGAGGGGTCGTCGACTCGAGGATTTGCAATGCAAATCTGGTTTCATGGGCGTTGCAGGCACTCTGCGATCCGCGTGCATGGAGGGTTCTCCAAGGAAACTCTTCGACACCATCCGACGAAAGAAGAACAGCATCAAGAGAACTGAGGCACCCGAATCTCGTCTTTTGCTGCGGGTGATGGCGTAGAATGGCGTTTCCGAGCCAGGTGAGACAACGACTCACGCTGAAGCGGGCCGATGTGTCGGACCGGGCTGACCATGGCGCTAGTGGTGCTGTGTGCCGATCTTGTAGGCGCATGATGCTAGGCCTATCGGCCATGGGGGTTGCTTGGTTCGGTGGATGTTGGATGAGATGCATGCAGCGTCCTGTGCAGGACGTCAATCAAATATGGTGCAGGGCATGGTGCTTTTTACTTACCAACGACAGGACGGCTTGATAGCATTCTTGGAAGATGTTGGCCTTCTGGACAAGAGCGCCCAGAAGAAAAAGGCAAACGACATGTGTGTGTGTGTGTGTCTTGCACATGGGGCTTGTATCTTCTGTGGCCAGGATCCATCAAGAAATCTGTTGACGCAGTCCACTAAACCTGCACTGCAGACTTCCGGCCAGGCCATGCACTACACTGCCTTTTACAATCGCGTTGAGCGTGGAGTGCACAGCTGGAGGTCCAGGGTAAGAGACGTTATACACTGCACGAAGTGTGGCCGCAAACCTGCGAAGCCCTCGCTGGAAGAACGCGCGCGTGTGCATTGGGCCGGCGTGTGGCATAACTTCCCTCTATTACGGATAGTTGCGGAATGTTGCGAGGTGCCAGGCAAGATTGCATAGGAAAAGCTGCTACATTTTACGGCCGGAGGCGGGAAGATGACGACGGAATGGAATCCAAGGTCGCTTGACAGGGCATTCTGGTTGGTATGGCTGTTTGGTCTATTCCAGGTAGGCTGTTTCCTCGCCAAGCAGCAGTGAATGCTAGTGCCGCGTTGGGATCGAGAATTTTCGCTGCGGTGGGAAGCTGTTGCTCGAAATCGTGTGCCAAAGCTTTTGGGGCGCATTGACATCTGCAGGATTTGGTTGTCGACCCAGCAGACGTGGAAGATTTTGTCCGTGAGCTGGTTCATGGTCAGATCTGGTGGGGTGCAATGGCCGCTCTGCCTCTTCATGGTCATGGAGCCTGCTACTGTAGATCCATGCGCTCTGCTTCAACCGCCATGACCTGCACTGCTTAGAACAGTCTCAGAACTGAGAATCGTGCTTGGCCATGAGGAAAAGATCCTGAAGAACATCGGGTTCCCTTTGGCTTCAGAAAGGAACAAAAGTGAGACCAATGTCCTCAGTCGCGAGCAGGTCATGTACCAGTTCGACACTTGGTCAGCAGAAAGGAGGACTGCTCGTCGAGCTGCTTTTGTCCTTGGGGCAACTCCGACCTTTTTTCTGGCTGTGTCGCACGGTAGGATGATAGCCCGTCACTTCAGCATTCCTCGCAATGGTCGTATGGTCGACTGAGGAGATGGCAGCGGCCAAGGATGGCATGCTTCCCAAGGACAAGTTCCTGGACTTCCTGCGCAAGGCCACTTAATCAGTACCTTCCAAAGCCAGACTGGCAATTCTCGTATGAGGAGCAAATTTCCTACTGCACGAGCATCTTGTTTTTTGCAGATTTCTTGCGCCGATGTGGCTGACGGCGCTGCCGGGCGAATTTGGAAGGCTCAGATGGTGATGAGCCACGGCCGATTTATGAGTTCGAGGAAGGGCACTCACAGCACGGCACCTTCGCATGTCCAAGGCTTCTGCAGCACCTCAACATCTGCGGCTTCGTAGGCAAAGTGCTCGACAAGGAGAAGGACGCAGATGAGACGGACGATGGGCTTCGTGAGATGAGTGTGCGACTGGGCTGGACGAGAGAGTGACGTGCAAGCCCTGTGAAACAGTACAGCCGACAGCACAACTGTCGACTTCAATTCAACTTTAGGCAGCACTGGCCAAACTGGCTCGAGCTGCTCGACCGCAACGTTTGATATCTGGTTCTGTTTGTAGTTCTGCCCAAGTCTGAGCCTTGTGGTCCAAGGCAGGCTTGGGAGAAGGTGGCACCAAAGCTATCGGAACACAGTGAGTCTCGGCCATTTCTGCCGCGCACTCTGATCTACAAGTTCATCAAGTCTGTGGCCTTCTCCGCTGAAGAGAAGAGTCGCGTCATGAGCGAAGACTGGAAGGCCATGAAGGTCGTGGATGAGGAGCTGCTTGGCCCTCTTATGGCAACACTTCCATGATAAAAGAGGGCAGATCTTTCAATTTTTTGCGATTACGAGTTTGTCTACTGCTGGGGCATTCTTGGGACAGGTACGATACGTGGAAGTTGCAGAAGGACGCAGGTGATTCACGGAGCTATCTTTGGGTCAACAGAGGCAAGAGCTTACAGCGGCTGCGGGGGATCTGGAACGACCCTTGGCGCATTTTTCGGGCTTTAGGGTTTGTGGGCTTGACCCTTTGGCAATTTGGCGACGTCTGTGAACACCTTTCTTCAAGCCGGGTCTCGATGAAGATGAACGATCCCCTCATGCCCCCACCTTGTGTCGGCTAGGACGATGACTGGCTTGGGTGCTTCGGGTTCGGGCATGTCGCTATCTTTGCTGCTCTTTTCTTTCGCGAACATTCCTTGATTTCAGTTGCTCGGCCTCCGAGGAAGTTTTCTTGGACATCCTGAGCAAGATGGGAAGCCCAGTGCAGGAGTGAAACTTTTCCTGTGGCCTTTGGGAAGTGGAGGGTTTGTGCTTCCCCATGACCGGAAGCATAGCACTGAGCTCCATCACCAGGACGCAAAACAAGGGCTGCTATTGTTCCAGGAGGCGCTGAGGGAGCAGCGAGGCTTGTCCGCAGCCTTTGGTGCCAGCACAACAGCGATGAATGTCTCGCGCCGCGAGACGCCTCTTTCGGTGCTTGTGCTCAGTGTCATTGTGCTCCAATCTTCAACAACAACCGAGTAAGGGCAAAGAGCATCCCGCGCTGTTGCTTAGAGGTTCACAGGCGCCCAACAGCAGATTACTTGTGCCTGGCTTACCTGTTTCTCTAATGCCTGCGAGCAAACCACACGTTGAATTGAATTGGCAACCTGCCAATCCCACGAATCACAGTATATCGCAATTGCCTGATGACCATACAGATGGCACCACGCGCAATGGAACTTTCAAGTTTGAATCCAGAGCTCATTCCAGGCATCTTCCTTCTCGTATGTAGGGCTCAGGGTAGGTCACTGGAACCTCAAAGCCAGCCCGGCAAAGCCAAGGCAAGGTCACCAGCAGCCGGGACCCCGACGTTCCACATGTAGGGCTCTTTGTATGGCCTGTTTTGGGGAGAAGGCCTTGCCTTCACAAGCCATCTCTCCTGTTGTTTGAGGCTCTGGGTCCGAGGAGTTCGAGGGACTGCTGTCTGTGGACTTCTTGGTGAACCACTGGATGCAGAAGAAGCTGGTGGAAAACACGGACGAAGTGTCTCTACAGATCTTCAAGGACCGATCGTTTGACCTCGTTTAGCTTCAGCTATGGGCTAATAACGAAAGGGAGCCAGCAGTCCTGAGGGGAATGTAGGAATCTTATTCCTGAGCCTGAATCGACAAGCGGCCAAGGAAGCTTTGTCTGCCACGCCTCAACAAAGGAGCTAATTTTTACTTGTTCCAAAGTAAATCCAACAACGAGACTTGTCAACATTGTTCCTCAGCATGTTGTGCAGCTGCAAAGCACAAACAAACGAGATGTAGAACACGAGCACCTTCGGTCATGTCGAAAAACATTCTGTAGCCGTCAGTGCAGAATTTGCCAAAGAAGCATCGTCTGCCACGCCGAAACTTGAGCTTCAACAAGATTGTCCACCCTCCCCCCCCCCCCCCCCCCCCCCCCCCCCCCCCGCCTTTTGTGGCCAAAGCTGGACACCAAGCATCGTTGACCAGGCAGACAACTGGCTTAGCAAATCGAATCGCACAACTTAGTAACTTGCTTCGCCGAGGTGTCGAAGGGGAGCGGCAGCTCGTTGAAGCCGCGTCCAGGGTTGAGTCCACATCAGTTACCCATAGTTACCCTGTATCAAAATGAGAGCAGTCGAAGCAGATCGGAAGCGAATGGGAGTGGCAATCACATTGTCCCGACCGGCCAAACCCCGGACCCGCTGGAGATGGCACATCTGGAAAAACCCCGATTTCTGCAGCCCAATCAATGATTTTTGCAGAGAGGGCCGCGAGATCAGGATGCCCTCGAGAAGGCGGAGTTCACATTGCCCCCGTCCTCGGTGGAAGCGCTCTGGTGCGCCGATTCACGGTCCGACGGTCCGATACCACATGTTGAGTACACAGGACTTACCTGGCTAATAGGCTTGTGGAGACCGGGGCAAACTACAAAACCAACTACAAGATTAGAAGCCAAGTGAGAAGCAGTCGATCTTGTGGAGGTACGCTGCCGACAAGACGAAGTGCACCCACCCTTCCCTGCGCCAGGCAGAGCTTGTGGGGAGGGGCTAAGGCTTCAAGGGTTTTGGTGGACACGCGAATCACTAGAATTCTGTCCTTCAATTAATCTTGCCACCTGATTAATCTTGAAAACCTTGTCTTTATACGTCTCACATGCTTGGACAGCCCGTAACATTCAACTTGCCTACTTTTGCTGCGAAGTGGGGCAGTCTACAATGTTACAACATAATCGACATACGCGCTCGTGGTGCTCGGTCCCGTTAGGTTAAGGACCTCGAGGATCGGCTCGTGTTGCGCGGCGGCACTTTGAAGGGTGCGCCAGTCCCAAAGCCAGGGGTGAGGTCAGGGTTTTTGAGCTTCGTCGGGTCAGGCTTGGGTCGCCCCAAAGCTTCTAAGCCATGGGGGATGTGCTGGGACCGCCTTGGGGCGAACTTGAAGCCCGAGGATGTACATGTCCAGCGGCATGTTCTTCGAGTCTGTGCGCACGCTCATCTCGAACGAGCTGCAGGTTCCCACGCTGCACGGACTGGATGCCAAGGACGGGCTTCTGGAATCTTCAGGATGCTTCTTAGATTCTTGGTGCTTGTGGGTCTTGTGACTGGCGGTCCTCGAGCAACTCTTGAAGGAGATCAAAGCAGCCTTCAAGCAGGTCGACGAGAAAACGGGATGCTGCGGCATCATTGACCCGCACGAGGCGGTGTCCCTTCCAGACAGTTGGACAGTCACAGACGGAAAGACAAGTGGCCCTCAAGGCACTTGTGAGCTGTGATTGGGACAGGTTTGCGAGCTGCTGCTGCTCCTGTCTCAAGAAGGCATGGACCTGCAAACCGCCCCTGCCCCAGACAGATTCGCAGGAAAGAGCCCTCACCAGCCTTTTTCCCTTCCAATGCTCGGGAAATCAGAGCGTCACCCCAGTGCGGTGACAGAATTTTAAACCCCCAAAGATTATCATTTGCAGGGCTTTCGCTGCTTAGTGAGAGGCCGGCTTGCATGTTGCCTATCTAATGCAATCGTCGCAGCTCTGAGGCCAAGTGGTGCTGAAAAGAACCCTGCGGAGAGTGCTTGCAGAAACCACAAGCCCGAGTGAGCTGCGAACCCCTCCAGCTTAGAGCCATAGGTCCAAGCGTCCTTCCAGCAGTTGCACATGAATCTGGACGCAGACGATATCCAAGATGCGTTTATGATTGCCTGATGCCCAGCCTTTCTGGGTTTATGTCATTTCTGAGGGTGTCAAGGGGGATCCAATTTCATTGCACATATGGAGGTTACGGGTCGATCTGAAACCAGGAGGTGTCTGCATTTGGCCTAAGAAGGGCTCCCTCACCGTCCAACCAGGTCTAGACTTGAGCTGTGGAAAGGCTGAGTGAACTTAGGTCGACACCAACTGTGACGACAAGCAGCTGGCCTTGAATTGCCCCAGATGTTTGCATCCGGATGGAGCTCAGTGCTTCCATGATTCCGATAAAACCACAACTCTTGTCACAGGCTCTTGGCGCTCACTCCTTGAACTGTAGCATGTCGCGGATGTTGCTGTATCTCAGGATCGACCTCACAGCTGCTCACTTGCAGGGATGGGCGGTTGATCTAGATCTTCTGAGCTCGGCAAATTCTGTGGCGGTATGTGGCAGAGAGGCTGTACTGTGCTGTGCTGAGCCAGAACAGCAGTAAGGGGTTTTCAAGCAGATTCGTGTGCTTGCTGGGAGCCCCCGATCCTCAGGAGTTCCTCAGCTTGATCGACAAGCTGGTGGACCAGGTGATCCCGGAGCCTTGCGTACAACAGCACTGTCTTCTAGTCTTCTTTCACGGCCGTGGCGCCATGAAACTTACTCTGCCTGCGAAGTGGCGAGCGCTGAGGAAGCCATCTTCGAGTACATGGGCCTCTTGCGACATCAGATGCTTACCTGTCTAAGGCAAGGAAAGGCTCAGGACTAGAAATTCAGGCGGCTGGAGGTGTTGCGCGGTTTCCCGGTGGTGTGGTGGCGGCGTGGCAGAATATGAAGCGTAATTCTGCGTAATTCATGTCCGTATGACCTCAATCCACGCTTCAAAAAAGTTAATCTCTGTATGCGTGGCTTGTCAACGACATAAGGATCTTGTCCAATGTCTTGATCAAAGTGACCACGATCTTGACAATGTTCCTCTTCGTCTTTGCCACACGCCGCACAGAGCCACGTGCAAGGTAGACATGCTGTGACGTGCGGTAGAGCCTGCAGAGCTGCTGCAATGAATCTCCAGCTCGAATCAGACCACCACATTGAAAAAATCGCCACAGCCCAGCAGCTCTAGCAACTGCTGTTTATTGCTGTTTGCATGGGTCGCAAGGTGTCCCTGAACGCCTTCCATGTGAATGTGGGGCAGAAGGCGACCACTGCGGGCTCCTCCATGATCCGCGCGGCCCTGGCAGGCTGTGTGACTGCGCGGTTGGAGTTGCTGTCTGAGGGGCCCGGATGAGTTTTGCTTTGCCAGAGATAGCCAAATGCACCACAACTATGAAATACTATGGGAGTGTGCAGGCTTGGCCTTGCTCGGGCTCCGGAATGACAATTCCCCGGAGTACATGGAGAAGCAGTACAACATTGCCAGGGCGCGGGATTTTGATGCCCAAAGCCCCAAACCCACCCAGGTCTCCACACTGGGTGTTCGCAGGAGCAGCTGTACCGGATCACCGGCGTTTCGCGCAGCCAGCTCGAAGCGCGCCGGCGCACGGGCTCCCTTGGCGCAGGCACTCGCATGAATGTGTTCGGGACAAGGACTTGGGTGTGTAGTGCTTGCGTGTTCTTGCGACTGTCTACCGTCTTCCGTGAGTGACAGCCGCATATCGGAGAGTGCTGCTGACGATTCCATGAAGCTCGACATTGCCTCCACTGCCATAAGCCATAAGCCCTCGCATAAGCCGACCGCAGGGATTTGAATTCAAACCGTAGCAGGCAAACCCAAAGGCAGCGGCAGAGAGAGAGAGAGAAAACCAAGAGTCCTCACCCGCTCGAAGCCTTGCAGCAAAACGAGCCGGTCTTCCAGCCGCCAGGTGCAAACATGTCGTTTTCGAAAGGGCGCTTTGCTGCCAGGCACTGTCGGCTGCTCCGTTCCGGGGATTCCGTCCTGCTTTTGTCAGACTGGGTCACAAGAAGGGACCTGCAGTCGACACCAAAAACCTTGAAGATGAAACGACTGCGAGGGTTTAGGGTTTTGCGGGGGTAGTTTAGGCTTGGTAAGCAAGTGTGCCCTGGCTAGTCTCTGGCAATTGCACAGGCCCAGATGCAAAAGGGTCAGCCAAGCCTCAGCGCCCTCTCACTTCCGAAGGCGGGGCGGCGGCGGTGGCGGCATGCTCGGCAAGGAAGACGACGAGGAAGATGATGGTGGTGGTGACCTTTGAGCAGGCCTCCTATGGATCCAGCGTGGACCTGCAAAAAGATGTGACAAAAACACCCCGGTGGGATGTGCCCTTGATCTCATTTTCGAGATCGGAGTATGCAGCAATTCGCACACGTGCGTCTCCAAGAGATGCTCGCCGGGACAGATGCCGACCGAATTTGCCCAACGTCCACAAGACCCATCAGGAACATCAGGAACTGATGTCCGCAAGAGGACTAATACGTTCACACGTTACTCATCAGTGTATCGGCTTAGTGAATGTGTCGTCCCGCTTCAGACCGTTGGTGCAGTTTAGAGCAACACGGAACTTCAAAGCGCAGGACCCTGGAGTGGGAACCATCCCAGGCATCGGATTTCAGGGTTGAGTTGTAAGAGAGATTGCAGTAGGCTCAGAGCGCAGTGCCGTAAGACTACACGCGGGCAAGGTTGGCCCCCGAAAATTCAACATTGCATGAAGGCCTCGGCCTTGTAGCTAATCTAGGTAGTTCCAGTTAAGGAGGCGCAAGCAGCCCGACCCATCGTCAGACTCACATCCTGAGCCGTGCTGGAAGAAATATGTCTAACGAAAAGCTGTCATTGTCCTATGCGAGAGAAGCGTGCGCCGCCTCGATGGTGCTGCGACCAATGCTGTCGCGCTTGGGAATACAAATGCTGTGCGGCAAATTTCCGCAGCGGCGCCGAAGCACTGGCCTGCAAAATCAAACGCAGGGGTTCAGATGAAGAAGGGTGGTGGTCACGCTTCAGGCCTTTGTTTCAGGGTTGCTCGAACTGCCAAGCCCATTTTGAAGGGCAGCCGCGTGTTTGGGATACAAGAAAGGGCAAAGGAAAGCTCGGTAGCCCTCTCCGATGACTCGCACGAGGAGAGCTCATTGAGCCCACAGGCACCAACTACGCCCGGCCTGGCCAAGAAGTTCCAGGTGAGTGATGCACAAAGGACCTAGACCTAGACTGGTCTGATCATGACAGTAATCACCTAGGCATACCCTCACATACCCCACCGTTGCAGACTCTTCAACGCAGGAGTCTGGGGAAGTGGTGTTCGTGTGTGTTCTAGATCGAATGACCTATTGATCACTCGCATGGAAGGTGAAGCAAGGGGAACGTATCACCAGTGTTTTCAAGTCTTGTGTATAGAGGAGCAATTGTACGACAGAATGGGGCGTAATCGATATCTTGCACAAAGGCGAAGTCTTAAAGAGCCTGCGCATGGTCCTGGCACTTGGCACGGACATTAGCATGCTTAGGGCTTTTGCTTCGCATCTCATGCCGTTCGGTTTGAAGCTTTGGGCTTGACAACGTCGTGCAGCAAGGGCCTGAGGGGTCACTGTTTCAACGCTGTGCCTGGCAGCAGGTGGAGTTGGATAGCCCGCGCCTCAAGTAGGGTTTTTGCATGGCACTGGCAAGATCGTGGGGGCTCAGCGACTCAACGAGGCTGTGCTCCTGCAGCCCTGAGCTTAGGAGGGGAGAAGCTGGCCGGCATCGGCTTGCAGCTGGATGTTTCCGGGCGCGCAAGAACCTCCTATAGGTCAGTGACTTCTCTCGGGCACAGCTTGAGCTTCGTTTTGGGTGGGTCAGGGTCAAAACAGAGGTCGAGGTGGCCGGACTGTTGAACAAACTAGCTATGTTAGTCATGTTGGGGGCAGAGTTCGGGACTTGGCAGGCACGGGGTCGCGCTGATGGGCTGGCTTTGGACTTCTTCTGAGATTTTTAGGGTGCCGCAGGCACCTGCCAGGAGGCAAGAAACGTGATTTCTTCTCGTAACAAATAGCGAGAGTTGTTACCCTTCTTCACTTGGAGTCGTGAAAGGCACCTTCCGTAATTAGGCGAGACTCGTCCGACAAAGACTTACATGGGCAAAGGTGTTCTTCTTGGAAAGAACAAAATAGACACTCTTAGTCTTAAAATTGCGGGAGGCTTTTGTCGGGGCCCTGTGACAATCTCGTCTATTCTTGTCTTTAGGCCTGGAGGCCCTTCTGTGTAGACTCGAGGCTCTGGCCCTGCATGGATAAGTTTATGGATTTGAGGGCGGAAGCCTTTGCCAATTGACACGTTTATTTCGCCGCGAAACCGGGTTGCCGAAGACATTTACTAATGGGACCCTAACAATTTGGTTGTGGCAAGTCATGTTACATGGATTCACCATCCACTGCTGAATCAGACGCTTCAGAAACAGCAGAAGTGCAGTGGAAAATCAAAATAGATAAGGATGGTCTCACAGCCAGAGACAATTAGGAAGAAATTATAACTGACTAATGTTACGAAGGCGAATAGCAATTGAGTGTAGACTGGGTCAACTGGAATTTTGTTACATGTGGTTAACTTGTATTGAAATTCAAGTAAAACAGAACATGTACTTAAACTAAAGTCGCGCAAGATGAAGCCAATGTAATTCAAAAGGAGCAAGGATGTTTCTCCATTCCTCTTTGGGACATGGGCGTGCAGACCAAAACCCGAAGACAAAATCTCTGAAGCCCTAATTTCTCGAGACCCTGCGGTGCCCGTGTTGTGACATACTCAGCAGAGACCATGCCCATGGCTTCGGGCAAATCCTGAACTTCGTATGCAAACCAGAAGCTTGACAGAAGTACCGGCGCTGGCTCTTCGAAGTGGGGCAGCACTAGTGTCAGCGCAGCACTAGCTGCGAAGTATCACTCTGCGGAGACAGTTGCAAGATCGGACTCTTTGTTCTTGAAGCACTGCAGCAAAACGTGGGCAACAGGTGGTCTGAGGATTCACAGCAAAGAGAAGAGCATAAACAGAACGTGCGTCCCCAACCTGGAACAGAGCAAAGCGAAGCATCCACGGAGAATAAAAACAAGTACTTCTACAGCCTCAGGCTTCCGATCAGAAGCTTTGTCTCGTGGTGGGCGTCCAGGCGCTCAGGGAGGGATGGGATTGCCGGTGATTCCCACCTGCTAGTACCATTGTTGCCATCAAGTGGTTTTTCTGTATTTCATGATCATGATGATGGCCACTAAAAGCCCTGAACCCAAAACCAAAAATGCAGTGTGAGCGACGAAGCCCCAGACTCGAAAGCCTAATTGCTCTGCAGGCCGAAGGCCTGGTGAACTGCTGGAACCTCGCGAACCTTCAGAAGGTCAGTTGATGCAGAGATCAGTTCCGGAAATCTGCCAGCTGTGCTTTTCCGACAGTGAATCGATTTCAGTGGTGTAATATGTAGGAGTTCAAGGAAAGACCGACCTTTGGTGTGGTTTTCCGGGCTTGATTGCTTGGGAAAGTGCGGGGGGGGGGGGGGGGGGGGGCAGATGTTCCTGATCTGCCAAGCACCCCTCCTGCCCAGCTGAATGCAATTTCGTGCTGCTCTTTGGAACCCTTGGTGGAGGTGCAATGCTTCGACCGCTTGCTTGAGGCAGTGAGGGTTCCATCGCTTCTTGTGCAATGTGCAAGGCTTGTGAAGATTTTGCATGGTTTCCGGCCTGTGTGGTGAAATCGCTGAAGTATAGGTCCCGCTAGTCAGTTCCCTAAAGCATCTCTTCTGGGCACGGTGAGAGACTTCCAAAAGGTACCAAGCAGGAGAACTCACGAGAACTGACAAGAACTGACTCACAAAAAGGACGTGCTCCTAGCTGGCAAAGGTGAACGGCGAGCCTGGGCCTGCAGATGTCCTGGTTTCGAAGGCGTGCGCCAGCACCAAGTCCCGGCCTTGTGACTTGTTCTTCTGGCCTCAGATGCTGGACCATGGTTCTGTTCTGTGCGGCAATGGATTAGATTCAACTGTGAGAGAAATTGCGCAGCATATGCACCTGGGGGAGGGCCCGAGGCGAGGGATGTACGCAGCAGGCCAAGCCCAAAACTGTCCCCCCCGACGCAGTACAAGGGCCGCCAAGATACCTGCTTTTGGGTCACTTGGGCCCTGCTGGAGCATGGGGATTTAAGGCTTTGAAAGTGGATTCAGAGGTCAGGGTTTTTGCACAAAAATCACTGTGGTCGGATTTCGGTGCGCAAACTCACAGCCCCAGGCTGCTGCTTGAGTTTCAGCGGCCGCGCTCTTTTCAGGCAACGTTTTGGGAAATGCCATGTGCCATGTTTCTGGAGACCATGTGGACTTTCGTGCAGACTCCAGCTTCAGTTCCTGTATGAATAGAGCAGAAGCACCAGCACCCGGAAACCCAGACATGACATAGCCCAAACCTGACCCCTCTGCTCAAGCGCCGTTTTCAGCTCGACCTCCCGCATTCAAAATCCGCCTTCCCTTTCAGTCGGAACTCAAGATGTCTATGTTTGTTCCACGCGCCTTGGAGCTTCAGATAGCCTCTGCGGGGCTCGCCGGTCACGAGCCCGCGAGCCCCCACGACCTCAAGAAGGACGCAGAGGCCCATGCCTCTACGTCAACGCCTCTCTCGCAGGCGAGCACAGCCCCGGCAACTCCAGACCACAAGCCATTCCGACTTCCGAGCGGGTACTTGGAACAGCCCTTTGACGAAGAACACTTCCCGTTACTTACAAGGCAGCTGTCGATTCCCGAAGATGAAGAAGGAGCTTTTGACAGTTCGGACAACTTTCAGGACGTCTACTTCCGAATCCGGAAGCCGCCTGGCCGCGAGGCCATGGAACACGATGTGCGTGCCACTTCCCGGCCAACGGGTTTTGCTTTTGACGTGGCCGGTGACATTCCGGTGGAGCGGCTTGAGCAGAAGCTGGCAGAAGTTAAGCAGCTTTACACGCTCAAGTATGGTGCGGATGTGGATGAGGATGCCGATGTCCAGTACGATGCTGACGGCACTCCGTGGATCCAAACCACAGGCACCGGCATCCCAACGGACAGCCGTGTTGACAGGCTGGAAGAGATGCTGTCTGCTGTCAAGGACATGTACTCCCAAAAGTATGGCCGCGATGTGGACACGGAGTATGATGCGGATGGCACTGCCTGGAACGTGACTCAGGGCACCGGCGTGCCCCGTGACAGCCGTGTGGAGCGGCTTGAGCAGAAGCTGGAAGAGGTTAAGCAGCTTTACACGCTCAAGTATGGTGCGGATGTGGATGAGGATGCCGATGTCCAGTACGATGCTGACGGCACTCCGTGGATCCAAACCACAGGAACCGGCATCCCAACGGACAGCCGTGTTGACAGGCTGGAAGAGATGCTGTCTGCTGTCAAGGACATGTACTCCCAAAAGTATGGCCGCGATGTGGACACGGAGTATGATGCGGATGGCACTGCCTGGAACGTGACTCAGGGCACCGGCGTGCCCCGTGACTGCCGTGTGGAGCGGCTTGAGCAGAAGCTGGCAGAAGTTAAGCAGCTTTACACGCTCAAGTATGGTGCGGATGTGGATGAGGATGCCGATGTCCAGTACGATGCTGACGGCACTCCGTGGATCCAAACCACAGGCACCGGCATCCCAACGGACAGCCGTGTTGACAGGCTGGAAGAGATGCTGTCTGCTGTCAAGGACATGTACTCCCAAAAGTATGGCCGCGATGTGGACACGGAGTATGATGCGGATGGCACTGCCTGGAACGTGACTCAGGGCACCGGCGTGCCCCGTGACAGCCGTGTGGAGCGGCTTGAGCAGAAGCTGGAAGAGGTTAAGCAGCTTTACACGCTCAAGTATGGTGCGGATGTGGATGAGGATGCCGATGTCCAGTACGATGCTGACGGCACTCCGTGGATCCAAACCACAGGCACCGGCATCCCAACGGACAGCCGTGTTGACAGGCTGGAAGAGATGCTGTCTGCTGTCAAGGACATGTACTCCCAAAAGTATGGCCGTGATGTGGACACGGAGTATGATGCGGATGGCACTGCCTGGAACGTGACTCAGGGCACCGGTGTGCCCCGTGACAGCCGTGTGGAGCGGCTTGAGCAGAAGCTGGCAGAAGTTAAGCAGCTTTACACGCTCAAGTATGGTGCGGATGTGGATGAGGATGCCGATGTCCAGTACGATGCTGACGGCACTCCGTGGATCCAAACCACAGGCACCGGCATCCCAACGGACAGCCGTGTTGACAGGCTGGAAGAGATGCTGTCTGCTGTCAAGGACATGTACTCCCAAAAGTATGGCCGCGATGTGGACACGGAGTATGATGTGGATGGCACTGCCTGGAACGTGACTCAGGGCACCGGTGTGCCCCGTGACTGCCGTGTGGAGCGGCTTGAGCAGAAGCTGGCAGAAGTTAAGCAGCTTTACACGCTCAAGTATGGTGCGGATGTGGATGAGGATGCCGATGTCCAGTACGATGCTGACGGCACTCCGTGGATCCAAACCACAGGCACCGGCATCCCAACGGACAGCCGTGTTGACAGGCTGGAAGAGATGCTGTCTGCTGTCAAGGACATGTACTCCCAAAAGTATGGCCGCGATGTGGACACGGAGTATGATGCGGATGGCACTGCCTGGAGCGTGACTCAGGGCACCGGCGTGCCCCGTGACTGCCGTGTGGAGCGGCTTGAGCAGAAGCTGGCAGAAGTTAAGCAGCTTTACACGCTCAAGTATGGTGCAGATGTGGATGAGGATGCCGATGTCCAGTACGATGCTGACGGCACTCCGTGGATCCAAACCACAGGCAGCGGCATCCCAACGGACAGCCGTGTTGACAGGCTGGAAGAGATGCTGTCTGCTGTCAAGGACATGTACTCCCAAAAGTATGGCCGCGATGTGGACACGGAGTATGATGTGGATGGCACTGCCTGGAACGTGACTCAGGGCACCGGCGTGCCCCGTGACAGCCGTGTGGAGCGGCTTGAGCAGAAGCTGGAAGAGGTTAAGCAGCTTTACACGCTCAAGTATGGTGCAGATGTGGATGAGGATGCCGATGTCCAGTACGATGCTGACGGCACTCCGTGGATCCAAACCACAGGCACCGGCATCCCAACGGACAGCCGTGTTGACAGGCTGGAAGAGATGCTGTCTGCTGTCAAGGACATGTACTCCCAAAAGTATGGCCGCGATGTGGACACAGAGTATGATGCGGATGGCACTGCCTGGAGCGTGACTCAGGGCACCGGTGTGCCCCGTGACTGCCGTGTGGAGCGGCTTGAGCAGAAGCTGGCAGAAGTTAAGCAGCTTTACACGCTCAAGTATGGTGCAGATGTGGATGAGGATGCCGATGTCCAGTACGATGCTGACGGCACTCCGTGGATCCAAACCACAGGCACCGGCATCCCAACCGACAGCCGTGTTGACAGGCTGGAAGAGATGCTGTCTGCTGTCAAGGACATGTACTCCCAAAAGTATGGCCGCGATGTGGACACGGAGTATGATGCGGATGGCACTGCCTGGAACGTGACTCAGGGCACCGGTGTGCCCCGTGACTGCCGTGTGGAGCGGCTTGAGCAGAAGCTGGCAGAAGTTAAGCAGCTTTACACGCTCAAGTATGGTGCAGATGTGGATGAGGATGCCGATGTCCAGTACGATGCTGACGGCACTCCGTGGATCCAAACCACAGGCACCGGCATCCCAACGGACAGCCGTGTTGACAGGCTGGAAGAGATGCTGTCTGCTGTCAAGGACATGTACTCCCAAAAGTATGGCCGCGATGTGGACACGGAGTATGATGCGGATGGCACTGCCTGGAACGTGACTCACGGCACCGGTGTGCCCCGTGACTGCCGTGTGGAGCGGCTTGAGCAGAAGCTGGCAGAAGTTAAGCAGCTTTACACGCTCAAGTATGGTGCGGCTGCGGATGATGAGGATGATGTTGAAGTCTCGAATGTTGGAGACTTCATGTATGACAGTGATGGAACTCTCTGGATAAAGTCCGTGACAGCAGGCCGTCGTGACCCCGATGTTTTGCTTGGGGAAATGCTGCCGGAGGCCCAGGAGCTTTGCAAGCAGCGTTTCGACCGTTTCGAAGGCAAAGAGCCAGAAGAGCCCCAGTCATGGTCTGATGCTTCGTGGCTGGAGGTGGGAGGGAGCCAATCGAGTGAGGGCGCTTCGTGGAAGGACACCTGCAGTTTGCAGTGACAGCAGCGTGTCAACTTGAAGTCAACCTTGGATGCTCGGTCAAGAGCGCATTCGGTCACCGAGCCGATGGCTTGAGACACGTGCTGGTACTTTGACTGGACACATCCAAGATCGTTTCTAGTTTCTGCCAAGGCAGATGATTTCAATTCGATCTGCCTCTGAAAGGCTTTAAAGGTTCTAGGTTCCACAAATAAAGCTATTTGTGCTGAGCAGCGTTCTGTTCAGGAGAACGTGACAGCCGGGATACTTCAAGGCACAGCAGGTTGAAGGCTACACTATTGCTATGGCTTCACTAGTACTGCCGAAGTCATTCTGGGCTGGCACGGTTCTACAGCACACTCTGTCAAAAAAACACAAAAAGAAAAATTGAATTGATGCACCTCATTTGAAGTCCCTTGGGACATAGCTTATGATTCTTTGGTCCTTCGGGGCCCTGCAGGCACAAATCCTAGCACAGTGTAATTCGATAGCGCACAGGTACAGATGCACAAGCTGCATCCTTGATTACTGATTGATTCGGTCTTCAAAAGCTTCGCATCCTGAACATGGCCAAATTTTGCCAATGGCCACAACCACATGAGCTCTACCCACCAGTCGCGAACTAAGAGACCTGAGATCACCGAGCTCATGGTGGCTGCCGTTGTACATCCGATGAACTCCAAGCTCTGTCAACCTGCGATGGATGCTCATGCCAATTTCAAGTTGCCCGCTTCCTGGATGCACTTCGACGTCGGGCGAGAGGTCTTCCGTGTACTTCCAAGGAAGGATGTAACAGCATGCAATAAGGAAATCATCTTTGACTAGACACCTCGCCAGACGTACCCTGTGTCTCGGCAACCGTCGATGGCGTGGCTGACGGACATTGACAAAAGTCATGATCAGAATGCGGGTTGCCCTCAGTCAGTTGCGCAAGTGAGGGCACCGGTGTTTTGGCGTGTCTCGTTCGAGTCGCGAGGTTTGGAACCCTCACATCCAAAACTAGAAAACTCCCAGATGCATCTCTTGAAGGTTCGGGTTCACCGCAGGGGCCGCCCATTGGGGTTGCGCATCGCTGCCATGCACTCGGGCGTGTTTGCTTGGGTGAGCTCCAGTGTTTTTCTTTTTGACAGTTGTGTTTTGGCGGAGGATGCTCAGGTTCAGGTTGCAGGCTCGGTGCAGCCTAAGGACCTTGAGATCGTCATCCCAAGTCCCATGGTCTCCAAGTTCGTTTACCATGCATATCCATGAATGTACTTGTGAAAGCTGACGCCGAATCTTTCTGGACTGAGGTGAATTCTCAGCACCCTAGCGCCATTGCAGTCGTGCAGGTAGAGGCGTGAAGTGGCTGTGTCGGCAGTGGACACGGTGAACCCTTAATTTTGAGATTGTTGAGCACTTGCATTGGACAGGCAGAGGGTGCTGTGGAGGACTCTGTGCCGGGAGTTCCAACCGAGTAGAGTCATGCCGCAATGCCGACTGCCTGCTCTTCAAGCCCTTGCAGGAGTGGAATCGGAGCCACCCAAACTTGTCAGTTCAAGCCAGCGACCGAATCCTCGTGGATACCTCAGAGCCGTTTCTCGGGCAGTTTTATCATCAGCATAATATGCCAGTGTATAGAAAGTCCATATATCTCCGTATGTGCTTCTGTATTGGACGTGAGCCTTCACTTGAGAGACGGAGGTAGTAGCTTGCCGTGCATCTCCAACCTATCATTGTAGTTTGCTTCCTTTGCTTGCTAAGTGCGGTTGGAAGGGATGCGGGTTGTATAGTACGGAGGGACTGTGGGCGACGACCATCGCTGAACCCTCAACATCTGACAGGATGCATATTCGATGAGTGCAGCGGGAGAGTCGGCCGTTGCGAACCGGGGTACGGCGACGGTGCTGGCCTGAGAAGTTTCTGCAATCTCTCTCCGTCGAGCCACCTTGCAGTCGATTTCAGGCCTCTGAAGTGCTGCGGGCACTGCAAAACTCAGATGATGCGCCATGGCTGAGGGTGAATGCAATGTGAATGCGATGCGGCCCTCATGCTAAGCGAGTGCTGCAGCCGCGTCGCAGACAGATTTGCATTCAGCATGTGCACAGGTCTGCCTCGACATCCTATCTTGGAGGCAAGATGTGTGAGCAACAGCAGACAAGCTGCTTGCAAAGGCAGCTAGGCTTCACTGTGTAGGTAGGATTGAAAGAAGCTGCATGCGAAGCATGATCGCTTCAATCGACAAGTCGGGGAAGGCATAGCCATCAGGTTAATCTCCAGGCCGCAGTCGTATTCGGAAGCTCCGCATCCAGCGGCTGGCACCTGACCCAACAACCACTCTGACCAAAGCAAATGGTTTGCCTCGCGTTCTTTGTGTGCGCGCCACCTTAGCATGAAGAGAGACGGGCAAAGTCGCGTCCACCAAAAAAGGCCAGTAGAACTCTGCTATACTGCTGGCGTTTGCTCTTGAGATCTGTTCATACAGTTGAAGTACCGCAGCTCGGTTGGCCCAACTCAGCTTCAGAAGGCAAGCTTCACCTGAAGCATACTCAACGGACGAATCTCATTGCCACGTCTCCCAGAAACAACCCCAGTCCGCCGCGGCTCTTCGAAAGCTGCCACCATGGGACAGACATGTTGCGGAGAAGGACCGCATGGCCAGCCGCTGGCCCAGCCGGTTTGCGAGTTCTGTGAATCATTGTGAATCTGAGCTACTTGAAAATTTGAGAACGGAAAATCTCACTGGAGGTCCGTGGGCTTGAGCAATGAGGACTTCATCAACGCCATGGGAAGCATTGCTGAGGATGCTACTTTGGCAGGCGCGTTTTGTACCTTCACTGGCTCAGCTGCTGAGAGTTTAGGCTTCAAACGCCCAACATATAGCAGCCACCAGGAGTTGTGGCTTCCCTGACGAAGCTGGCAGAGGACGAGTTCTTATTGTCAATGATTTGGTTTTCGTTTTATATTCTCATTCTCTCTCTGTATGCTCTCCCTCTTGCCTCTCTCTCTCTCTCTCTGACTCTTCTTGCTCTTTCTCCCCATCTTGATGCAGACATGCTTTCACCTGCTACTCACCTGCTACTCTCAGGGGTCCACGTGCCAGCAGAGCATGGGCTCAAACCAACTTTAGACATACCCTCAGTTTGTGGGTGGTCTAGCATGGCCTTTTTCCATGTCAGCTTTTCCTACCCTGACCCATGTTAGATCCCAATGCGTGATGTCGAAGCAGTCATCAAGGCTCCAGAGCTGGTTGAGAAACTCGAGGGTTCGAGGGCTGGAATCACCGCAAAACAAGAAAAACCAAGTCTAAACTGAGGTTGCGGAAATCCGTGGAAAATGCTTGTTCAGACCCCCACGAACTGTCCAAGCCGCGCCGCTCGGGTTTCGCGGGCAAAAGTTTTTCACAACGGACGCTGGCTGCAAACCCAAGGTTTTCGCCCTGATCAAAACCATGGCCGCATGATATCCTTCGTAACCAGCAATTACGCGAGCCTTGCCAGAACAATTGTGCGCTTTCCGATGAATCTCGGCGAAATGCCAGTTTCGAGATGAGGTGAGGTGAGGTACAGCGAAGGTTTGACTGCTACGGCGCCGGACTGGTGTCCCGTAGTAATCTAATCTAATTTTGTTTCGCTCAAACATAAGGGATGGACCATATGGGTATGGGACAGGATGATGGTCGTGACTCACGCCCCTCCGGGGTTCTGCATGGGCTTTGCCTCTTTGCCATGTCCATCTCTCTTTTTGTATTGTGGTTGAGAGGTCCTATTATTTGGCTGTTGTGCGCACAACAAAATGTGAGGCGGAAGGGGGCCAAGAACACCTAAACGCCTTTCGTTCTGTATTTCAGGACCACCCTTTCCTCAAGCCGACGGGAACCGCACCTTGGCAAATTTTGCCTTGATCGTGCAGCCGTGCAGCGGCTGAAGCAACAATGGTATGCATACAGAGATTCCGATATCCCGTTGTTAAAAGCAGGGATCCTAGTATATTCCCTAGTCAATGAGCGGATCGAGATTTTTGTTGTGGCGCCACAAGCCGGAGGATCTTTTTGCGTAGCTGCTGTTGGGCACCCAAGGAATTCGCTCCTCATCCTCTTCTGTACTGGGTGAGGCGTTGCAGAGAATTTGCGCTCCCTGGCTGATAATTACAGCTTCTGTACATCAGCATGCGAGGAACATCTTGGCCGAAACCTAAGCATCCTGAAAATATTCTGAAATCGGAAATCACAGCCTGGCGTGCGAGAGCGCGAGTGCGAAATTGGTCCAACACGTGTCGCGCCTGAGCTGGTTGGACATGGGTTGGAGTGTTGGAAAGTGCACGAACTCTGTGAGAGGTTGTCGAAGAAGACGGATGAAGCACAAGGTTGCTTAGATCGTATCAACAGCAGCTTGGAGTACGAGATTGCGCAGGCCTTCGGGTGAGAAACTCAGTTCTCATCAGGTTTCATCAGGCGAAGTATATCCAAGGAATTTGGAACCGTCCCGTGCTGGTTTTCTGGGGATTCTCCTGCAACACTTGCCCGAAGATTAACAGCACGGTTTGCATCATGACTCATTCCGCATGCATTCATCTCTTCACTGCGTACCAGATCCGGGACTCCTTCCGCCGCTTTGACCACGATGGGTCTGGGCACTTGGACACCCAAGAGTTCCTTGGCTCTTGGCCAACCACATAAAGCCATGCGGTTAAAGAGCTACTTCGAGAAAGGCTAATTATGATCCAGATCCCAGATCTTGCATTCAGATCGCAGGTCTTGCAAATCTGCTAAATGTAAGATTGCCTGTTGCTTAGAGATATGAGCTCAACAGCAAGCAGTGAGAAACAGAATTCTTTGGCACTCGTTGTGTATGATTTGCCATAAACATCGGCTTCACATGGCCGGGCGAAGAAGTAGAAGCTCAAGACGGGTACAAGTCACCGCAAAGCCCGACCACCAAAGCTTAGGTTCAAGTTCATGTGTGCCTACATTGGCTGGGGCGAGGAGGAGGCAAGCGTGATGGACCCTTGGTGAGATTTAGAATCCGAGAGTGTTCACGACTGGAGCGGCGATGGTTGCAGGAGGTGACGCGCTGGCAGTTGCATGTACTCTTGCAACAAAAGGTGCTGTTTGGATCAACTCCCAGAGTGTTTGCTTCTCTTTTTCCGATACGTCTGTGGCTCTTCGAAGCAACTGCGGGTAGCTCGCCCCGTCAAAAGGCACACGTAGAGCGCGCGTGGCTGCAAGTTTTTGCAGAGCTGGGAGCAACTACCGAATGCCGAATGGATCCTGCACTGAGGATCTGGACAATGACAGCAAGGTGACTCTGGATGAGTTCCAGCGGTTTGTCGGGCACATGGGTGGCCTGCAGCAGCTTTTCCAGCAGCGTCGCCAACGCGCAGCTTGGCAGGACGTTTGCAGAGGCAAGTCGTTTTGCCGCTCTGTATTCTGTCATATTCTGTCTCTCTCTCTCTCTCTCTCCTCCCTCCTTCCCTCCTGCCTGGGTCGACATTGCGCTTGCTGAGAAATGCACACCACAGTTCCAACAGTGGGCAACACCCAGGTGGCACGGAAACAATGGGGCGTGGAGGCGCCGGCCATCATTGAGGCCTCCATTTTCACATGAGAAGAGATGTGAGAGAGGAGAGCTGCTCGGGTGCTTGCTTGTACCCAGCCGCCTGGAAAGGTCGGTGCTCGTGTTCAGGCAGGGCAACGGGGGGAAGAAAGCCAACACGGGAAGGGTTGAGAGATGTTCAGAGTGGCCTGACTCCCTGGCTTCAGGCATATCATCACACCGAGGACCGGACTTAGCAGGGAGAACTGCTAGAGCAAGGAAGCAGGGATGCAGCATTTATAGGTTGAGGCCCTGCCCCCAACATGCCCTGAACATGCCCTGAACCCTAGCAGGATGGCCAGAAGTCGACGACTCTGCGGGAAGCGCAGGTTCTGGAGCTCAACGTCATGCCCAGCAATGGCGTCGGGACCCCAACAGAGTCTCGGTAGCTTTTGCGTTGGGACAGCCAATTCCAGGAACCTGCACGGGGATCCTATGCACATGAGCCTGTTGAATGGGCGGACTGCCTCTGGGCCTGCGTTGCGGGCACTTGCGTGCGCGACTGTCTATGAGGGATCCCTGTCAAAAATGTGCACCGGGATGCTTTGTGACACGTTCGTAGGCTCTTCGGTGGGCGGATTCCCTTGGGGGAATCGGGGAATCTGATTTTGGGCGGGCTGCGTAGCACGTAGCGACGTAGGGTGCTCCCAGGCTTGCTCCTGAGACCCCTGCGCTTGTGCCTCCAAAGGTGTGGATGTGGTAGCACATCTCAGTCAGCCTAGCAGAGCCTAGCAGAGCCAGCAGAGCCTAGCGTGTGGTGCTGAGCAACTCTCAGAACATTTGTCTCTGCTGTCTCTCTAAGGTCAGGTGGCCTGGCTGCATTGTAACAGCAGAGGCTGTTGAGACAGATGGAAGGGAGCAGCAGGAATTCTATGCAGAGCTCAATCACGTGTCACATGGGGAAAGCTGCCATGCGATGCTGAGTCCAGCCTTGAGGCTTGTCTTTGGCTTCGGAGAGGGCCGAGACGCTCGCCAAGAGCGGCAGGCCGCATCAGGGCTGCGTGGCGAGAGTTTCGCTCAGTTCCCGACAGTTTCCTTGCCTGCAGTTGTTGTTCGAAGGTGGTTCCGCCGAACTGGATATTTAGCGACACGCGTGATAGCACCTTGGCCTCCTTGACCTATGTGCAAGGAAGCAGAAAAAGCCCACAAGTTGTGCATCCGACGAATCTTTCCGGGCTACTCATCGTACCGCAGCCATTCCTGTGCCCGAAGGCTCAAGGTCCTGCATGTCCTCAGCATACTAAGGCGACGTCGTGGCGGCATTGCGTGAGGTTGGAATCCTCGAGGCGTGACATCACAAGGAAGTGAGGCTGTGAAAGTTCATGATGAAGAAGTTGCGCGGTTTGGCCCATTCCGATAATGCCCAGAACACATCTTGAAAAAAGGCAGCTCACTGCACTTGCTGAATGTGAAGTATGAGGGGTCTTAGGCTGCTGGGAACAGGGCATGTCCACAGGAACAGCAAGGCTTCTGGGCATCGATCTTCCCGGAGTCAGAGATGCGAGCAGTGCAGCGTCTGACATCTTGCCAGCTCCCTGGCCGCACTTGAAGCAGCGAAAACAAGAACCGGGTTCTGCAGGTCATGGAGGCCTTTGGTTCCTAACGCACCCCTCCCCCCCTTCTACGCTTCCTTCCGAAGCCGCCTGCTTTCTGCATTCAGGCGTGCTGCGCTCGCCAACGTCAGAGCCAACGCAGCTCTGAACCACGTGGCCTGGTGTTGACACATAGGTCACCGAACTGAGCCCTGAGATTGCAGTGATGGAGCACCATAAAATAGGACAGCAGGAGCATCTGGAGACCCGACTGTTGCAAGGACAAGGCTCTTCCCGAAGTGCGGGACCGCTTCGCAAGGCCAGGTGCCCTGAAAAGATTCCGGACAATTTTGGCAGATGCTGTTGCAGCAGGCTTCAGTCGCCTCATTCGGACTCATTCGCAAGATGTCGCAAGATGTCGCCAGATGTCGCCAGAGTGTGCCAAGGCTTGGCTACGGGGAGGCGGAGCTGCAGGGCGTGCTGGGCTGGATCCAGGATCTTGCCCCGATGTGCATTCACATTCACATTGGCACTGTTGGGCGGTTTTTGGAGACCGACGAGTACTACCGGAGTCAGTTCGAGACGGGAACGTCCTGTGGTGCTTTGGATGACAAGAACCAAATTCGCAAAGACTGGGAGACGGAACTTTTCGGCGGGGCCTATGATGAGGCAAAGCCTTTCGAGCGATGCAAGTACGGGGCTTTGGGTGTGATGAACGATTACAGAGGCATCACATCAGCCTACCAGTACGGCGACTCCTACTTAGTCTTGAAGGATGTCCGGCTCCGAGCCACCTTCGCCGCAACGGACTCCGGCGGGATCGCTGGCTCGCGGCTGGCGGTACTGGATAAGTACGCCCATGTGCTGAAAGAGTACAACGACAACGAGCTCCACCGACTCATCGAGGTTGCGATGGCCAATACGTCTCTGGACGATGTGCCGCGCATCCAGCCGCAGCTGTTGCGCGGCCTCACATCAGACACCACAAACGACTGGGTCACCATGGGCTTCCCCGACCTCCCGCAGAAGAAAGGCCGCTACTACTTTGAGGTGGAGCTCATCCGAGGGTGCCAGTCCCCACAGGTGGGTGATCTCTCCAAATTAGAGGGTCTCTAGCTTGCGGCTTCGTAACTCGCAAGACTCGACTCAAAGGTAGAAGGTGACACTGGTCAGGCCAACGTTTCAAGATTTCCAGGGCTCCAGCTAGCGAAGCGCAACTGGAGGTGGGCTTGCTGAGCAGCCGCTTCGAGCTCGCCCCTCGGACCAAAGGTCAGCACCTCTATGGTGTGGGGGACGACGTGCACGGCTGGGCGGTGGATGGGCAGTGCCTCGAGGGCAAGTTGAAACGATGTGGGGTCCCTCTTTCTTGGGGCTTGAAGAATGTTTTCTTGGCAATTGGGTTCTGTAGGCAAGTACTGTAGTCTTCCGCCTTCTGACCTACAAGCTTTGATCCCAAACCCTCCAACGAACCTCTCATGATCCTCAAAGCCACTCCAGGCACTCAATCCTCTGGCACAACGGGAAGAAGTTGGCCTGGAGTCGATCCTGGGCCAACTCCGGACGCGAGCTCTCACAGAATCTCGATTGTGCTGTTGGCCGGGGTGGGGCCAGCAATCCAACACTTCCCTCGTGTGTGAGTGAGTTCTGAGTGACTGAGTGAGTGAGTGAGTGAGTGAGTGTGTGAGCGAGTGGGTGTGCGTGTGTGCAATTTTCGCATCTGACACCAAGTGCCAGTGCTCAGAGCAGAATCGGGAGAATCGGGGGAGCTGGCCGAGGAATGTCGTCGTTGGCATTGCTGTGGACGTGGATGCCGGGAAGATCTGGTTTGCCAGTGTCACTTGGCCTCAAGCGCTGCGTTCTCCAGATGCCGGAGCCTGCTTTGAAATTACAATCGTTTACAATACTCTTCAACTATTCAATGCAAGTGACACAAAGTCTTCACTCAGGACGGAGAGTGGGATGAGGAGGCCGACCCCAGCTTCGGCCCAAGCCTTGTGCCGAAGGGCTCCATGCTCTACCCGGCCCTCTCTTTCAAGGGGCGGGCGCAGCTCCTTTGTCTTCATTAGACCGACCTCACTTGCACTTCTGGAGTCGGGAGATGTCCATTCCTGTCCTGCAGGTTCAACTTCGGCCCGGACTACAAGCACAGTGCCCCCTCCTTCAAGGGCAAAGCATTCCTGCAGTGGCCTGGGATGTCAGACGGCGTCGTCCGCGCCGACTGTCCCATCATCGGCAACTCGAACAACGTCAACATTTACAAAGAGAACCCCGGCCTCGGCGCATTTTTTCTGTTTTCGGACTCATGTGATCAGATCTGTGGCGCTTCGAGCCTGGAAATTCTGCAAGTATGAAGTGTCCAATTCACCCGCATGAATTCCCCCAACTAAGGATCCAGCTACATGGCGAGGTGAGCCTGAAGCGCAACGTTCAGCGGCTCCCTGCCCAAAGTGCGGAATCTGAGCTAGATGCGGCATAGGTAGACTGGATACTCTTCAATTTCTTGATTATCCAGTGCTAGCGTAAGAAATGAAAATCCGCCCAATATTCTGCACCACTGCGGGAAGAACATCGACACAGTACTGGTGGCATGCTTTGTCAATGTTGCTTGCTAGTGCAAGCCTCCTGACGTTCTTGGGCTGCATGAGACCTCCATGGTGCAATGGGCCTTGCGTCGGCACGAAGTTCAATGGTCGGATCCGAGTCGCAATTTCTTTTAACCGCCAAGTCCACCTAGCGCTGACCTTACCGTGCCTTCAGCAACTTTAATTGGGAGAGTTCCCGCCAGTCGGGCATAATGGGGCTGAACAGGGGGATGCCGAGCACTGCCACGCTGCAGATAACCTACTGACTTACCATGATTTACCATAAGGGCATCGCGAAGCCATTCCTTCCTGCAGGCTTGTGGCCAACCGCAAGCACCTCGAGGTGAGGGGACCACAAAAGCCTTCGGAATGAACTTCAGCTACGTCGAGACACCTCATGGTTTGCTGACCCACCCTTTTGCAAGACCTCAACTCTCCAGGAAACATCACAAAACTTAAGGGAACAAGCCGCTGAACATTCCCGACCCCGACCTGGAGGTGTCCAAAAGTGACCGGTCGTGGGCCGTTCGGGTGGATGGGATGGACGATGCTGACGGTCCTGTGGCCTCAAGATTGGAGATGCTGGGATTTAGGGCTCGCGTGAGGTGGAGAATTGTGGCTAGCGGCTAGGGTTTGGGTTGTTGTTTGGTTGTTGTGTTCGAGGGGTGGCTTGAGAGGCTTATGTCATCATCGTGTCGTGGCTTCTTCAACCTGTTTTCAGCTCGAGCTCCTGCGGCTGTGTGCTGGGGTCTGGGTATTGGAAAGGGGCTCAGAGCGAAGGAACGATTGAGCGATTCTTGTGGGCACCACAGAGCAGGGTTTACTCATACCAACCCTGCTTGCTTTAGGAGCTTCTGTGATGGAGGGTCGAGTGGCAGCTTTCTGCACATATGAGGTAGCTATACGCGAAGTGGAGCACGACATGGCAAAGCCATGTACAAGCAACAGGGTGGCCGCTTCGAAATCTCGTACGACAAAGCCTCTGGCAAGTGGAGGCTTACTTCGGATGCCGCTCGGCTACGTGCGAAGCTGCTTACCAGCATAGTACTGTGGAACTGTAGGCGCTTCCAATATGACATAAAGCTGAGACAAAGCGAAGGGCATCCGCGGAGCAATCGGCATAGCTGTAGCAAACGCCGAAAAATCTTTGCGTTGCACATGCGCCTTGCGGCAATGCTCCTCATGTGGCAGGCCAGCCAAGAAGACAAGTGGATCGCAGAAGTGCCTGGAGACGATTCTTTCGAGCCGCCAGATTGTGCAGAATAGAGCTTGCTTCCTTCGGTTTCAGTACAGCGCTAGATGGCTTCGTGGGGGCCAGCCGGGCAGATTCACAATGCAGACACCAAGAACTTACCGTCCGAATGCGAGCCAGCAAAAGCCGAGGCCACCTCGATACGGTTGGCTGGTCCCGCGAGAACGGCAGGGGCGTGTGTGGCCGGGCAAGCATTGCGAGCTGAATCAACTAAGATATTAGTTGATAGGTGTGTCATGTGGTTTGCTTGAGAGCTGGTAGAAGTTTTGTCGGGCATGTGTCTCTCCGGCTTGATCAGCTTGAGGAATGTGTGAGGCTTGAGTGAGGAGTCGCGCTTGCGTTGGGGAGGTCAATTGAGAACATGGAGAACACGCCTTTCCGTAGTCATGATTTCAAGGCAGACTCTTCAAGCACGACTGCAATGCTGCCACAGTAAAACTACTCATCACAAACAAGATGCCACCACTCGACTGGTAGCATGCTGTGCCAGACAACATCTGACATCTCTATTTTTCGGGTTTCAAAAAGACAGCCACCCCGTATACACATGATCCAAATAACAACGCAGAATTGTCAAGTAGTGATCTTTTTAGAGATACTACCTCACCATGGGTAATCCCACGTGTGTTAAGCTGTTGGGGTTGCCTTCCCAGCAGAGACATGCAGGCTAGATATGCTAGATGGAAAAGTGTGCCCGCTGTTTGCACGCAGTCGGCGCGGTAAAGGGCATGGGCATTTGGACCCCATACGAGCATCCGTTAAACTTCGAAGACCTATTTTGCACACACCGTACCAGGCCTGTGAAGCTGTTCCGCTCTGTCATGGCTAAACTCGGCCTCAGCAATGACATGCAGGATTGGCTTCCGTATTGAGATGAGCGCCATGCAGTCAGCCTCGGGTTCCGTTTTGGGGTTAAGATAGGTTGAGGATGGGACGGAGCTATGAGCACGCCCAACTCAGTTTTTACAATCGGCCAAGACGGGTTTCGGGATGGGACGGCCAGTTGGTTTCCCATTCCCTGTCAGCCCCATGCCACATTTTTCTCATTGCAGGCCCAAGGAAGAACATGGCCGGTGGGGGATCGCAGTCGAAGGTTTGTAGGGAAGGCAGTGTCGTACCACCAGTTTTGACGAACTGGCACGGCAAACCCATGCTTGGAAGCGTGTGGAGACGTGCGTTCTTAAAGCCTGACAGGACCACCTCATCAAGTCCTTGGCCGAAAAGGCCGCCGATGCCTCCGAGGAGGAGGTCTTCCGTGTGGGTGAGAGCAGCTCCGAGAAGACTTGGCGGGCTTTTGGGGCCAGAGCCAAATCGGGTTGTGGCGCTTCCAGAAATTGCAACGGTGGAGATTGGGGCGAGATGTCTTTGCAATGCTTGTCTTTCGCAGGGGGGCTTGGGTATGTTGGGGATAGCAGCAGCCTGGCTTCTTTATCTTTGTCTACTTCGGTATTTTCAATACGTGCAGCCTCAGGCTTTCGCATATGTCTGCCCAAGCCATTGTCACTATGGTGGCTCCAGGCACCACCTTCAAGGACGAGTGGACGCAGCTCCAGAAGGAGAACAAGGTCCAAAGCACTGCAGAGGATGCCTGGTCCCGATGTCTGCAGGCGGCGCAAGACGAGGTGCTTGCACGACGCTAGGTTCAAACTCCTCGCCTCAACCAGTTATGACTTTTTTTATAGGTGCGAGAAAAAATCCGAATCACAAGAACATGGAGAGTGTCCAGGACTGTCCCTTCAAAACGTCGTCATCGTCGAAACGCCCACACATCCCTACCCGGCCCGGGCTCATTCCTGGACACAGGACTTCGGGGCGACATGCACCGCCAAGATCCACAGTTACATCTGTAGCCTGCTTGTCCTTTTGCACCCTGCTGTGCCCATGCGTGCAGGACGTCCACATCCCGTCCGCCAGCAAGCTGCGTGTCAAGTTTTCCAACCGCTGTGCAACGACGGACGATTGCGCCTCCCTGCAAGTTCTGGCAGGCCGGGCGCGGGCTTTAGGATGCCGAGATCGATCCCACGGCATGCATCGCACCGGCACGAAAGCCAGGTGGGCTCAGCAAGAGCGCTGCCGGCGTTGGGGCCCGTGCTCACCTCAAGGCAATCACCGGCCCCGATCAGGCACAGTCCGTGAACCTGTGTCAAAGAGTGTTGCAATCACACCTTCTCAAGGGCCGCAAGCAATTGGTAAAACTTTGGGGTTTGGGATTCCCGAAGCTACCCAGGCGGGTGAGTGATGTCGAGCTTCTGCCGTGCTTGAGCAGCCTACCCATGCTGAAACCTGCTGTATGAATGGCCGACCATGCATTCCCAAATTTCCTAACGCTTGCATGAATCTGCCAGTGCTTGCATTAATCCTGTCCCTAAACTGAGTCCTTGCTGCGCACCTCGCCAGACGCGTCCCCCATTTTCATCTCACAAAGCTTTTTGTCGACCCGATAAAGTGGCTAACCCAATACGACAGCCTTAAGTATATCGCAAAACATTGAGTACCAGAATGGCCAGGTCCATGGCACTTTGGCGGGGCAGGCTGAAGGCGGAAAATGGAATTTCGTCTACAGAAGAACGCTCTCCTCTGTGGTAGCGTCGTGGTGTGGCGTAGCAGTAGCAGTAGCAGTAGCAGTAGCAGTAGCAGCAGCAACAGTAGCGGCGGTAGTAGCGGCAGCAGCAGTAGTCGTCGTCGTGGTCGTGGTCGTGGCAATGGCGAGAGTGGTGCTAGTGATAGTGCATGTAGTCGTCGTCGTTGCACATCGTCGTTGTAGCAGTTCTCGGTGTGGTGTTCGTGGACTGGTAGGAGTGGTTGCACTAAAGCAGCTGCAAAAGGGAACTCGTGCCGTGCAAGCAAGGATCGTCAACATTGACAGCGACGAATCTGAGATCTCTGGTTGCTTCAGCACCTTGGAGGCTTTTGTTTCATCCGAGGTTCGAATCGATCCCATCCTTTTTTCCTGGCCCCACCTCTCTTCACAAAGGACGATGTACATGCCAAGTTTCTGGCGGTTGGCCGGTTGTTTCTGGGGAGGTCGGGGAGAAAGTCTGTCCTTATGTTGTTCTCGTCGATGGCGCCTAGGCCATCCTAAGCCGTCGAGGCTGATGATGATGCTACCTTCGAAATCCTCCAATATCCGCCTATATCTGCCTTGAATTTACCGACGGAAACGATGCCGGCCGCATCCCATCCCTGTAGCCTGGTTAAGTGGTGTCGTTGACCACGACCATTGTGTCCCTCCTCGGACGAGTGAATTTCGACTCCTCGGATGGGGGCGTAGTGGCGAAGTGGCTTTTGGGTTTAAACGGGCCTCGGGGTGATGCCGCTGTCATCGTTCCACCATCTTCCTTGCGCTCGCTCTTGTTTGAGTCCCCAATATGTAACCCATGATAAATCAAACCCATGCATACCGATATGCTTGTATACTCCAATAAGACCCCCTAAGAGTCCTGAATCAGTCATCATCAGCCTGGTCGTTGCGCCAAGGGGAGTGGCTGGACAAGTCTCCGGGCCGAAGCTGCACCGCCGTGTGCGCGCAGGAGGCTACGATCCTGAAGATCAAGTGCCGTGGCAAGCGATGCAGGGGCCCGTGGGCGCCTTTCGAGGCTCTAGAGTTTTGGGTCGAGGTTGGCTGCTTTTGCGGTTTTGCACCGGCTGGCACCTGGCTTAGATAAGGTACGGTGGTGACACGAAGGTCGGCGACGAGATTGCAGGCTTTACTTTCAACGAGGCCTTCCTCACTAAGTTACTAAGACCACTAAGCCAATAAGCCATTAACGTGTTTTGGATTTTTGCTTTCCTTTTTGCCTTCCTTCTCTTGATGCGTCCGAAGCCGCCCGTCCAGGCTTCCCCAATGACGCCCTTCAGCGTGGCAGGCTTCTCCAAGCCAGGTGGGGAGTCGAAAGGTAATGCCTGCATGGATTTCAATAGGAACTGCCGCATGTTTTGGCTTTGCGCCTTTCCTGTGAAACCATATGGCCCTCGACCTTCTCTCCTGATCTGCTCGGAGCGCGATCGGTTCTGGCTACATCCATCAGCACTCCTAGATGCAAGAACACACGGAAGATTTAGACTTGCTGCTACGCTGCTACACTTTCTTCAATCCCAGAAACCCGGCCTGTAATCGGCAGCAATTGGCAGCTTTTTCCAGGCGGTCCTGCCCAGCTCAAGGGTGTTTATGCCGGCTGGTTCGTGGATGTCATGGCGTTGATCAAGTTGCTGGCCTTTTATGAAGTGGTTTCCCAAACTATCAAGCAGGACTTGTTTCACGTGAGAGCCCGTGTACCTCAGACAAGGCTGCCTTGATTGTACAAGGTGTTGCTTCATCGTCGAAGCCAGTTTTATGTTCAGGCACGGCGGTCGCAGTTTTCCGCCAGCCCTTGCACTGGGGTCACTAGGGCCCGAAAGGTGCCGACTGAGTTGTATGGGCTTGATTAGCTGATGTTAGCTGAGGCTCAAGAAGTTCAAGTCACTGGAGGGCGAGGGCTTCGGTGACCCCCCCAAGAATCTCACGGAGATCGCTGCGAACATCGAGGGCTTCAAGAAGCGCCTGGAAGCTCTCCGGGGGCTGTCAGACATGACGCTTCGCTGCTTTGGATTTTTGAGGGGCCTTGATTTCAGTGGGTGTTCGGAAGCCCCCACCATATGATGTTCAAAGGGATGTTGAGGAGGCGTATGGAGGCGTCTTCTTGGGATGTAAGTCAATGTAAGTTTCGTGCGGGATGCTTTTAGAATCCGTGGCGCACTGCTGATTTTTATCTCGGCTCTCCCTGAGAAACTTGACCTTCTACAACGGCCTCGACTTCCAGCTGCTTCCTGTCTGCGCGGCCAGCTATCAGGTGCGCGCCTTGAACCCTTGGGCCCTGGACTACCGAATCCCCACCCCATAAATCTCCTAAGCCCTGGAGTGCGCTCCAACTCGCCAAGTTTTGAAGAAAACATTGAGGGTTTGTGGGCAAAGGGGGAACTGTTAGATTCTGTTGTGATGGGCGTTTGCCACTGAGCCACTGAGCCTCCGCAGGGTGCGAAGGTGAGTGACGAGATTAGCAGCTTCCAGGCAGAAGGCGGGGCACTCGACTGTTTCAGGCCTTTTGGTCCTTGCGAGCATTTATTGGTGGCAAGATGTCACGTTGTCCTGAAGGGCCTTACATGGGTCGGCGAGGGAAAAACGCAGGGAGACTGCAGGAGAAGGGGCACAATGCACCCCTTTCCAAAGCTAATCTAAGCCAGCCTAGGCGGAGTTCTGAAAATCTCCGGCTTCTGCGACGAGGGCCCCGCGCAGGCTGCGGGGGTACGCTCAGGCTGGCACGTCAGCCTCTTTGGGAACCTCCGCCGCAGCTGATTCGTGGCTGGCCGCCCTGCCCTTTAAAGTAGTCGAAATCCTCAGCCCTGTAGTGCCCCACTAAAGCCTCTAAATCCGAAAGCCCTCAACGCTTTAGGATGCTTCAGGATGAACCCAGGCCCGAAGCCTGGCTGTGGGGCTAAAAAGGGCTTATGGGAGGTCTTCTTCGGGTTGAGTGCAATTCCTTCGCGTGTATTCCCAAAGTGGGAGCATCAGAGTGGGCGAAGGGACCCTGAAGCCTTGCCGTGTGCGAGGGAAGGGGGGAAGGGAGCCCTAAACCCCAGGACCTTCAACCTGCAAGAGAACAAAGCAGTGCTGGGAGATCTCACGCCACAGCAGGCCAGACCCCGGCCAGCCACCTCGGAATGGAAATTCTTTCGTCTTTGAAGTTTAAGTATACATGCCAGAGAAGAGGGGAGAGAGCGAGAGACACAAATAGATGAACAAGTATTAAGTTATAAGTAAACCTACGTACAAATACACATCTATATATAGTGTGTATATATATATATATGAAGAGACGCATTTCTATATGTATATCGATACCTGGTTTACATATGCCATGCCGATATACATAGACAGATCTGTATACATATATAAAATATATATATATATATATATCTATACACACGTGCGCGCGTGCGTGCCTGCCTGCCTGCCTGCGTGCCTTCCTTCCTTCCCTCCCTTCCTTTCCTTCCCTTCATTCCTTCCTTCCTTTCTTCCTTCCTTCCTCCTTCGTTCCTTACTTCCTCCCTTCCTCCCTTCATTCATTCATTCAGTCACTCATTCATTCATTCGCTCATTCATTCATTCTGTATGTGTGCATACGTAGGCTGCAGCTCCGACTTGCATCAGGGAGTATCGCTCGAGACTGCCCAGCCAGTAGAGCCAAGGCAAAAGGATCTCCAGGGTATATACGCTGTACACAAAACATTCACGCAACATGCATTTCTTTGACTTGGCTGGTGAATGTGTCTAGCCACGTTCTAAAAAGGCATCGTCTTCAAAATCAACGCTTTTGTTTGGGCTTGTTTTTTGAGTTCGGTTCGGTTTGGAAACCCGTGTGCAGAGAAGCTGTCGTTTACAATTCGCCGCGCCGTCTCGTTTGTAGCAGGTCTTGGAAGATCCAGAACGGTTACGCGAGCTTTCCGACATTCAGCTGATGTTGGCATCTTGGCTTGAAACGAGATGCTCACCCGGAAATGGTGTCAAGCTGATCTTCCACGCCAGTGCACTGCGGCCGATGTTCTTGTGTGTAAACCGCAAGGAGCCGGCCAATGCCGAGCCAGAGGAGCTTTTCTGCGGGTTCGGCGACGAAGACTGGACAGGTAGTGCAAGCACGCGCGGCAACAGCTGATGGGGGCCTGTACTTGTGGATCTTGTGGTTCAGTCATGTCTAGTCTCGCCTTACCGGGTGCAAAGTTTGCAAGGACTTCGCTCATTGTTCCCATCAACAACGCACAGTTTGTGTTTTCGACGGATGGCGATGGAAGCACCATGCTTCAGATGGAAGTTGCCAGGAGTTTGTGATGAGTTGAGTGGGAGGGGAGCATAGACGCGCTTCAATAGCATTGATCAAGGTGATGACCCAGAGCTGCGATGGGGCGTCTTCGCAGCAGCTTGGCATCATACTGGCGTAGGACGTTGATGTATCCGGAAGTGAGCAGCCCAACATGTGAATCGTCATTCTGCTCACGGCAGCACGCGAGTTGTAACCAGCCAGGTTGTCACTTCTGCCGATGAGCCTGAGCTGACAGAAAGCAAAATTGAGGACGGATGTGTTTAGCGTACCTCGTCCGTCCCCAAACAGGTTCACCTCAGCACGCGCGTTCTCGGGCTGCTGATGCTAGTCCTGCGGAGGCATCTTAGAATCTTATAGGGACCAGCCTTGGACACCTGGGACAGGAGTTGGTCGATGCCTACACCGCCGCTTCGGGCCGGATCGTCGGGAGCAACCTTGCAGAAGTCTCCATCGAACCAGAGGCGCTTGCGGATGGCCAGAAAACTGTTCACTAGCTGGAGTCACAGGTCAAATTGTTGACATGGAACGGTCCCGATGCACCCTTCAAATTTACCATGCCGACCATTGCCTTGCAGCGCAGTGATGAGGGGGCAGGCTTGACTGGAAAACTATGAGCTGCAGCTGGCTAGTGGGCCTCCTGTACAGGACTGGGATGAGGCCCGGTTGAAAGCGCTATGCGAGCGCCACGGCTGGGAGTTCGAGTGGATGACGGAGGCGCGATTCCTAGGTCACGTGGTGTTTGAGGAAATGCGGGGCTTCGAGTTGTGCATATTTGAAGGCTTCAGGGCTGGAAAAAGGATGAACAACATTGTAGCGTCCAAAGCTCCGTTGATCTGGCACAGCCAAGTGCATCACAGGTTCTCCCAGGAATCATATGAACAGCATCAGTGTCCATTTGCAACGTAGCTGGCACTCCAGAGGATTCAGTGCTGCATCTTGTTGAACTCGAGCGGACTCCAAACAGCGGATCCTCTACAAACATCACAAGTCTCCAAGACCCTGCGGCACGTCCGGTTGTGGGCTGAGCTGTGCTGGTTCCCTTTACCGCTGCAGCTGCAGGATGGGGAGAGGCGACGACGGATTGAGGGCGCTGAGCGGGCGAGGCGCTCATCGCGACGTCCGGCAGCGTCGTGCAGTCGGGGTGATGTCTTTGGGATGAGGATGTCTTTGGGATGAGGGGGTGGTTATGGTCTGCAGTTTGCCAGTGTCACCAACAGTCCTTGTAGTGGACCCCATTGTTCTAGCACGTTGCTTTCTTGCACTAGTGGCATTGCGTGTGCCAGGGAGGCGGTCGTAGTTCCCGAGAAGAAGGCTGCAGAAGCCGAGAAGGCCTCAGTATGTTTTTGATCAGCTGCCGAGGGTGTCGCCGGAAATCTGTGCAAGCCTTGTCTTTTTGATATGTTGTAAGAAAATCATATCCATGGCTATCTGTTGATATTCGAAGCCCTGACCTGGAAGTGAAAGAGTGCCAGGCAGAGTGCCAGGCATGTCCTGTCAGAAGTTGGTGGCCTCCTGAAAGCCCTATTTGTCTCACTGACTGGCTTTCCGAGTTCCCAGCCAGAAGCCCAAGCCCAGCACGTACAAGTCCCGGACCCGAAGAGGGTGTGGCCACACCACCACATGCAACATATCAATTCTTCATGGTGGGTTAACAAGAAAAAACAATACTGAGTACACAGTACGATGAACAACGAGAGCATTTTTTCTTCAGCCTGAAGAGCATCCCTAGCATGGCAGGCAAGGCATCGAGACGAGTTGGAGTGTGGGTAAGCAGGTTTCTGACCCCCTAAACTTCTTGGCTGGAGGCTAAACCGGCTCCTTGCAAAAGACTTAACCAAGTTACCAGAAAGGGGACTGATTATATTGGATTTATCGAAAGCAAGATACCTTAACATGTTATGTTAGCTCCTTAAGTTTCCTAACAAGAACCGGGTTGTCTCGTCTCTGGCAGTTGAGGGGCCCCCCCCCCCCCCCCCATCTCCTGGCACCTTCCATGCCTCGCAGTCTCCGGCTTGGTGGCGACTTGACTCGGTTGCACGGGCCTTCTCCTTCAACGAGCAGCGCCAAATGAAGCTTGGTGAGTTGAGTTTGAGGGTCACATGGATCAAAAAGCTGGGTTTTAGAGGGCATGTTACACCACTTCGATAAACCTTATAAGCCTTCCCACTGAACGTAAGTGAAAGCCGGCCTGCAGGCAGCATGCCATCTTTCATGCTTTTGAGGTTCTACTGATTCTACTGTTGGGATTTGCACGTACAGCGCCATGCCGAGCCGCTGACTCGAACCTTTTCTGTCAGGACAACTGTGCTTCTTCAACAGGAGCATGCGCACGAGACCCAGGCGAGAGCGCCATGCACAACGCCGTGAAACTCAAATGCGCCCAGAACAGACACACAAAGTCAACACATCTAAGAACCGCAAATGCAGGTAAGCGCGTTCATTGCAACACGGACAGCTGCAAAGCCTCAGGGACTAGAGCGCGATTTCGAGTGCAAATGCACGCGACTTGCTGGTGCCTGGCGACGTTTGTGGTCACCGACATGCGTACGGCGCCTGGACGAGAGCGTGGCAGGCCGTGGGCACGTGGAAACACTGAGAGGGTCATCTTTCGCGACTTGACAGGCGCACGGCGCCCAGGCAGGAGTGTCCGGCCGACAAGTAGGACCGACATGCCCTTGGCGTCAGTGGGCCCGTTGCCATCATGAAAGTCAAAAACCCGTGGTCCGAATCAGCATGGGAGTGTCGGTACTTTTGATGGACTGGCTGGCAGGTCCAATTTAGGACTTTTCAGAAGGATGCCGGACGGCTGTTTTCAGCTCCTTCCAAGGAAACGCAAAATCCAGCCGCCTCCACAGATCAAACCAAAGCCCCTTGGCAAAGCAGATGCTGGTGAGCATTTCAATTAACGCAGTTAAGACAGTTCCTCGGATTCTGCTAGTCCAGTTTTTCTGCGCAAATTGCATTGGCCAGCAGGTTCAGACAGGGCTCGGCCATGCCGTAATGACAATCCCAAAAAATCGTTGGAGGAATGGCTGATCATCATGGCTGGTTGTGAGTGCGAGGGACCTGTTTTTTTTGGTGCATGTAGACCCAGAGTCCTTCCAGCAATTGTTTGTACGAGCGGCAGCATGCCCCCAGAGCAGCTTCCGATGCTTCTTGAACATTTGCAGCCTCACAGGTCAGGTTGCTGCGCACACAATGCTTTCACCCACAGGCTGCCCGCGAATGATACGAGTTGGCCGGCTGTCTAGGGTCCTCTGCCCGCTTGGAGGACCCGACCGAGCTGTCTAATGGTTACTTTGTGCGACAGGCCATTTTCAGCGGGGTTGCTAGGTTTAGTCGGTTGCTTGACGAGCCCATGATTAGTCGTAGTGAGGGCCAAGGGGCTTCTCTCCTTGGTCCGGGCACTCCTTTGCAACTCCGTACGCTGGCGTCGAAAATGCATCCTGGGTCTCGTGAATCGCATCGTCAGAGGCGAGCTTTACGTGCATGACACTTACATGTGCGTTTCAGATCATTAACCGATTGCACAACCAACCATGTCAGGCCTCACCAAAGGCTCAGGGGGAGCAACCAAAAACCGCAACGCAGCCACCAAACGGGTCAGCTTAAACAGCCAAAGAGGTCCTTAGTTCAATGACAGCATTCCTCTGGACTTACTTCCTGTCGAAGCTCGCACTGAATAGCCATGTCCGAGCCGGGTTTGAAAGTGGGTTAGGTTGGGCTTGGGGTAGGTCTAGCTTGCTGTAGGTCAGGGTGTTTGGACTAAGGTTGTTTTAGATGAGGTAGTTCGGTTAAGGTTTACGGTGCACGGTCATTTAGGCAGGCTAGTTTGGGCGAGGCTATGGTAGCTTGTAGCGTCGGTGCGTTTGGGTTAGACTCGATTACTTTACTAAGGTTGGGTTCGAATAGCTTGCGGTTTAGGGTTGGGTTTGGGTCGCGTTTGGGGTAGGTGAGGGTCCATTGCACGTAAGGTCAGGTCAGCTCAGGTTGGGTTGGGGTTTAGAGGAGGTCAGGTCAGGGTTTGGCGTAGCTTGACGGCATTAGGTCTAGGTTGCCATAGGTTAGAGCTTAGACAATGTTTTTAGGGGAGGTAGCGGTTCGTTTAGGCTGGGCAAGGGTGAGGGTTTCGGGTAGCTTAGGTGATGTAAGGTCAGATCAGCCTAGGTGGGGTTAGGTTTGGGTTTAGAGGAGGTCAGGTGAGGTAAGGTCAGGTTAGGCTAGGTTAGGTCAGGGTTTAACGTAGGTTTGGTTGCAAGTTGCACTAGGTTAGGTGTAGAGCCGGGTGTTCGGGCTTAGGCATTTTTGCTGAGGTAGATCGGTTAAGGGTTTAGGGTCATTCAGGCCAGGTTAGTTTAGGCTAGACCCGCTTGCATTAGGGCTGGGTTTGGGTAACGTTTGGGGTCCCTTGCGTTAGGTTAGGGTAGGTAGGTTAGGTGAGGGTTTAGGGGACCAGGTCAGGTAGGGTCATGTCAGGCTAGCTTCGGTTCGGGTTTACGGTAGGTTGGGTTGGTTCAGTGTTTATAGGTCAGGTTAGGCTCCGTTGAGGGCTTGCGGTTTAGCAATTTGACCATCCATCCCGGACACTGCAAGTGACAAAGCTTGGCAGGCATTATGTTTGCTGTGAAAAAGCACGTGCAACACATTCTTGGATACCCAACCTTCTCGGATACCCAACCTGATGTCTTGGTTTTGGTCCCCACCTGCGTGTCTTCGTTGTGCAAGCCCGCTTTTGTGGTCATCATGTTTTTGCTTCTGGTGGTTGCGGAAGGGTTTAGGTGGTGTCGCCTGTTATTTTCGTGGGGCTTGCGGGCCTGTTTGGTGGAGTCCTTTTTCCTGTTTGGTGGGGCCTTTTTCTTGACCGTGCGTTTCACTTCACCTGTTGTTCATGAGACGGCAGGGCTCTAAATTGAGAGCCTCACCGCGATGCAAGCCCGTCGATGGCTCCTGGGGCTAGTGTAGTACACTATACATGCTCACACAATGGGTGTTTGTGGCGGGCTGCCAAGCCAGCCAGGAAGAAACGGCAGACATCCAATCCACCCCACCAACAGAATCAACGGCGTTAGGGAGTTCTTTGCTGTCCTTGCATGGAGATGCCATGGCCATCCCAAGCGATGAAGCGCCCGACCTGGATGCGCCACTTCTTGACCGTCCCTCCTTCCGGTGTCGGGCCTAAACTTTGCACACCTATTGAAGTAGTCTGTTCTCAGATTGTGTTCGGTCTGCGCGTGTTGGAAGACAGCAGAACGGCTTCGCACATTGCATCTCCTTCCCTATGTCCACAGCACGAACCCCAAACCTGGAGGCGCTCGGAGCGTCAGCTTTTCAATGCGAATCGGAAGGGACTGCCGGCGGGCGTGGCTGAGTTGCACGGGTATGCTACCAAATTAGAAGCTTCAGTGTCAAACGTGCAGTTCGGGTCGGGTCAGTTCAATTTGGATCATGTTTTTCTTCGGTTCGCTGCCTGCGAGGGAATCTAGAATTCTGCATGTGTCGAGTTTTCGGCAACTGAAATCCTGCGATTCAAAAGGGCGGGTTTGCCCGGTTACCGCTTGAACTCCAGGCAGAAGAGTCGGATTAAGCGCAGCTGTACGACAAGAAGCAACTCCCGAACCTGCAACAAAAGCAAGTAAAAGCTCAGGAATATCCCAGAACATTCGCTTCATACCACATGCCCAAAACTCCGAAGGTGGTAAGCCGCTTTGGCCGGGTGGCTGCGGAGCTCTTCTCCCCACCAGTACGCCGAGTGCAGAGTCGCGATTCCGAGAGCTCCGCGGACCTGGTTGAAGCGGGATGTAGCGCGGGGAAGCTGTGGTAGTTCGTCGCTGCTGGAGGGTCTCAAGGTTTAATATTTTTCTGCCTAGGGCCTAGACAAGCCCGATGTGCAGAGTTTTCACAAGTCGAGCAGCTGATGGCACAACCAAACGGAGGGCGCGAACAAAAATTAAATCGAGTGGGGGCAGTGGGGGCACGCAAAGATTACTTACGTATGAGTGGTGCAATGGACAGAGAAACCAGCGACGTGATTAGCAAACCAACGACATCAGGTTCCACAGTGCTGAAGCAAGGACAAAGAAGCGAAGCTCTGCTCATTGGATGCTTGAATTAGAGGCCACATGAGGCCACCATATGCTACTATGTAAGGCAACAGATTTGAAGTGCGGAAGCATAGTCCAACAGCCCAAAACCCCCAAGTTCCAAAGTCCACCAGTCAAAAGGCCTAACAAAAGAAATTCAAGTCCCTTCCCAGACTCCGCCGGCCAAAGTCCCTGGAAAAACAATCTGGAGCGCTTGGATCGGAGGCCGATCAGCCAGCGCCTTGCCTTCACTTGCCCTACCACTGGATCGGATGCGGGGTTTCTCTTGTTTAGCAGGTTTAATTATTCTGTTGGGTGGTTGGGGCGGGGTTCTGGTTGGCTCATCCGTTTCACAGTGCGATGTTTATGTGCTGGGCTGCTGTACGCGGCATGCCGAGTTCGCTTCTTCTTGCCTCCGTTGAATTATTAGCATCATCTTTGTCGACCCTTTTTTGATAGTATTTGTCAAGCTGGCCAAGACCCATTATTACACATGAACAGGAAGAAGGGCCTGAGCTTTCCACATGTGCAGATCATGTGCAGATCGAGGGGGCCCCTGAAGATGCGGAGCGGAGAACGATGCACCTTCCGGATCTGTGCGGATGCTTACTTCTGATCTGAATGCTTCTGGAGCCCGCATACCTAAGGAGCTGTCAGGAGCTGCTTACAGGCCAAGCTGTGGGAGCACCTGGATCCTGGTTTGACCACTTCTTGCATCGTTCTGTTATATTCAGTGGACCTGGAGTCCACTGCCAGTGCACTGCCTTCAAAATCGTTGTGCAACCATGCATATGCTTTTGCAATGGTTCAGTGTCGCGTGAAGGAATGTAGCCGCGCCTTCTATGCCCAGCAAGCTTGAGCCGTTTCACACTAACAGGACTTGCTTTATTTGCCAGGCTCACAACACAACGAGGAGACTGTGGGCCCCTACGCATCGCGCTTGTCATTGTGAGTGAGAAGGGTCGAGTGATGTTTGGGGTTTACAAGTTTAGACTTTGTGTCCTGGGACTTCATCACCCCACGGGTGTTCCCATTGTTGAGGTGCCAGGGTTGCAGGATGTTGCAGGCTTGGCGTGGCGTTGCGGAGGTGGTGCTTCCGAAGGTTCGTCAAGTACGCGGCTGCATTACAAGGGTTTGCAAGACTTGAAGGTGTTGAGGGTTTCGTCGTTCCGCCCCTGAGGCCGTCGTCCATCAGACATGTGCGCGTAATCACGTAATCTTCGTAAACTCTAGGATTCGGCTTCCGAGGCACACCTGAAGCTTACAGTCCACTGTGCGCGGCAACTGCAGCTTGGCTACGAGGGGTAAGAAAGGTAGCAGAAACGTGAGGCCTTGATTGCCAATATCCCCTTGCAGCAAGACTCTGTGACAGTGCTGGTTCGGTTGAGCGGGGGTCTGTATAGGTTGTGGCGGGAGACGAGTCGATTTTTTCTCGAAATAACAAGCACAACTCTAAGGTCCTATTTGTGCCTAGCGTGGCTTGTCCGAGTGAGCGATCAAGGTAGGGGCACGGTTGGCATGTCTTTATGGTGCCCGGGGGGGGGGGGGGGGGCAAGGCCGGAATTCAGGGTGAGTGTCAAACCTTATCAGGAACTGCCGGATAAGGGGGAACCCCTCGGCTCCTCCCCAAACCACCGACCACGAGCCACCTTCGCAACCCTAGCTTTCGTTCGCCCTGCTCGCAAGTAGCAGTTGTAACCTTGCTCGGGTACTTAATGCGCATAGAAAACTCATACATATAACTATTCAAGAGCCCCAAAGCAGCCGGAGTAAGGTTGGCCATGGATGCGAGTGGCACCTCAGATCCGTACATTGAGGTCTATGTGAACGACGTGCAGCGGGTGGGCCTGCAGTAGGTGTTACGTTTTGGGGCACTTCGGGGTTTCAGTCCACATGCAATGCAAACGGCATTTCCGAACATGTCCTTGTGATGGGCTTCAGCATCCTGTGACCTCTCCGATCCAGGCCAAGAGCAAAACGATCAAGCGGACGCTGAATCCCGAGTTCGCCTGGGAAGTGGATGTTGAAATCTGGTCTCCATTTTCGATCGTGTCCCTTCGCGTTGTGGACAAGGACTTCGTTACGAAGGACGATCCGATAGGATTCGTCGAGTTCTGCATCGCGGATTTGGTGCCAAACGGTGACGAGGTACGAGGCTGGCTGGAGCTCCGGAAGATGGAGCACTTCGAGGGCAATGCCAAGAGACGCTTTCTAAAGCACCGGCGGCGGAGAGACGATAGCTGTAATGATGAGTTGGACGAAAGTCCACTGCACGAGCATGATCTGCCCGAGCACGAGGGCTTTGAGGATGAGACGGGGTTCTCCACTGCTGTTCGTCGTTTGAATGGCCATGGCCTTGCTCGGAGCATGTCCAGGGCGGCAGAGACCGTCAAGTCCCAAGTAAAGACGCTGCAGACGCGTGTGGCCAACGCCCACCCCCCTCGCCCGGCGATGTGCTGTGCGGGTTTGAAGAACGATGACGATGACGAAACATCTGGATTCTTGAAGTGGCGCAGGAAGCGGCTGAATGCCGGTGAGATTGAAGTATCGCTGAAGCTGGAGACCACGATGCAGTCAACGCCCAACCATGAGACTCCAAAGCACGAGCTGCTGTACACGGCAGTTTTTGCCCCCGACAGGACGACGGTGGTGTCGCGGTCCCATGTGCAGCCTAGCTCTAACAAGGCTTTGTAGCTTGGCCTGTGTTGTGACGTGCTCTGTGCTTTATAACTACTGTGGATGTTGGGAAGGTTTGCCATTCATCTCACCACGTGGTCCTCCGATCATGTAACATCCGGCTTGTCCCATTCGCAGAGCCCAAAGATCGCCTCCCGAGCTTGACGTTGTGGACCCCAAAAGTCCAATAACCCGGCTTCAGTCGGGGCCAAGCAGGATCGAGGAAGTGGTCACGGATGCAGAGTGGTTTGCCTGCTGCTTTCCAATGCCGTCTTTGGACTGCAGCAGATCAGGGTATACCAGGGTTTTGAAGGAGACTGAGCCGGAGCGCTGCCTGAAACATAGCTGGTACTAGTACAGTACATCAGTACATCGCACGGTCTGGACTGACGACATGTTCTCACAGGTTAAGATGGCTTAGGGCCTTAGGGCAAGCCCCAAATTGTGTCCTTCTGCAGGCGGTTGTGCTTGTTTTTCTCCTGCTGACTACAGTACTTTCGTGATCTAACCGGCGACCTAAATGACTGAGTCTCATCTTCTTCCCGCTGGTAGCAAGGTTTCAGCCGGATATGCTTTGATCTAGAGGGACCCTCATGTTCAACCAGCAAGATGCAGCTGTGTCTGTGTGCGTGCGTATGTGTCAAGGGCATTCCAGTAACATCGTGTGCAGAAGCTTGCAGGACAAGCAGGGCTTCGTCTGCTTTTTGCGTGGCAGGTGGGGGTTGGCGGCCTTGCGCGCGCATCGCTCGCGGAATGGGGGTTACGGGAAGTCACCGAGTTACCCTCCCTAAAGTAAGGAACTTCTCGGGGGATCGTGGGTCCAGATTGCTGGACACCTAAGTGGTCTCGTGATTTCTGTAGCCTTTGGACAGTTGTCGGTTGCATGGTGATTGTACTCTCGACCACCTTGGTGATCTGTGTCTCCGGGCAACGGTGTTCAATCCGCACATTCAAGGCATGCTTGCGCTTGCAGCGAATTGTTGCGACGTTCTCTTTGGAGTCCGAACAGCCGGGTTCTTTGGGGAATAGATTTCCCCTCTTGCGACTTGTTTCCGTTACGTGCCACTTCGAGCCTCAAGAAGAGGAGGCGAGTCCGTGATGATCCCTGATGCGCATGTTCTGACGGCCAAAGCTAGCAGGTCCGAGTTGCGAGCCCAAACCCCACAGTTCACATTTTTGGTGATGTGCAACCTGTGTAGAATGTCGCACAGCACTGAGAATCCACTGCGAGGACTTTTCTGAACCACCGGCATTGCCTCAGGTCCTTTCAGAGCGCGGAGCAGCTCTCCGACAAGTTCTCGCTGGCCACCAGTCTGCATCCTTTACGAGCTTTGTAATTGCCACAGACGGCAGCATAATCAAGAATGGCACCCGGTGCGGTGCAGTGCCCATTTAGGCTCGACGACTAGGCGGGCTTCGCTGGGGTAGTGTTCACGAAGCTTTTGGAGTACAGATGTCTGTGACAGTACCCAAGCATTCAATTGGAGCAGTGGGCTGACATGAACTTGGTTTGCTGTGGACTTGATGGCGGGAGCTGGACAGCAGATTCTCAGTGAATGTGATTGAAAATGCGGGCAGCAGTATCCTTGCCTGGTTTGTCTGGGATGTAACGTAGGAACTTCGCTGTGCCAGCAACCATGACATACCATTCAAACCTTTATGTTCGCCGAGGGATCCATCAAGACCTTCTGGGAGGACTTGCTGGAAGTGCTGGAGCAGCTCTTACAGGCATTCATCAGCGTAATGCTTTTGAAAGGTCACCTTTCCAGACAGTCCTGTGAAGTTGCACCGAGCTTAGGATGAGTTCGGGTAGAGTCCGCTAATGTCTAACCCTGATCAGGGTGCACCCCGGTTACTGCAGTAAACGTTCCAACCGTATTTCTGACATAGTCTGACCGGTCGGTTTGTTTTGCACCCCATCAACACGTGAAAGTTTTCGACATGCATCTCCAGATCATGTAAAGACTTGAATGCCTCAAGGCTGAAAGGCTGAAGGCGACCTGGGCAGGCAGTGGGGGCTGGGGGCCCCCAACGGGCCACGACCGGGAGGGGGGGGGGGGTCTGGCAAAAACATGCGGTGGGGGTGACGCGGAAAGAGGAGGGAACATTAATCAGCGGTCCACGCTACCCACAAATCCCAAACCCCAAGCCCTGTGAGGTCTTTGTGTGGCCGATCGTCAACATCTTCCTTTTGCTTGTGGGCAGCATTGGCAATAAACCCTCAGCAAGTTGCTAAGAACAGGAATGGTAAAGACGGGCGGGCTTGAATGTGCCTTTGACACACGAGAGTCAACAGCTACAGGATTGTGGGCTGGTACTACTGGCCGCTCTCTTTCGGCACTTTGGCCTACTTGTGGCTTTGGTCTTTCTGGTTTGCAGACATGATCTGCTTTCTGCCGCTCTTTGTGCTGGCGCCTGGGCCGCTACAACCCTTTTGAAGGGAGGGTCCGAACAGATTCGAACCTTGAGGTGTCGTAGGGTTTGTCGAATTTCGAGCTTCGGAATGTTCAGGGTAGTTTGTGAAGGCTCAATAGGCAATACGCAGCCAAATCGACGCATGATGACCAGCCTCGTGCACAGGCAAAAAAGCGACAGAACTGCAGAACAGAATCCACGGTGCAATACTAATGCTGGTTGCGTGGTGATGTAGAGTGTCTGACCTATCGATGCCTATTGTTAGTTGCGTCTTGCGGTGAATGGCCTTACACTATAAGCCTTACATGCGTGAGTGGTCCTGGCAAGCACAGCGCATTGGCCCCGAAGTCTCTGCAGGCTAAGCACTGAAGGCTGCAAAATGGCTAAAGCCAACCACAGTGATTGCGAGGAGAGAGGCGTCTAAGGAAGCGCGGCCCCTGCATGTCGAGGTGTGCTTCCTCGTCTTGCGCGATCACAAGTACTCCAACCGCCTATTTGCGCATCCGAAAGTTGCGCCTTTAAACCAAAGAGGCCTGCTCGATCCCGGGTTGGGGTGGTGGGGGGTCCGAAGCCAGCCACCCTGCAGGTTTAGCCATGGTCGCATTTCTCCGCAGTTCAAAGGCCGGCAGCCGAGGGTGCAGCGTGTGAGAACCGCCAGTCTCACACCCGCGATTGAAAAAAAAGACAGCATGTTGTCAGCAAATTGCAGCAGTGCAGGGTGTGGGGTCACCAAGCCTAAGGTCTAGCAAAGAACCCTGAGCTCCATGGCATCGCTTTTTTGGGGCCCAATGGCCCCAGCCCCCAAGAGCCGGAGGCCATGGCGCAGTGGATCAAGCGCCTGGTCAAAGATCAGGGCGGCTGGATCGACAAGCCCGCCGCAACATGGCTGCAAGGCTATTCGGCGAGGGCGGCGAGGGGCTTTCTCTTGTCATCCAAGGGGAAATGGCAATTTTTGGGACACATATGAGGACACGTGCGCGACTGCACGCTGCCCAAGAAATCCGTGCTCTCCGAACCCTGACGCTTTCTTGGTAAGCCGAACGTCTTGGCTGGGAACGTATCCGACTGTATCGGCATACTCGACATGTTCAAGATGCCAAGAACGCGGTATCCCAAGAAGAGCAGAACCCAAAGCCCCAAAACCTGCATAGAATTGCAGAAAGCAAACAGCCCAGGGCTTGAAGGAGTTCTCGAAGGGGACGCACAAGGATGGGGAGCCGGCAGGGCCCTCAGCCCAGATGAATCCACAACCCTTGTGACATTGTGGCTGTGGCCTCGAATCTCAAGCGTGGCAAGCCACCCCATTCCTGAGAAAGTCCGACGCACCCATGAGCAACGTAAACCGGCACCACTATCGCACAATAAGTGCTAAAAGTGCAAAAAGAAAAGCACCCCCCAACGACCCCAGAATTTTGCCCAGTCACGAGGCATGCGTCCTAGCAGGCAAGGACACATTGACGGCTCTATCCAGTCGTGGCAGTTGTGCAACTCGCCCCAAGAGCCACAAGAGGAAGGCTTACTCGACGGAAAATCTGACCTTCTCAGCTGAAACTGGGAGCCTGTAAACCTGAGCTGATCCCAAATTTTCTACGTAAGGCCCAGTCTTTTGACGAACTCTTGGAGATGTTGCGGCACAAGAACTGCCGCCGGCCAGCAAGGGGCGTGAAGTTTCGCATTGGCATTGGTCCTTCATGCTTCAGAGAACCATTAGGACCATTAGCATCTTGAACGCACAACACCCTGAAGTGGGGCAGTCTCAGCAACAGGCCGTGCTGGAGTCACATTGCGAAGTCTCTAGCACGCCGGCTAGGTCAGCTCATGCACCATGTCGAAATGCGAGTGCCGGCCGCTCCCGTCCCTCACTGCACGACTTCCGGCTCAGCTCAGTAGACCATCTCGCGTGCCGTCCTCCCAACGCCCTTGTTGACCACAGATACCTGTTGACCAAGATGGGCAACTGCAACGCCATCACCGTCGCCGCGGAGAGCAGCGAGATCCAGGCCGAATCGGCGCAGCGGCATCCAAGCCTGATGTCCCTCCCCCTGCGCACAAACATGAAATTCGGGTGGCGACCCGACATGCCGGATCATCGCGACCTCCGCGTGACCTTTGACAAGGTGGATGCTCCCAGCCACATCAAGAAGAGGGTGGAGGGAGACGGGTTTGCAGGTAGCATCGCAAGAGTGCCCCTTTTTGTTTCAAGGGTCTCTGGGTTTTCATAGGACTAGTTTCAAAGGTCGTTGATGCTCACCTCCATTGAAGCCCAGGAGAACAGGAGATCATTGACCTGCGACCTATGAATGGTGGCTTCCCCATCTTCGATCAGGGACATTTGGGCAGCTGCACAGCGAACGCTTTGGCGGCAGGCTTCCATTTCGCCCTGCACAAGATGCAGGTGGAGAACCACAAGGACTTCGCAGACTTCACCCCCAGCCGCCTGTTCATCTACTACAATGAGCGGCTGGTGGAAGGTAGCGTGAATCAGGATGCTGGTGCGATGATCCGTGACGGCATCAAGGTTATGTCGAAGGTGGGCGTGTGCCCGGAGAGCGTCTGGAAGTACGATGATGGGCCCAGCTTCTTCAAGCAGCAGCCGGATGACAAGGCCTACGAACTGGCCCAGAAGTGCAGGGTCATGGGCTATGCCCGTGTGGCACAGGACCTGAGCCAGTTCAAGGCGTGCCTGAAGAACGGCTACCCCTTTGTGTTCGGTTTTGCTGTCCTGACAAGCTTCCAGACAGCGGAGGTTGCCAGGACCGGCAAGATGGTGATGCCCCAGGCGACGGACCAGCAGCTTGGTGGCCATGCCGTGTGCGCCGTGGGCTACGACGACTTCCAGCAATGCTTCATCGTCCGCAACTCCTGGGGAGAGGGGTTGCTTGTCCGGATGGGCACGTGTGCTAGTGCGAGTAGTTTCAAGTTTGTTCATAGTCACTGATGACGGCTTTTGTCACAGGACTGATTGTGTAGTGGGCTTTTGCGCAGCCAGGTGGGGCGACAAGGGCTACTTCTACATGCCATATGAGTACATGTGCCACCCTGCCCTCGCCTCCGATTTCTGGGCCATCAACTGGGTTGAGGGCTTCAAGAACACTAGCAGCGTGACGTCGGCGAGTGGCATGCTGCAAGCTGGATCGGTGCCGAGGCATCCGAGTGTGTTGTCCCTGCCGATGCGAACGCACATGAAGTTCGGGTGGCGACCCGACATGCCAGACCATCGGGACCTTCACATGACATTTGACAAGGTCAACGCTCCCAGCCACATCAAGAGGAGGGCTGAGGGAGACACGGTCTGCTTAAAGTGTTTCTTTATAATTATTTGGTGATTTCTGCCGAAGCAGTAGAGAGCTGTGTTCGAGCTGTGGTTTTTGCTTAGGAACGAAAGAGATCATTGACCTGCGACCGATGAATGGTGGCTTCCCCATCTTCGATCAGGGACATTTGGGCAGCTGCACAGCGAACGCTTTGGCGGCAGGCTTCCATTTCGCCCTGCACAAGATGCAGGTGGAGAACCACAAGGACTTCGCAGACTTCACCCCCAGCCGCCTGTTCATCTACTACAATGAGCGGCTGGTGGAAGGTAGCGTGAATCAGGATGCTGGTGCGATGATCCGTGACGGCATCAAGGTTATGTCGAAGGTGGGCGTGTGCCCGGAGAGCGTCTGGAAGTACGATGATGGGCCCAGCTTCTTCAAGCAGCAGCCGGATGACAAGGCCTACGAACTGGCCCAGAAGTGCAGGGTCATGGGCTATGCCCGTGTGGCACAGGACCTGAGCCAGTTCAAGGCGTGCCTGAAGAACGGCTACCCCTTTGTGTTCGGTTTCGCTGTCCTGACAAGCTTCCAGACAGCGGAGGTTGCCAGGACCGGCAAGATGGTGATGCCCCAGGCGACGGACCAGCAGCTTGGTGGCCATGCCGTGTGCGCCGTGGGCTACGACGACTTCCAGCAATGCTTCATCGTCCGCAACTCCTGGGGAGAGGGGTTGCTTGTCCGGATGGGCATGTGTGCTAGTGCGAGTAGTTTCAAGTTTGTTCATAGTCACTGATGACGGCTTTTGTCACAGGACTGATTGTGTAGTGGGCTTGCGCACAGCCAGGTGGGGCGACAAGGGCTACTTCTACATGCCATATGAGTACATGTGCCACCCTGCCCTCGCCTCCGATTTCTGGGCCATCAACTGGGTCGAGGGCTTCAAGAATGCGACCACCAAGAATCCTATTAAGAAGTGAGATGTTCATGCTGTTGCTTTGTACAGTCCGTTTGTGGCATCCGGCTATCCCCAGAGGGGTGGTTGGGAGGGAAAAAACCCTGCGATGCGTAGGGGGTTTAACAAAGTATGCTGTACAGCGTATCGCGTAGGACGGTCTACAGGACTCAGGCAAAAGGTGGCTCACATGCTTTCAGTGGTGCGTGCTGCGTCTAGCCGTCCCAACACGGGCCGTGTAGTAGACTCCAGCCGTGGCTAGTATTTAGGCCAGCTCGCCCGCGGTGTAAAGATAGGCCCCAGCCGCTCCCGTCCCTCACTGCACGACTTCCGGCTCAGCTCAGTAGACCATCTCGCGTGCCGTCCTCCCAACGCCCTTGTTGACCACAGATACCTGTTGACCAAGATGGGCAACTGCAACGCCAGCACCGTCGCCGCGGAGAGCAGCGAGATCCAGGCCGAATCGGCGCAGCGGCATCCAAGCCTGATGTCCCTCCCCCTGCGCACAAACATGAAATTCGGGTGGCGACCCGACATGCCGGATCATCGCGACCTCCGCGTGACCTTTGACAAGGTGGATGCTCCCAGCCACATCAAGAAGAGGGCGGAGGGAGACGGGTTTGCAGGTAGCATCGCAAGAGTGCCCCTTTTTGTTTCAAGGGTCTCTGGGTTTCTTAGGACTAGTTTCAAAGGTCGTTGATGCTTACCTCCATTGAAGCCTAGGAGAACAGGAGATCATTGACCTGCGACCTATGAATGGTGGCTTCCCCATCTTCGATCAGGGACATTTGGGCAGCTGCACAGCGAACGCTTTGGCGGCAGGCTTCCATTTCGCCCTGCACAAGATGCAGGTGGAGAACCACAAGGACTGGAAGCCCGCCTTTTGCTTGCCTGTAACTTCCTGTGTTTTGCTACATTTACTTGCTTGTGACTTCTTGTTTTGCTTATTCGTAACTTTCTCCGTGCCGTTTCCCGAGGAGGGGTGCCAAAACCCTTGCTTGCCTATAACACTGTTTTGGCCTCAAACTGCGAACGCTGTGAATTCCAGCATGTGCAGTCCGTTACAGGCTTCAACTGGGTTTAGGGTTTAGGGTTTAGGGTTCAGCATCTCAAGTTCGAGCATTTACTAGGCCAGCAGCAGTGTGTGTGGGCAACGGCAAAGAACCCACCCGCCCAAAGAATCCCACAACATTACGAAAACAAAAAGTTTACTAATTTCTTTTCAGACGCACCAAGAGACCAAACAATCACACAGGCCTCAAGTTATTCCATCCAGGAACCCTGAGTCCTGAATCAGTCCTGTGCCCTGCTAGCTTCGTGGCTCTGCTGAGCTGCAGAGCCTGCCAACCGCACTGAACAATGGGGGTCAAAGGCGTCAGAGATTGCCTAATTCGTGCTGAACAATAAGCGGCAAAAGGGGTCAGAGGGGCCAAAATGGACCAAATTGCCTAATTCGTGCTGATCAATGGGGGGTCAAAAGGGTCAGACTTGCCAAAATGGATCAAATCGCCAAATTCGTGCTGAACAAAGGGGGGGCCACAGGGGTCAGATAGGCCGAAATGGATCAAATCGCCAAATTCGTGCTGAACAATGCGGGGGCCACAGGGGTCAGAGAGGCCGAAATGGATCAAATCGCCAAATTCGTGCGGAACAATGCGGGGGCCACAGGGGTCAGAGAGGCCGAAATGGATCAAATCGCCAAATTCGTGCGGAACAATGCAGGGGCCACAGGGGTCAGAGGGGCCGAAATGGATCAAATCGCCAAATTCGTGCTGAACAATGCGCGGGCCAAAGGGGTCAGAGGGGCCAAAATGGATCAAATCGCCACTTTCATCCTGAACAATGCGGGAGCCAAAGGGTCAGAGGGGCCAAAATGGATCAAATCGCCACATTCATGCTGAACAATGCGGGGGCCAAAGGGGTCAGAGGGGCCAAAATGGATCAAATCGCCACATTCATGCTGAACAATGGGGGAGGCAAAGGGGTCAGAGGGGCCAAAATGGATCAAATCGCCACATTCATGCTGAACAATGGGGGAGGCAAAGGGGTCAGAGGGGCCAAAATGGATCAAATCGCCACATTCATGCTGAACAATGGGGGAGGCAAAGGGGTCAGAGGGGCCAAAATGGATCAAATCGCCACATTCATGCTGAACAATGGGGGAGGCAAAGGGGTCAGAGGGGCCGAAATGAATCAAATCGCCAAATTCGTGCTGAACAATGGGGCTGAGAGGGGCCGAAATGGATCGAATCGCCAAATTCGTGCTGAACAACGGGGGGAAAAATTGATCAAATCGCCAAATTCGTGTTTAACATTTAGGGTTATATGGTAGGGAGGTTTAGGGTTTAGGGTTGAGGGTTGAGGGTTTAGGGTGTCCAGGTACTAAAAGTCACGACTAAGCACAAAAAAAGATACAACTAAGCAAAAAAAGCTACATCTACCCTAGCTACCACAAGGACTTCGTAGACTTCACCCCCAGCCGCCTGTTCATCTACTACAATGAGCGGCTGGTGGAAGGTAGCGTGAATCAGGATGCTGGTGCGATGATCCGTGACGGCATCAAGGTTATGTCGAAGGTGGGCGTGTGCCCGGAGAGCGTCTGGAAGTACGATGACGGGCCCAGCTTCTTCAAGCAGCAGCCGGATGACAAGGCCTACGAACTGGCCCAGAAGTGCAGGGTCATGGGCTATGCCCGTGTGGCACAGGACCTGAGCCAGTTCAAGGCGTGCCTGAAGAACGGCTACCCCTTTGTGTTCGGTTTTGCTGTCCTGACAAGCTTCCAGACAGCGGAGGTTGCCAGGACCGGCAAGATGGTGATGCCCCAGGCGACGGACCAGCAGCTTGGTGGCCATGCCGTGTGCGCCGTGGGCTACGACGACTTCCAGCAATGCTTCATCGTCCGCAACTCCTGGGGAGAGGGGTTGCTTGTCCGGATGGGCATGTGTGCTAGTGCGAGTAGTTTCAAGTTTGTTCATAGTCACTGATGACGGCTTTGTCACAGGACTGATTGTGTAGTGGGCTTGTGCGCAGCCAGGTGGGGCGACAAGGGCTACTTCTACATGCCATATGAGTACATGTGCCACCCTGCCCTCGCCTCCGATTTCTGGGCCATCAACTGGGTTGAGGGCTTCAAGAACACTAGCAGCGTGACGTCGGCGAGTGGCATGCTGCAAGCTGGATCGGTGCCGAGGCATCCGAGTGTGTTGTCCCTGCCGATGCGAACGCACATGAAGTTCGGGTGGCGACCCGACATGCCAGACCATCGGGACCTTCACATGACATTTGACAAGGTCAACGCTCCCAGCCACATCAAGAGGAGGGCTGAGGGAGACACGGTCTGCTTAAAGTGTTTTTTACAATTACTTGGTGATTTTTGCCGAAGCAGTAGAGAGCTGTGTCCGAGCTGTTGTTTTTGCTTAGGAACGAAAGAGATCATTGACCTGCGACCTATGAATGGTGGCTTCCCCATCTTCGATCAGGGACATTTGGGCAGCTGCACAGCGAACGCTTTGGCGGCAGGCTTCCATTTCGCCCTGCACAAGATGCAGGTGGAGAACCACAAGGACTTCGCAGACTTCACCCCCAGCCGCCTGTTCATCTACTACAATGAGCGGCTGGTGGAAGGTAGCGTGAATCAGGATGCTGGTGCGATGATCCGTGACGGCATCAAGGTTATGTCGAAGGTGGGCGTGTGCCCGGAGAGCGTCTGGAAGTACGATGATGGGCCCAGCTTCTTCAAGCAGCAGCCGGATGACAAGGCCTACGAACTGGCCCAGAAGTGCAGGGTCATGGGCTATGCCCGTGTGGCACAGGACCTGAGCCAGTTCAAGGCGTGCCTGAAGAACGGCTACCCCTTTGTGTTCGGTTTTGCTGTCCTGACAAGCTTCCAGACAGCGGAGGTTGCCAGGACCGGCAAGATGGTGATGCCCCAGGCGACGGACCAGCAGCTTGGTGGCCATGCCGTGTGCGCCGTGGGCTACGACGACTTCCAGCAATGCTTCATCGTCCGCAACTCCTGGGGAGAGGGGTTGCTTGTCCGGATGGGCATGTGTGCTAGTGCGAGTAGTTTCAAGTTTGTTCATAGTCACTGATGACGGCTTTTGTCACAGGACTGATTGTGTAGTGGGCTTGTGCGCAGCCAGGTGGGGCGACAAGGGCTACTTCTACATGCCATATGAGTACATGTGCCACCCTGCCCTCGCCTCCGATTTCTGGGCCATCAACTGGGTCGAGGGCTTCAAGAATGCGACCACCAAGAATCCTATTAAGAAGTGAGATGTTCATGCTGTTGCTTTGTACAGTCCGTTTGTGGCATCCGGCTATCCCCAGAGGGGTGGCTGGGAGGGAAAAAACCCTGCGATGCGTAGGGGGTTTAACAAAGTATGCTGTACAGCGTATCGCGTAGGACGGTCTACAGGACTCAGGCAAAAGGTGGCTCACATGCTTTCAGTGGTGCGTGCTGCGGGTCTCTAGCCGTCCCAACACGGGCCGTGTAGTAGACTCCAGCCGTGGCTAGTTTTTTGGCCAGCTCGCCCGCGGTGTAAAGATAGGCCCCAGCCGCTCCCGTCCCTCGCTGCACGACCTCCGGCTCAGCTCAGTAGACCATCTCGCGTGCCGTCCTCCCAACGCCCTTGTTGACCACAGATACCTGTTGACCAAGATGGGCAACTGCAACGCCAGCACAGTCGCCGCGGAGAGCAGCGAGATCCAGGCCGAATCGGCGCAGCGGCATCCAAGCCTGATGTCCCTCCCCCTGCGCACAAACATGAAATTCGGGTGGCGACCCGACATGCCGGATCATCGCGACCTCCGCGTGACCTTTGACAAGGTGGATGCTCCCAGCCACATCAAGAAGAGGGCGGAGGGAGACGGGTTTGCAGGTAGCATCGCAAGAGTGCCCCTTTTTGTTTCAAGGGTCTCTGGGTTTCATAGGACTAGTTTCAAAGGTCGTTGATGCTCACCTCCATTGAAGCCTAGGAGAACAGGAGATCATTGACCTGCGACCTATGAATGGTGGCTTCCCCATCTTCGATCAGGGACATTTGGGCAGCTGCACAGCGAACGCTTTGGCGGCAGGCTTCCATTTCGCCCTGCACAGATGCAGGTGGAGAACCACAAGGACTGGAAGCCCGCCTTTTGCTTGCCTGTAACTTCCTGTGTTTTGCTACATTTACTTGCTTGTGACTTCTTGTTTTGCTTATTCGTAACTTTCTCCGTGCCGTTTCCCGAGGAGGGGTGCCAAAACCCTTGCTTGCCTATAACACTGTTTTGGCCTCAAACTGCGAATGCTGTGAATTCCAGCATGTGCAGTCCGTTACAGGCTTCAACTGGGTTTAGGGTTTAGGGTTTAGGGTTCAGCATCTCAAGTTCGAGCATTTACTAGGCCAGCAGTGTGTGTGGGCAACGGCAAAGAACCCACCCGCCCAAGGAATCCCACAACATTACGAAAACAAAAAGTTTACTAATTTCTTTTCAGACGCACCAAGAGGCCAAACAATCACACAGGCCTCAAGTTATTCCATCCAGGAACCCTGAGTCCTGAATCAGTCCTGTGCCCTGCTAGCTTCGTGGCTCTGCTGAGCTGCAGAGCCTGCCAACTGCACTGAACAAGATTGCCTAATTCGTGCTGAACAATAAGCTGCAAAAGGGGTCAGAGGGGCCAAAATGGATCAAATTGCCTAATTCGTGCTGATCAATGGGGGTCAAAAGGGTCTGACTTGCCAGAATGGATCAAATCGCCAAATTCGTGCTGAACAAAGGGGGCGAAATGGATCAAATCGCCAAATTCGTGCTGAACAATGCGGGGGCCACAGGGGTCAGAGAGGCCGAAATGGATCAAATCGCCAAATTCGTGCGGAACACTGCGGGGGCCACAGGGGTCAGAGAGGCCGAAATGGATCAAATCGCCAAATTCGTGCGGAACAATGCAGGGGCCACAGGGGTCAGAGGGGCCGAAATGGATCAAATCGCCAAATTCGTGCTGAACAATGCGGGGGCCACAGGGGTCAGAGAGGCCGAAATGGATCAAATCGCCAAATTCGTGCGGAACAATGCAGGGGCCACAGGGGTCAGAGGGGCCGAAATGGATCAAATCGCCAAATTCGTGCTGAACAATGCGGGGGCCAAAGGGGTCAGAGGGGCCAAAATGGATCAAATCGCCACATTCATGCTGAACAATGCGGGAGCCAAAGGGGTCAGAGGGGCCAAAATGGATCAAATCGCCACATTCATGCTGAACAATGGGGGAGGCAAAGGGGTCAGAGGGGCAAAAATGGATCAAATCGCCACATTCATGCTGAACAATGGGGGAGGCAAATGGGTCAGAGGGGCCAAAACGGATCAAATCGCCAAATTCGTGCTGAACAATGCGGGGGCCACAGGGGTCAGAGGGGCCGAAATGGATCAAATCGCCAAATTCGTGCTGAACAATGCGGGGGCCAAAGGGGTCAGAGGGGCCAAAATGGATCAAATCGCCACATTCATGCTGAACAATGCGGGAGGCAAAGGGGTCAGAGGGGCCAAAATGGATCAAATCGCCACATTCATGCTGAACAATGTCAGAGGGGGGGCCACAGGGGTCAGAGCCAAAATGGGGCCGCAAATGGATCAAATCGCCAAATTCGTGCTGAACAATGCGCGGGCCAAAGGGGTCAGAGGGGCCAAAATGGATCAAATCGCCACTTTCATCCTGAACAATGCGGGAGCCAAAGGGTCAGAGGGGCCAAAATGGATCAAATCGCCACATTCATGCTGAACAATGCGGGGGCCAAAGGGGTCAGAGGGGCCAAAATGGATCAAATCGCCACATTCATGCTGAACAATGGGGGAGGCAAAGGGGTCAGAGGGGCCAAAATGGATCAAATCGCCACATTCATGCTGAACAATGGGGGAGGCAAAGGGGTCAGAGGGGCCAAAATGGATCAAATCGCCACATTCATGCTGAACAATGGGGGAGGCAAAGGGGTCAGAGGGGCCAAAATGGATCAAATCGCCACATTCATGCTGAACAATGGGGGAGGCAAATGGGTCAGAGGGGCCAAAATGGATCAAATCGCCACATTCATGCTGAACAATGGGGGAGGCAAAGGGGTCAGAGGAGCCAAAATGGATCAAATCGCCAAATTCGTGCTGAACAATGGGGGTCAGAGGGGCCGAAATGGATCGAATCGCCAAGTTGGTGCTGAACAACGGGGGGAAAAATTGATCAAATCGCCAAATTCGTGTTTAACATTTAGGGTTATATGGTAGGGAGGTTTAGGGTTGAGGGTTGAGGGTTTAGGGTGTCCAGGTACTAAAAGTCACGACTAAGCACAAAAAAAGATAAAAAGCTACATCTACCCTAGCTACCACAAGGACTTCGCAGACTTCACCCCCAGCCGCCTGTTCATCTACTACAATGAGCGGCTGGTGGAAGGCAGCGTGAATCAGGATGCTGGTGCGATGATCCGTGACGGCATCAAGGTTATGTCGAAGGTGGGCGTGTGCCCGGAGAGCGTCTGGAAGTACGATGATGGGCCCAGCTTCTTCAAGCAGCAGCCGGATGACAAGGCCTACGAACTGGCTCAGAAGTGCAGGGTCATGGGCTATGCCCGTGTGGCACAGGACCTGAGCCAGTTCAAGGCGTGCCTGAAGAACGGCTACCCCTTTGTGTTCGGTTTCGCTGTTCTGACAAGCTTCCAGACAGCGGAGGTTGCCAGGACCGGCAAGATGGTGATGCCCCAGGCGACGGACCAGCAGCTTGGTGGCCATGCCGTGTGCGCCGTGGGCTACGACGACTTCCAGCAATGCTTCATCGTCCGCAACTCCTGGGGAGAGGGGTTGCTTGTCCGGATGGGGCACGTGTGCTAGTTTCAAGTATGTTCATTGTTCATAGTCACTGATGATGACGGTTTTTGCCACAGCACTGATTGTGTAGTGGGCTTGCGCGAAGCCAGGTGGGGCGACAAGGGCTACTTCTACATGCCATACGAGTACATGTGCCACCCTGCCCTCGCTTCCGATTTCTGGGCCATCAACTGGGTTGAGGGCTTCAAGAACACTAGCAGCGTGACGTCGGCGAGTGGCATGCTGCAAGCTGGATCGGTGCCGAGGCATCCGAGTGTGTTGTCCCTGCCGATGCGAACGCACATGAAGTTCGGGTGGCGACCCGACATGCCAGACCATCGGGACCTTCACATGACATTTGACAAGGTCAACGCTCCCAGCCAGATCAAGAGGAGGGCTGAGGGAGACACGGTCTGCTTAAAGTGTTTCTTTAAAATTACTTGGTGATTTCTGCCGAAGCAGTAGAGAGCTGTGTTCGAGCTGTGGTTTTTGCTTAGGAACGAAAGAGATCATTGACCTGCGACCTATGAATGGTGGCTTCCCCATCTTCGATCAGGGACATCTGGGCAGCTGCACAGCGAACGCTTTGGCGGCAGGCTTCCATTTCGCCCTGCACAAGATGCAGGTGGAGAACCACAAGGACTTCGCAGACTTCACCCCCAGCCGCCTGTTCATCTACTACAATGAGCGGCTGGTGGAAGGTAGCGTGAATCAGGATGCTGGTGCGATGATCCGTGACGGCATCAAGGTTATGTCGAAGGTGGGCGTGTGCCCGGAGAGCGTCTGGAAGTACGATGATGGGCCCAGCTTCTTCAAGCAGCAGCCGGATGACAAGGCCTACGAACTGGCCCAGAAGTGCAGGGTCATGGGCTATGCCCGTGTGGCACAGGACCTGAGCCAGTTCAAGGCGTGCCTGAAGAACGGCTACCCCTTTGTGTTCGGTTTTGCTGTCCTGACAAGCTTCCAGACAGCGGAGGTTGCCAGGACCGGCAAGATGGTGATGCCCCAGGCGACGGACCAGCAGCTTGGTGGCCATGCCGTGTGCGCCGTGGGCTACGACGACTTCCAGCAATGCTTCATCGTCCGCAACTCTTGGGGCGAGGGGTTGCTTGTCCGGATGGGGCGCGTGTGCTAGTGCTGCTAGTTTCAAGTATGTTCATAGTCACTGATGACGGTTTTTGTCACAGGACAGATTGTGTAGCGGGCTCGTGCGCAGCCAGGTGGGGCGACAAGGGCTACTTCTACATGCCATATGAGTACATGTGCCACCCTGCCCTCGCCTCCGATTTCTGGGCCATCAACTGGGTCGAGGGCTTCAAGAATGCGACCACCAAGAATCCTATTAAGAAGTGAGATGTTCATGCTGTTGCTTTGTACAGTCCGTTTGTGGGGCATCCGGCTATCCCCAGAGGGGTGGCTGGCCGGAAAAAAACCCTGCGATGCGTAGGGGGTTTAACAAAGTATGCTGTACAGCGTATCGCGTAGGACGGTCTACAGGACTCAGGCAAAAGGTGGCTCACATGCTTTCAGTGGTGCGTGCTGCGGGTCTCTAGCCGTCCCAACACGGGCCGTGTAGTAGACTCCAGCCGTGGCTAGTATTTAGGCCAGCTCGCTCGCGGTGTAAAGATAGGCCCCAGCCGCTCCCGTCCCTCACTGCACGACTTCCGGCTCAGCTCAGTAGACCATCTCGCGTGCCGTCCTCCCAACGCCCTTGTTGACCGCAGATATACCTGTTGACCAAGATGGGCAACTGCAACGCCAGCACCGTCGCCGCGGAGAGCAGCGAGATCCAGGCCGAATCGGCGCAGCGGCATCCAAGCCTGATGTCCCTCCCCCTGCGCACAAACATGAAATTCGGGTGGCGACCCGACATGCCGGATCATCGCGACCTCCGCGTGACCTTTGACAAGGTGGATGCTCCCAGCCACATCAAGAAGAGGGCGGAGGGAGACGGGTTTGCAGGTAGCATCGCAAGAGTGCCCCTTTTTGTTTCAAGGGTCTCTGGGTTTCATAGGACTAGTTTCAAAGGTCGTTGATGCTCACCTCCATTGAAGCCTAGGAGAACAGGAGATCATTGACCTGCGACCTATGAATGGTGGCTTCCCCATCTTCGATCAGGGACATTTGGGCAGCTGCACAGCGAACGCTTTGGCGGCAGGCTTCCATTTCGCCCTGCACAAGATGCAGGTGGAGAACCACAAGGACTTCGCAGACTTCACCCCCAGCCGCCTGTTCATCTACTACAATGAGCGGCTGGTGGAAGGCAGCGTGAATCAGGATGCTGGTGCGATGATCCGTGACGGCATCAAGGTTATGTCGAAGGTGGGCGTGTGCCCGGAGAGCGTCTGGAAGTACGATGATGGGCCCAGCTTCTTCAAGCAGCAGCCGGATGACAAGGCCTACGAACTGGCCCAGAAGTGCAGGGTCATGGGCTATGCCCGTGTGGCACAGGACCTGAGCCAGTTCAAGGCGTGCCTGAAGAACGGCTACCCCTTTGTGTTCGGTTTCGCTGTCCTGACAAGCTTCCAGACAGCGGAGGTTGCCAGGACCGGCAAGATGGTGATGCCCCAGGCGACGGACCAGCAGCTTGGTGGCCATGCCGTGTGCGCAGTGGGCTACGACGACTTCCAGCAATGCTTCATCGTCCGCAACTCCTGGGGAGAGGGGTTGCTTGTCCGGATGGGGCGCGTGTGCTAGTGCTGCTAGTTTCAAGTATATTCATAGTCACTGACTACGGCTTTTGTCACAGGACTGATTGTGTAGTGGGCTTGTGCGCAGCCAGGTGGGGCGACAAGGGCTACTTCTACATGCCATATGAGTACATGTGCCACCCTGCCCTCGCCTCCGATTTCTGGGCCATCAACTGGGTCGAGGGCTTCAAGAACACAAGCAGCGTGACGTCGGCGAGTGGCATGCTGCAAGCTGGATCGGTGCCGAGGCATCCGAGTGTGTTGTCCCTGCCGATGCGAACGCACATGAAGTTCGGGTGGCGACCCGACATGCCAGACCATCGGGACCTTCACATGACATTTGACAAGGTCAACGCTCCCAGCCAGATCAAGAGGAGGGCTGAGGGAGACACGGTCTGCTTCAAGTGTTTCTTTAAAATTACTTGGTGATTTCTGCCGAAGCAGTAGAGAGCTGTGTTCGAGCTGTGGTTTTTGCTTAGGAACGAAAGAGATCATTGACCTGCGACCGATGAATGGTGGCTTCCCCATCTTCGATCAGGGACATTTGGGCAGCTGCACAGCGAACGCTTTGGCGGCAGGCTTCCATTTCGCCCTGCACAAGATGCAGGTGGAGAACCACAAGGACTTCGCAGACTTCACCCCCAGCCGCCTGTTCATCTACTACAATGAGCGGCTGGTGGAAGGTAGCGTGAATCAGGATGCTGGTGCGATGATCCGTGACGGCATCAAGGTTATGTCGAAGGTGGGCGTGTGCCCGGAGAGCGTCTGGAAGTACGATGATGGGCCCAGCTTCTTCAAGCAGCAGCCGGATGACAAGGCCTACGAACTGGCCCAGAAGTGCAGGGTCATGGGCTATGCCCGTGTGGCACAGGACCTGAGCCAGTTCAAGGCGTGCCTGAAGAACGGCTACCCCTTTGTGTTCGGTTTCGCTGTCCTGACAAGCTTCCAGACAGCGGAGGTTGCCAGGACCGGCAAGATGGTGATGCCCCAGGCGACGGACCAGCAGCTTGGTGGCCATGCCGTGTGCGCAGTGGGCTACGACGACTTCCAGCAATGCTTCATCGTCCGCAACTCCTGGGGAGAAGGGTTGCTTGTCCGGATGGGGCACGTGTGCTAGTGCTGCTAGTTTCAAGTATGTTCATAGTCACTGATGACGGCTTTTGTCACAGGACAGATTGTGTAGTGGGCTTGTGCGCAGCCAGGTGGGGCGACAAGGGCTACTTCTACATGCCATATGAGTACATGTGCCACCCTGCCCTCGCCTCCGATTTCTGGGCCATCAACTGGGTCGAGGGCTTCAAGAATGCGACCACCAAGAATCCTATTAAGAAGTGAGATGATCATGCTGTTGCTTTGTACAGTCAGTTCGTGGGGCATCCGGCTATCCCCAGAGGGGTGGCCGGTGTAAAAAACATGCAAGCCTTAAGCGAGTGTACTTTGAGGGCATGCTGCACAGCATGTTGTGTTGGACGGTCCGCAGCACTCGGCGGGAAAAGACAAAGCTCAAAACATTGACCATTTGTGAGAAAGCATTGCTGTAGCTCGGCTGTTTAGAGATGATTTAGGGACGGAGCTGGCTGTTTAAGCTTTAGGCCTCAGGGTAACTACAGTTTGAGGCTCCCATTTCATCTCCTGGCACCGGCAGCCGGCGAAGTGTCGTGTCTGCGAAAGTGTGCAGCGCGGCAGCATGGGCTCGAGAAGCTTCAGGTTGTGATTGTGAAGGGCTGAAGTACCTTGTAGGCACCTTGCAGACCCTCTGATCCTCCTTGATCATGATGCAAAGCATGTCCCCATCGAGTCAGGCTGGAGTTTTGGGGCGACGGTCCCTGGCTCGGTACTTCTGGGCAGCAGTAGGATTTCATGCGAGAGGGGGGGCGGGGTGGGCCAGAGTCGGTCAAGGCTAGGCTGAGCTAGGGAGTCAACCCAGGCATCGCCGAGACACGGAGACGCGCGCGCGTGCACGCGCGCGCGCGCGTCACCTGCGCGCACACACGCACACGCACACGCCCACGCCCGCGCAGCACGCACACGCACACGCACACGCACGCGCACGCGCACGCGCACGCGCACGCGCACACCCACGCACACCCACACGCACACCCGCGCGCACCCGCGCACACCCACGCACACCCACGCACACCCACACGAACACCCACGCACACCCACGCACACCCACGCACACCCATGCACACCCACGCACACCCACGCACACCCACACGAACACCCACGCACACCCACGCACACCCACGCACACCCACGCACACCCACACGAACACCCATGCACACCCACGCACACCCACGCACACCCACGAACACACACACGAACACGAACACGAACACGAACAGGTGTTTTGCAAGTGGGGAAGCACGCACGCTTGAAACCTGAATCTCCAGAAAGCCCTGCAGGGCAAGTTGGGGGAAGTCTTGACGCAAAACAATAGCTCCTGGCAAAGATTGGAGAACTAAGGTGCCGTGTGCCTGGATGATGTTTGGGGCCACGTCCGGTGGCGTTGCTATGGCCTCCCAAGAAAGGCCAAGCAGAAGCCAGATGATGCGGAGCGGCAGTGTCAAGAAGGCCTGCTACGGTGCAACTCTCAATGGAGAGTGCTTTGGTGGACTGTAAAGCGGCCATTCCCGCACCAAAGCCGGTGTGGATGTAAGGACCCCCCAACGCACGTGCCAGGCTTGGATACTGAGGGTCTGCATCTGGGGCACCAGCGGTACCATTGCCCGCGTTGCGACACCTGGCATGACAAGCCGCTAGCTTCGGCCAGTAGGATCCTTCCGTTGCGTCTTACTGTCTTACTGTTGCAAAAGCCTTGTCGCCTGGGTTCGCTGCGGCGGGGCTGTCCCGCGTCGTAGTTGTGTCAGTTGTGTTTCTTTTCTTTCCCAAGCTGCCAGTAAGCCAGAACTCTGACCCCTCAACCTCTTCGCACGCAAGGAGGTCATCGGTTCTGACTCGCGAGACATCTGCGGAGCTTGCGTGCATGGCAGCTCTGGCTCCACCATAATGAGCATGGCCGAAACCTCGGCGGCCAAGCAGCTGCCAATCTTCCGAACACATGTGATGAAGGCAGAGCGTTCAGTACCGGCGTTGGATTGGGGTTTGGGCTGGCTCTCCCACTGCTCAGACATCCTCTGGACAGGCGATCAAGGAGGTGATCTACGAGTCTGGCCCTTTGCTTGAGTCTTGGCAGAGCCAGTCCACAAACAGCACAATTGTGAACATTGAGACAAGATAAGAAAGTGCTGGGCCATCCACAAAGCAGATACAGTGCCAACGATGCCGCTTGTATAATAAAGAGCTCTGGATGTCAGGAGAGGGAGAGAAGGAGCGAGAGAGAGAGAGAGAGAGAGAGAGAGAGAAAGAGCGAGAGAGAGAGCGAGCGAGAGAGCGAGCGAGAGAGCGAGCGAGAGAGAGAGAGAGAGAGAGAAGAAGAAGCAGAGGAGAAAAAAATGCAAGATCCGCAACCGGCTGCAACGGATGTCTTGTCAAGGAGACGTTTCAGGAGACCATGAAGAGGGCCCTTCGTGTGCTTGAGTATCTGCGAGACCCCACAAACGAACAGCTGGAGTTGAAGGCGGGTGCAGGTGATTCTACGGGCTGGTTTCGGAGGCGACCGATTTAGCCAGAAGGGTCATGTGTCACATGTGCTTGATTGGGAGTTTAGATTTGCACTGAAAGCAACCGCATCTGTGTGTGTGTGTATGTTTGCTACCGTGCCCCATCAGCGGAAGTTAGCGCATGAAGCACGGGCCCTCCTGAACGCGTTTTGTCGTGAGAGCAGGTCTGGAAGTACTGCTTTGCAGCGAGTGCTGTGTTATTTGTGGCCCAGCTGATTGCCGGTCATTTCCGCGCGTGTTTCCATTTCTCTTGGAGCTGTCTGCTTCAGATTCAATACATGACTAGCCCACCCTTGTCGGCTTCAGTCGGCTTTGCCACATACTGTACACCATGTTAATGTTAATCGAGAATCTTAAGGTTCTCAAGTGGATCTTGGAGAAGTACTTCGTGCCCTTGTTGCTCCTCATCATGAAGCTGATGCTTCTGGTTGTTGGCACCATGGTGATCCTGCTGAACTCTGGTCCTCTTCGCCGATTTGGAAGCTGGGCATGATTTTCTATGCAAGTTTGGAACAGCAAACGATCAGATGCTACAATGTGTTAAAGTAGGGCTCCCTTAAAACCTTCATGGCTGTACAATCAAATTGCCCGCATTGGGAGAAAACTTGCTGGAGGAGTGCAGCGCTGAGTAGATGAACGGGTGACGACATAAATGCACACACAACTCACCTCCCATGTATCTGTATATAGGTATGTGTATATATGTGTATATATATGTATGTGTGTATACATATGCATATACAAAAAGTGCTAAGTGTTTATGTATATATTCGTATGCATGTGCATATTCATACTCATACTCATATTCATATTCATACTCATACTCATACTCATATTCATATTCATATTCATGTATGTGTATATATCTATATATACATACATCCGCGCGTGAATTTGTTTGTTCGTTTGTTCGTGGTGTGCATGGGTGTGTGGGTGTGTGTGTGTGCACGCCCACGCACGCATGCACCCACACGGCGCGCGCACACAGCCCAAGACCACGGCCCACGCCCGCGGCCCGCGCCCAGGGTCCACACCCACACAAACGCCCGCAATCCCGTCAGCAAGCCCGCCCGCACGCATCGCTGATCCCATATCGAAAAATTGCCCATTTTGTGTCTGTGGACACCAGAAATTTGACATCAGACGAAAATCGAAATCGTTTATCCACAGCACCAGACAGGAAGCGTGCTCGACTGATTTTATCATATTTTGCACTAGCAACTATATCATTCACTACTACACTGACACGATATGCCGGACGTTTCACATCGTGGTCACTGGGTTCAAGGAAGTCCCACATCATTTGTGATACCTCGTCTTATGCAAACTGCGGTACGTCATGGCGATCGCTGTGATGTCCATGACAGGAGCCTCGTGCCAGGAGCACCCGGCGCCACAACCAAACCCCTAACAAAACCAACCGAAGAGAAAACGTTGCTTCTCACATGGAAGCACGGAGTGCGGCTCATTTTGGATATCCTCAGTTTCAGTGGGCCTCAGATCATATCGCCAAGGTCGCAGTTCCTACTCAAGTGCTGCGTTCAGGGATCGCAGGGATAACCCGCATGTGATGCCTGTGCCTGAAGAGAGCTCGAGCCGAAGCTCCAAAGCTCTCAGCAAGGAACTGCAGAACTGGCCAGCCGGCGGCTGTCCCGGTGTCAGAAGTGGCGCCGGCGGGGCGGCTGCCAGCGCTGGGAGCATCTTGGGGAAGTCCAGTGGTTTTCCCTGGTTCTTAGCAGGGAATTCGGGGTTTCCGACCCCATCTACCAGTACTTTGTAGTGCTTAAGTGGGGGTATCCCCGATAGAGTTCCAGCAATGTTGCAGGTCGGGTCTGAGGTTGTCGGATTTCAAGGTCGTTTCGCGTAAAGCATCCATGCATCCTATTCTGCATCTTTTGTGTTGACGCATTGGGAAACAGGTTCTTCAAGTCCGACGCTCGCGGCCAACCAGCTTCACGGCATCCTTTGGCCATGCCAGTTGTTTGTATTTGTTCATGCGAATGCAAACAGCTCAAGATTCAGCACTGCTTGAAGCGGTCTTGATATGTCTTGGTCCAGGCTTTGAGAATCCCGATCAAGTCTTTTGACACCTTCAACGAGGAGTTTGACCAATCCTTCGCCTTCCCCTTGAGCCCATACGGCAAAGCCTAGCACACACCAACGTGGCACGTGCCGCCGCACGCGTGGTCAGCAGCGGAACATGGACAGGCTGCTTTACTTTCGCCAGGGTGATACTGGCAACGGCTCGCTGTTTACAACGCGACTGGTTGATGTTTCTTGACCAAGTTTTAACAGGTTTCGACATGTAGGGCTGAAGATGCACCACAAGGGCCAGTTAATGATTCCTGTACAGTAGCTACCTCATGCAGCCAGCCCTCGCCCAAAAGCTGGCTGGTGGCTGCTTAGTCAGCAGGTAGTTTGCTTCCGTCGCTTTCAACAAAAAATGCGTTTGAGACATTGTTTTGTGCCCAGACACTGGTTCTGTTGCATGAGTCCGTCAGATGCTGAATTCGCTTCAGCAGGTATCGGGGAGAGGGGGGGGGGCAGGGCGGACCGAAAACCCGCGCGGATCTTGCAGGCTGCCACTGGCTCTCAGCAAAGTCGCGTCTACTTTCACCATGAATTTCGCACAATTGCATGCGCAGTTTGAGTCGAAACGTTTGTGACATGATGCTTGCATCTGTTTGAAAATAGTTTAATTCGTCAGGGCATGCTTCCAAAAACTTTCAATATCAACATCGGATGCCATCGAGCCTGCAGACACACCACCCCAAAATGCCACAACATGTTAGTTAGGAAGAGATATCTTTTGCATTGAAGCAATGCGTTGGGGCCCATGCTGGCCATGTCAACGTCTGACCGTCAGCTTTTTGACCTTGCAATCTCAGCCCACGTTGACTCACCCAAAAAACTGGCAGTTTAGACCTTCCACACTTTGGCCGGAATCTGGTTTTGAGTGTGTTCGCTGATGGCCGAGGCTATCAGAAAGTTGCTGCTTCGCTGGACTTTTGGGACCTGCCAAGGACGGTGGCAGCATGGCAGGGGTGGTAAGGTTGAGGGTATAGTTGGGTCTCCAAGATGTTTAAGAGAAGATGTTCCAGCCTTGCAATCCTGATGGTGCAGGTCAGCCAGCGCAAGAAGAGCAGCGACCAAGGCACTTTGGGGAAAGAGGTTGGATGTCGCGACGCCACCGAGATTCTCATTAGGCTGTCGAAGCCAGCGTTTGCACATGCCAGCCACATGCCAGCTTTGAGCTTATAACAGCGTATGGTAGCTTAAGCCTTGTGTATACTAAAGTACAACACGGTAGAATACTGTATGATCTAATAAAACATAATATAATACAAGTAATATGATATAATGAATATAATATAGTATCGTACAATACAATATCATACAAACAATTTTCTGATAGTATCATATGTTGACATGTAATCAGTAGGTGGTTCATGCAGGGCGACAAGGCACCTGGGAGACCTTACCTGCGCCCATCTCTGCCGAGGACGGGCAGTGCCGCGAACCCTTAACTCCCAAGGGAGCGTTTGCAATGTTTTGTGCATTCTTCGTTTGAGATCCAGGTTGCGGCATAGCAATCTGTAACTGTCGGCCGAACGATGTAGAAGAGGCCGGTTTACGTGGCTTTGCTAGGCATTTTTCGAAATCGAGTTGGAATTCCCGGCGTCAGCCATCCCAAAGCTCTAAACGCCGGACTTGGAACCTCAATTCTTCTCCCATGTCCTGACCCCATCCAAAACCCTGACACCGAGATGAGGTTCAGCCTCTCTCAGGCCAATGGGCTGACCCAGTAGGATAAGGCTAAACGAGGACTTGAGGCGCAGGCATTTGGAAACCATCTCAAGCCTTCAATCTCCAGCACGATGTCCTCCTTCGCAGGTCCTGCGTACTTGGCTGCCGGTGGTAAAGTGCCAGCACCATCCTGGTGAGGCCGCCAGCGACCCGGGGCAGAAGGACTAATTCAATTCTGTTGACAATGTGATGATTTGACATCCCTCGTGCTGAAACTCTCAAGCCCCTAACCCCCGACATGGGTCAGCTGGGAAGGTTTTGTACCAGCTGACTTCAGCAGTCGGCTGGATCGATTTGAAGCTGGACTTTCCGAGTTGCAAACGTCGAAGCTCAAACTCGAAGTGCTGGCGGATGCTAGCGCTTAGACGTGCTTAGACTGTAAACAAATGTCGGAGCATTCTGTACAGCGTTTGAGTAGTGCATTTCGGTTCCGAGGTCCTCTTCCTCCATGTCGGCAGCTTCGACCTGCAAAGCCGATCCCTGAGAGATCCGCACATGTACATGAATGTCTGTGCATCAACAACAATCAGCAGCATTTTACTGCAAAGTACAAATGCCATATAAGCAAGGGCATATCGCACGTCAACTTTCGCATATAAATGACTGTTGTTCACTTCATTGAAGCATTCATAAGCATTCCCATTGAAACGCGCAGCTCCCGTGGAAGCAGCGCACGTTTCCCGCAGAAGCTCCCAAATGCAGCGAAGCAGAAAACCGATCGGAGTTTGTGTCGGGGAAACAACACAAGAAGCAGCACGCATCTCCTGCACTCGTGGCATCTTCGGGTTTCAGTTTCGCGCTGGAGCGGTTGGCTTGCCCTTCCAGTTGAGTGACATGAGTAGCAGTAACGCTGGCTCTATGGGTCATGAGTAATTATCTCTGTACTTGTATTGTATGAACGTGACCCAGGCTGCATGCGAACGCTCGCGAAAACATATATCCCAACGGAAACTGCGTTTCGCTGCAGTAGGAAAATGCAGACCGCAAACAAGTTCACGCATGCACGCGTGCACACGCGCACTCGCACACGCCCACGCACGCATACGCGCGCTCACCAGCGCACCCGCGCATGCACGCGCGCACGCACGCACGCACGCACGCACGCACGCACGCACACACCCACCCACACACATGCGCAAAGGACCACCCGCACACCGGCACATCCTCGCGCGCGCGCACGCGCGCGCGCGCGCGCACGCACACAACTCACTATTTTCAAATGGGCCCAGATGCAGCAAAGCCAAAAACACCAACAACACTGCGCAGATACACAGAATTGAATGCTGTTCTCCGGACGTGGAGAACACGTGCCCGGATTTGTGTTTGTATTAAATTAGTTTATATATTCGTTTTTTTCAACTTGAATGTACTGCAATGCGTCAGAGCCCAAGCCGAAGGTTGAACAGCAGACTCTCCCAGATGTCCCTTTGTTTTGCGTGGTAGTCCTTTGCCAATTGGTTGTTGAGAGTTGAGACGAAGAACTATAGGTACGTGCGCACGCGCGTGTGTGTGTGTGTGTGTGTGTGTGTGTGTCTGTGTGTCTGTGTGTCTGTGTGTCTGTGTGTCTGTGTGTGTGTGCACATCCGTACCCTTCACGTGTACAAAGCCAACGGCCAACGCCCGGGCCAACACCGCCAAGTCACGCAAGTAGAGGCTCCTAAAGACTCAAAGTCAAGAGCTGTGGTACCGGGGCTGTTGAGAAGACAGGTTTGAATTCGTCTGGCTTCGCTCGGCGCGTTGGCGGCTTAAATGTTGTGCCAGCTGCCAGCAGACAAAGCTGACGATCCTGTCTTAGGCGTCAACATTCCAGAGCACTTGCATGGCAACGGGCGTCATGCCAAGGGAATCCCAAGTTGTAACCATTGCTGAGGACCTTCTCTTCTTTTGTGAAGAGATGCTCGAACAACTGCAGAGCGAGGTGGGCCAATGGTCTGTTTGGATTTGTTTGACTCCCTGCACAGCAACATGTGGATGGTTAGCCGCATTGCAGTTCCCACCAATCATGGGTTGACTGCTCAGGCCTCACGCGTCACCATAGTCGCAGACCTGCAAGGGGTGCCTCGAGCCGAAGTGTGCCAGAAAGGGGTTCAAGCAGGAACATTCAAGTGAGGTTGAAATGGAAATTCTTTTGAACTTCGATCTCCAGGCGTCCGCTAAACCCATGCAGCACGTAGAATATGTTTTCTTCTGGCCCCCCCCCCCCCAGTCACCCTAAGACTGCGTGTGCGTGCGCGAAGATGTTTGGGGTTCTATACTCGGCCTCAGGGAAAGCACGTCTTGCAGTGCCGTCCAATGGCCTTAAGTGGAGCTATTTTGGGTAGGGAAGAGCCTCACTGGGTCGGTCATTATGCCTCCACACGCTGATTCGTTGTTGCTATCTTGAGCCTGCACATAAGATTCGCCCAGGTGAATTTAGCGCACCTCAACTCGCAGTGGTGGAAGGCTGGACGGAACCGTGGTTGTGAACTTGGCACGGCGGTCGTCCATCCTTTGCCGCCATGTCGAAGCAAAAACTAGGCCCCCAAGTATCCCCGAAGGTCCCCAAACATTTTAATATCTTTATTGGTTTCCATGTTATTTGATATTCTTTGATGTTCTTTCATATGTTTTCACATTCTGCTACTTGCTTCGTCTATCTGTGCTTTTATTCTGTTTTGGTTTGAAGGTGGCTGTGCCCCAGCTGCTGGACCTACTTTCGGACCGCTTCGATGGGTGGCTCGGACCCGAAGCCTAAAGCTCTCGCAGATTGAGTTACTATTCTGGCGGAGGACAACAATAGAAAGAAGTTCTGGGGTTTTATTCTGATTGCGACTCTTATCTTGTTATGGGCCCGCCCGAGGAGAGATTGTCCGGTTGGGTCGGTCTGGTTTTCAGACGACGTTGTGTCAGCGGTCCCCGTTTTTCGTTGCAGTAGTCCGCTCGGTTTACAGTGACTTTACGGTTGGTCGCTCTCACTGTTGGTCCCCATGTCCCCTGGTTCGAACTCCATCTGCTGGTCCTTCCCGTTGCCTTCTTGGTTCTGTCTCAGTCGGGTAGCTCTTCCCGTGGGCTCCTCTCCTCTGCGTCTTTTTGTCTGGTAGTCGCTTGGCCGTCGCAGCCAGGTCCCCTGCTGGGGGCCCTCAAGCGTGCAGAAGAAGAAGAAGAAGAAGAAGAAGAAGAAGAAGAAGAAGAAGAGGAGGAGAGAAAGGCAGAAAGAGATAGACGGGGAGCAAGAGCGCGAGAGAAATCTTCGCTTCCGAACCCCGGTTGGGAGAGACTGCCGCGTGTCGTAGACATTCACTCAGTCTTCCACAACAACGTGGGGGGCGCTCCCAGAGCGCGGGGGCTCACCCCCAAGCACCAAGAAAGAAACGAAAGAAAGGAAGACAAAACAAGATGAAAGAATGAAAGAAAGCAAAAAGAAAGAAAACAGGAAAGAACAGATCTAGACGAGACCGTATGTCAGAAGAGCTGTGCAGTCATCGTTTTGCCAAAAGCGCCCCGAACACCGAAAGGCAAAGACTCCAATCGTCAACGCCCCCGAAAATGGAGACGTTCTGCTCATGATATTGAATAAACAAGCAGGCCATACTTGACCGAAGCCCAAGACAGGCATACCCAGATTAAACCCTGAACCCTAAACCCTAAGCCCTAAACCCTAAACCCTAAACCCTACACCCAGGCTTCTCAAGGAGGTCCTGGCGGTTCGCGCCAGCCGCATCTCTGGTGCAGCAGCCCAGCGGCTGCTGGACAGGCCCAAGGGCCAAAGGGGGAATTCCTTCTTGACGTCTGAGCAAAGAGTTACTGAAAGTTCCTTGGGTGAGCATGAGCCAGAAAAAAAGGGGGTGCGGAGCTTGAGGCTACAAGGTTTGATTGAGGGTACCAGCGTCTACGGATAGCATTTGCAGCAAGAAACGAAAAAACTTGCCGGATACCTGAAATCAGGATCCGCAAGGCTCTTGCAGGAGTAAAAAGAAAACAAGGCATGTGCCTGTGTCCTGTGGTCTGATGGTCCTCCCGACTTCATCCTGAAACGGCAATTCTTGATCCCGCAATTGGATATGCAACCCGAAAGCTCTGCTTTGTTAAGCAGCTACCTTATGGAAAGAACTTCCTGAGAATGGTAGAGCTCGGGGCATTTCCAGGTATACAGTTGAGGGTACACTTGTGTGTCCGTTCAAGCCTTAGAATTTCAGATTTCACGCACACCCAGGGCCTAACATCATATACCCCAAAATGTTCAATCCACCCCCCCCCCCCCCCCCCATGTTTTTTGAAGCAGATGCAAAGACCCACATTCCGACACATTCCGAAATCTCCAGGCACAGGATCCCGGGGCAAGTGCAAGTCGGCCACGAGGTCGGGGCCATGGAGCTTCTGGAAGCCAAAGGCCCGCGGAAGGTGGCTTTTTCGGGGGCCCAAAAGCATGGTAGTCGAATGAGGCGCCCTTGAGAATCCGCTTAGAAGTTTAGACCCATCTTGGGATTGAGGTAGTAGAATTATCCCCTGTCAGAGCTGGCCTGGCTCTGACCGCGCCAGAAATTTCTACGACGCCGGAAAGTTGTTCCCCTTACGAAGCCAGAGGTGAGCACATGCGACAGACCATGGAGCATGCAAGTGCCAGCACCTCCGGCGGACTGCGTCTCGTATCCATTGAGTCGACACTCGCAATCCTGCATTTGGGGTGCCGACCCAACACTTGCCTAAATTCCTCAATCAACTCCGTCCATAAACGAGTCGGTGAACGGAAGCGCGAGCATTTGAAGTTAATTTGAAGTGAGTTCGTGCGCCCTGGGAGGCCTCGCCTGTGCTTCAGAGTGTTTCTTCAGGACTGCGGACCGTCCGAAGCCATCAAGTTCTATGGGTCCCAAGCCTAAAATGTCAAACTTGCCATAATGCCCATAGGCATCACTATATAAGAGCACTGCAACCTGAGCCAAAAATCAACATTCACCCGCGAGAGTCGAGAGCCTTATATGCCGGAGGGACCCGAAACTGGATGCCATTCAGATTTCTGAGAAGCGTCGGGTCCCAAGGCTTAGGGAAGCTGTGGCTCTGAGGGTTTCGTGGACTGGCACAAGTGCAGGAGGGGATTTAGACGGGACTAGGCCATTAGGCGCGCAAGGGGGTAAGGGTTTAGCCCTAAACGTGAAAGTCGATAAGTCAGGGTTGCGAGCCTCCGAGGCAGAGTGGATGAGCGACGAGGCCGCCGTGTCAGGAGGCTCACCATTGTGCTGCCAGCTGCCCAGATGCCATCATGCTTGGAAAGGCTACAGGAAAGGCCAAAGACTCCACTATGTAAAGTCGTAGGGACCTTTAAGACCAGAACAAACCCGGATGCAGCATCCATGCTGATTCGTAGATCTCAAGACCGACTCGCTGCTGCCAGCATGGGCTGAGGCTTCTCTGCATGCTCGCACTTCGGCTGCAACCATCGACGTGGGAGGGCTCCTAGTGAAAGGGGGCTTCAACAGCTGCCAAGGATACGTGTAGCAACCTTGAAATTTCGGCTGTTCCAAACGGGTGCCTTCATGTGCCTTCTTTGCCCCCTGCGGCCAGATCCTGTTTCTGGGCTTCGCCCTTGGTGTAGGCTGGGCACATGACAGCACATGCATGACAAACTATGACTATGGGCGTAGCTGTGACCCAGGATGCAGTGTAGGCTTGGGCTTGCCGTTGTGGGTCTACCGTTGCTGCACTGCCTCCTCCAGCAACAGCTGCGCGGCAGGGGCGGCGAGGATATTCTCGACCTTCAGCGCCCTCCACCTCCTTTTGCAAGCCAGCACAGCGCACAGTGGAGTCGTGAAGGCTTAAGGTTGGTGCCGCCTTCGGTTGGAGGCGTTTGAGTCCGGTGTGCTATCACTTTCCTTCTACCCCCTTGTATGGCCAAGTCCACATATCACGAGGGCGAAAGGCCACTGGCCTGAGCTCAAGTGCCTGTTCAAGCTTCCGGCTAGACCCTTGTACCCCAGAAAGCCCATTGTGACCACGCTAACCAGCTCACAGCCCCGATGTCCTGCACCAAGCACCAGCTGCCGAAACCCGAAGCTCTTCAGGCCCCAAAAGTTCCAACCTTCCGGCACCATGAGGTCCCCAATGAACTCCAGGCGTTGTACCCCCCAAGAGCTGCGATGTCGCTGCACAAGCTGCTACAGAGTTGCACTGTAAGGCTTCCTGGTCCTCCTCTGCACCGTGCTGATGCGGAGGAAGGCCTGTCAGGCCTCGGGCACCAGTTGTTTGAGGGCTTGGGGCTTTCAGGCTTTGTTTCGCTTCAGGGCTCATGGGGCCATGGGGGCTCCCACCATTCACCAAATTGGGAGGGCAACCATGACATGCTGCAGGCTGTTTTCCAGGATCCCCAATCCCTTAAAGCCCTTGCGTTGGTATGTTCCCCATTATAGTCCCTTATACTACCAGTCCTTAATGGGGATTATAAGTAGGGAGGTACTAAAATCCCCGTTAAGGAACGTCCCAACCGTGCACTAGGCCTGATGGATCAGCATCGTGAGCTGCGTCTTTAAACCCTTTGCTCGTTCGCATTGTGGATTTGCTTCGCTCGTCGCTGGACTCGAACAATATGCATTGGCACACTTCACTTCGACTGGGCGCTTCCGTAGCCGTCAGCCAGTGGCCGCAGCAGCTCCAGCAGAGGTAGTGGGTTCGCATTGCAGCTGGGACCCTAAGTCAAACAGGAGGCTGATTCAGGAGGCTCTTCATCGGCAGTTTGGGAACCAGGTCCTCGATAGTCCCTTGAAGGGTTTACCTAGGTATGATGTGGAGTACATACCCCATTTTCCCCTATAGTTTCCAATATTAAGGAGAACCAGTAAAAAAACTCGAAAAGCTGCCAGGCCTTGGCCAGCCGCGGTTTGTCCATGCTGGGATCTCCCAAAGCACCGGCAAAGGCCCAGGCACACGGGGTGTTACCTGTACTTCGTCAGTCTTTGAATTCTACGGCTCGGAAATCTTTGAGTCTCAAGGACTTGAGGAATTATGCATAGGGCAACGAGGAGTTGATGTTCTGTTTGAGGGGTGCGACGGGGGCACAAGAACACATCAGTGTTGGCAGATGTGCAAAACCTGCGTGCACTGACGGATCCCGAATGGGTTCCGGTGATGTCCACCCGCTACATTGCCTGATGGCAGGAGCAGCTTCCGGACAGAAGTGCCGCAAGCTCAGAATGAACGAATAGAGGCGATGTTGCACTTAAGGAAAAAACCACAGGAACCTGCAGTCTTTCGGGCTGTAACGAGGCGCAGCGGGTCCACAGCGCTTTATCTCGCTTTATCTCTCCTAGCTATCATTGAGGTCATCCGAAGGCGCAAGGATGCGTGGTGGCCCGAGGCACCGACTAGAGGGCAATTGGGCTGCGGTTTCGGCTTAACGCTTCAGGGATTTAAGGGATGGCATGCAAATGCGGCGGATTTAAGGCTTCGGGTCTTGTGATTCGTGGAGTCCAAAATCCGAAGAAGCTATGATGCCACGCAAAGCGCTCAGCACTTGGACCTAAGCTCCCGGACCTTAAGCTCGCCAGTTGGACTTGGGCGCCTCCGGCGAGCTTCGCTTCGCTGCATGCGGCGCAGTCCACCCGCACAAGCGCCTGGGCATGTTGGGATTGACGTGACACTAGGGTGGCTTTATGTGGCTTTGGGGTTTTGGTTTAGGGTGTTGAGGATCTCGAGAGGTTTCAGAGAGGGATGGCGTCTTGGGGCATTTTGGCGGTTCAAGGTTCCACGGCAATGCAAGCTTCCGGGCACCCTGAAACCTCAAAACACGGAAGCCCAAATAAACACCGCAGCCGAATCTGCAGCTTCTAATGCCCGGATGGGGCAAGGGTTCTTCAATCATGGTGATCCATATCTGCCACAACAACTCGGCCTTGCCACATGCCCGTTCTCATCCTGACATGGATTCCTGGCCACAGTGGCATTTTGTCGACACATGGACGGGTTGCAGCAGCGATGCACTGCAAATCTTTTGCAACATCTTCTTGAGTGTATAGACCCTGATACTTTTCGACCTCAGAAAGGTTTCATGACGGATTGCGTGGTTCAACAACCTAGGGACCACATCTGCACTCTTCAAAAAGGGATGGGTTGACTTCACGCTTCTGGGCCAGGCCGGTTCCCCCTGTGGACGGCGACGGGCGGGAGCTGTTGACGAGGCATCCTGCGGATGTGCATTTTAAAGGGGAAGGGCCGTCAGATGAATGCCCATGAATACCGGGGAACCACAGACAGCAGAGGCGCAGGAACACTACAGAATCCAGTCAGTCGGAGGCACCAAGAAACCGAAGGATGCTAGTTGCAATAAGGCAGTACCAATCTCAACAGTAGTATCAACAACGACAAGCGATATGAATATCGATAAGAAACACAATGCTCGTTGATTTTTGGAATGAGTCTTCAACGCTAGCCACGGTTCCAAAAAGCTCGACGCGGGCAGCCAACATTGCGATGACGCCCTCTCAACTTCTCGCTTGAAAAGCCGGCAGGCAGAGCACACCTCTGCATGCCCGCAGGCAATGTTTCACATGTGTGAAATGTCTTAGACGTCGAAATCTGAAAGAACGTACTTACCCAAAACCATCGTGTTTCAATTGTAAGACTCACAGCTTCGACCTATCAAGCAACGGCTGCAACAGCAGGCGATTTCACCATAGAAGCGGCAGAGGTTAGGAGCAAGCCGACAGAGAAGGATCTATGGGCGCATGAGATGTTCGTGGACGATGTGAACGTGGAGTCGATGTGTCGAACAAACGTCTCATGTGTTTGGAAGAGTACCATATCGACACATATAGATATATGATATATAGGTGGGAATCGCGAACACGGGTTCTGCACCCATGCCTTCCTCATGTCTTTGAATTTCTTCGTGCTCCCTGCCTCCATGTGACTGCTGTGGAGACATCCGGGAGTTATCGGCAGCCCATCATCTCCCTAAGAAAGCAGTGGGAGCTGCTCGTTCCACGCTATTTCCTGCAACTCCTCTGCAGGCTGCTGGAAATTTCCGCCGCCTGCAACAAGGTGGGTCGGGCATGAATGCCCAGGACTTGTGTAGTGCCAGGGTCTTGACATTTCGAGTTTTGCCGTTGGTTCAGGTCGTCGAAGGGGAGGTACTGTAGCACATGCTGAGGATGTTGCGCGCTTTGGCCACAACGGCTGTTTGTGGTACATGGTGGCACGGTGCAGATCGTTGCAGGTCCGCCCTGGCATGAAGCAGACCGTTGGGAATTTGGTCATCCAGCGCATTGTTCAGAAGGCTCTGGGATGCTCCCGAACTCTGGGCTCAGATGCTTAGACACAGGGCTCGGCATTTTATGGGTTGGTTGGGTTGTACGGGGTTTTTGGGGATTGATGGAGGTTTTAGGGTTTGCCTTCCTTAATCGTACTTTGCTGCAGTTGAAGGACCACTGCGCAGTGTGGTCGGCGCAAGCGGGCGATGACCCGGTCATGTTCGTGGCATCACAGGCCAGGCCTTGCTGTTGGTTTGAGGCTGGAGGCAACATAAGATATGGTCAGCTCTCTAAGAGGTCCTTCTGTGGGTACCTTGCATGTACAGGCCCAAAAGCGACCAGAGTTGAGCTCTGTTCCTTGCCGCCCTCAACGCTCGCAACAAGGGTGAAGACATGAAGCTAAGCCGAGAAACTTCGACAAGCTCTGAACCCCAAAAAAGTTGTCCAGAGGTGCTTTTGGCCACGCCGGAACCACCAGAGGCAGTGCTTTGGGCGCTGTATTCCACAGAGGAGATAGTGGGGGATCGTTGAAATTTCATCGGGTTGGGCTTGCGGGTTTTTCTTTCTCCGGCACTAGGGCATGAAAACCCATGCTAAGGGAGCTTCCCTCACAATAGGACTCCCAACTCTTGGCAAGGAGCGGCTCAAGTGGGACGGCGGTTCCTTTGCAAAATACGAGGCGCTCTACGAGAGATGTGACTTGATGGGGCTCCGTACTTCAGGACAGAGGTTTGCGGGGGTTGCTGATCTAGTACCCAAAGCAAAGCGCCCAAAATGTCGATGAAGCCAAGGGAAACACATCTCTGTGGGGCTTTACTGTAATTGTAAACGCTCGCGCGCGCCGCCTCGGCAGCCGGGCCGGCCCCAGGACAGGAAAGGAGGAAAGAGGGTTTCGCAAAAAAAGGGAGGAAGGGCAGAGGAGGTGGGGGGGGGGGGGGGGGGGGGGGGGGGGGGGGGGGGGGGGGGGGGGGGGGGGGGGGGGGGGGGGGGGGGGGGGGGGGGGGGGGGTTTTTGAGGCACTCCCCCTGTAGGAGCCACCGACAAGCGGGACCCTCCACGGCATCGGTTTGCAGCTCCTCCAAGGGATTGGGGGGGGTCCCACAGGGCGGGGGGGGGGGTTGCGTCAGAAAATTTGGCACGGGGGGAAGGGTTGGGTTAGGGGGAAGGAGGCCCGATCCGGGTCTGCTTGTTCCAGACGCTTCTCGGCAGGAAGCCGAGGCGAACTTTAGATCCTTAGCCTTTTGGGTTTATTGGGTTTCTGAATAAGGCAGCTAAAATTTTAATTTGTAGCTACCCTGCTAAGTGCGGCCAAGACATGAACAACCAATACCGTACCCTGCAACTAGGTGCTGGAACTATAAATCCTAAGCCCTGGCCTGGAAGCCCTAACCCCTTGAGTCCCAGCCCTGAGTCCCAGACCTGGTTGTCTGAGGCAGTTTTCTCTTTGAGTATAGTGCAACAGTCCGAATATTGCGAGATCAGAAATTTTTGAAAGTTTCTGTCGCTCGGCAGGTCTTGGGCGATCCGCAGGCGCTTTTGGGCTGCCTAAATCAGGGCCATGGGCTACTGCAGAGGGGTTCTGGGGCTCCTAGTCCAAGAGTTTCGGGGGGCATAGTAGGCTTACAGGCTTACGGTAGTAGGCTTGAAGGTCCAAAACTCGAGCTGTAGTTTCTCTAAGCAATTCAGCAAGTAACTGAGTTTCGGGGGGCATTGGACTTCGTCTGTGAGAATGGCAGCGTCACGCTCGTTCATGGAACAGGAGTTATGAAATTGGAAAGCTGCCCGAAAACCATAGTCGCCCTAGTCGAAAGATTGTAGCCTCTACGACGCTACGAAATGTCAGTAGCCAAAGGTGCAGGAGGCCAGCTGCGCCCTTTGCGACTTCCTCTACTGTCGCATCCACCTTGTTCCAGGCTTTCACTTCTACAAGCCGGGGCTTTGAGAAACCCGAAGCCCTAAGCTGGGATGGTGGTGGGCAACTTAAAGTTCCGTTCATGGACATAGAAGCTCAGTATAACGGCAAGAGTAGTGTTTCAGCGCGGGTTTCAACATTCAGCCAGCGCAACTGACGTACCCAGCGGCGCTGTTTAGTTTAGGCTTGTGGAGGGTCCGGGCTCTCCAAAGTTCCACAGAGTGTGTGTGCAGGTGTGTGTGTGTGTGTGTGTGTGTGTGTTTGCTTGTTTGATTCTGGAGATGGGAGCTGAGTTTAGGGAGTGTCTGGCTTGGGGTGGATTTTCTGGGCTTCAGGAGGAAGTTTCGGCTTCTCGACATTGGCTCTTTAGGGTTGGGGTCAGCTGTGGTACGTCCTTGGAAAAGCCCAAACTGCTGAGACCGGCTCTTCGCTCTAACCACTGTTCACTTGACAGCTCAAGAAGATCCGCTCCTGCGTTGGGGTATCAGACTAAAGAGTTTTCTCAGGGCCCTTAAGGGACTATGATTCGCATGTTGGTTCAGGATTTGGACTCTTCCTTCCAAATCTCAAACACACCCCTCGTCCTGGCAGGCATCAAGGATCGGGACATGGTGCAGGCAGTGTGCGATCTTTCGGGCGTTTAGGATTCAAAGGGCTGCCATATCCTGACGCCGGCATTCCTGAACCAAAGGTCTCCTTGGCGTGTGCTCTTAAAAATTCTCGCTGGTTGTAAAGCACGTAGGAAGCAATCGATGTAATGTTTACAGATGTTTACAGGAGCATTGACCGGCACTAAAGGCTTATGGACACCAATGTGCTCGACGCCTGCTAGTTTACCCCATTGCGTTCACGAGCCTCGAATCCCTGCGGATCGGCAAGGAGCGCTTCTTGCTTCGCCTGGCTGACCGAGGCAACTTAGGGCAATTTTGCAAGAAACAGCCTACAAGAAGGGCCCAGCACTGTGTCATTAACCACTAAGTAAATGTGTCTGAAGTCTCAGCCATATTGGCCAGGCTACGCCATCGCAATCCGAGCCTGCAGCGATGACCAATGCCGTGCTTTGGGGCACCTCATCCGGCAGCTTGCAGGGTGCAGAGAATGTTTCCTAAGCTTTAAACACCCGTCCTTGTGGGAATATGGGAGCACAGAAGGAACCCGACAGCCGCCTTACAACTCGCCTTAATTACAGCCTCCCCCAAGAAGCGCGAAACCCCTAAAAATCTGGGTCAAGCAAGCTGCCAAAACGCGAATCATTAGCCGAATCATTAGCCCCCCTAAACTTAAGGGGGTTCGTCGAGGCGCCCGCCCGTCCAGAATGTGGTGCGCGCCCGCACCGTCATCTCCGGGTGCGCGACTTGTGGAGCTTTGTCGTTCGAAAGTTGGGGTTCAGTAGGTGCAGCGCTTGTCGTATAAACCTGCTCACTGCCATTCCGCAGTGAATACTTGTACTCCCGTTGTACTCCCATCGTCTGGCACAGACTTGGCCAGGTACATCATCCAACCAAACCCGTCCGGGCCAGGCTGGGACAATCGTTGATTTGGACAGTGGCCGCCCATGGAATTGCAGGGCTCATGACTCGTAACTCATGATGGAGAACCCACTGAATCGGTTGCATCTCTCTCTGTGCGCCGAGTGCTAAGTCCGACCCACGCAGCCCATGCACCTCCGTGGAAACCGGCGACGTCTGTCCTTTCTAGAGTATTGCACCCAGTCCTCCAGAAGGAGCTCATTGTCGAGACGCAGAATCCGAAGCAGAACTTGTCTCAGGGATCGCGGATAGCGCTCTCAAGCGCTTTGTTCTTGCACTTTTCTCGACATCCATGTAACCAATACATGATCCTCCAGGGTCACAAAGTTGAGCGAAAGGGGCTTGACGGCCTGACTGAATACTGGTACCACAAGTACACCCTAAAGCAACCCCGGGTGGCAACAAAAAACAACCCCAAAAGCAACCCCTAGTGAAGCGCCAGGCGTCGTGGTGACCGGCATCTCCCAGACAGACCTCGGGGGAAACGTGCCGCAGTGGGTTCAGGGCATGGTCAAGAAGGCGCCCATCTTATTCAGGGCTCGATCGGCACCCTTGTAAGAACCTCAAGGACGGACCTCATTCTTAGAGAGCTCATTTTCCCGAGCCACAGAATCCATAATACATGAAGGCTGGCAAGCGCAAGCCCGTGGAATGGGCCCAGCGGTTGGAGGACTTTGTGGGATGTGGAGTGGGGGTGGGGGTTCAGAAGGATTGCCGGCGTTAGGCATGAGGAGTGTGACCGGGCACCCATTCGGATAGATAGGCCCCGATCTTGCGAGTTCTTTAGGGGCACAAGGTCAGCCAGCCCGAAAGTCTGACTAATGTGGCTTGATTTGGGATTTAGGGTGTCGGGCCTAGGGGAGCGCGGCAATTGGGGATGTGCCAGTATCATTCTTGGCTTTTCTGAAATGGTTTTCAATTTGAAGAATCCCCCAACACCCAAGACCAAACGCCTCGAAGTCTTTTGGCTTGAGCCTTGAGCCTGAAAACGCAGGACCACTGCAACATGAGGGCAGGGCTGGACGTGGCAAGTCCGCGGCTCGGGACGATGGGGTCCTCATGAAAGGCTTTGCTTGAGGTTTGAATTGGGCTTCATGTCAGAGCCTATTTTTAAATTTAGGATGCTAAGATAGAAACAGCTGAGAATCCCTCCGAGCTTCAGCTGCCCTGCTTGGAGATTCATGTGTTGTTAAGGGTGATAGGCGCCCCTAATGGAGTTATGACGATTGATACAGCTTTAACCGACTCTAGCCACGTGAAGATTCAAGAGAAAGGTGCCATTAGGGGTATAAGCACCCAGTCAGAGGGAGGCAAAACTATGGCTACCCTACCCATGAACCAACCTCCAAGCAGAAAGTTCTAGTCTTTTTGCACGCTCTGCTTCCTTTCTGCCGCCTTACTCAAGTGTTGCTGAGGTCGAAACAGGCTCACATTTTCCGCTTTGAGAAGCCGAGCACGAGGTGGCGTGTCCTGCTATGATCAGGGAGACGGGAGTGATGCCTGGGACGCACATCAACAAGGCGAAGAAGGCAATTCCTAGCTCCAAGACCAACTGTAGACAGCAATTCAAGGGACGAGGACGCGAGAGATCAGAAATCAGACATACTGTGGGCAATGGACGATGGACCCGAGGGAATAGCACAGTGCAGTGGCCCAAAATCCTCCAAATCCCTAAGAAGCCCGAAACAGCTTTCCTGCGAACAGGCATGGGACAAGGGAGGTCGCACTGCCATCCCATGACGGCTAACTTAAGCGTGATTTTGCTTCATGCTACTCGTATGCCAACCGGCTGCAGATTTCACCAGTGGGGTATGTGGCGCCTTGACAGGTTGGACGAAGGAGCTGGTGGCCCAGTCTATCGGGGTTTCATCGGTCCAGCCCCCTTCCTCTGAAGATTTTTTCCAAAGGAGCCGTGTGGGCTTTGTAGGGCTTCTGGAGGAGCATCGCAGTGGGCAGTCCCTCTTTCCGTCCACCGTGGAAGAATGCGGAAGACAAGCGAATTCATGCGAGAGTTGTCTCTTTGTTCAACGAGGCTGGCGCAGAACCCATGCTTTCCGCGCGACGGGGCCACCACAAGGCCGGAGCAGAGGTGAATCCACAGCGTAAAGGTTATGGTCTGCACCTGTAATTTTGTAATCTACGCGAATATGTCGCGATTTCACAAGCTTCGCTACACCGAGACTCAAGTTACCCAGTCCAGGAAGATCCATTGTTGTCAGGCGGTCAAGGGCTGCTTCGCCGGCACGTGATAGTTCGCAGGGCTCCCAAGAGAATTGATGCCTTTGTTTTTGTTGGCTATCAGGGCTCAGGGTTGAGCTACCAGGGTTGGGGTTCTCTATGCGCTTGTGTAGCTACATGGTCGATCCTCTCAGACTCAGGCCGCGTCGGCCACAGAACAGCAGCGTACAGGCAAGTTCGTCCTGAATGCGAATACTGTAGAGTGCGAATGGCTGCAAATAAAAATGAGAGCAACAACCCAATGTTCATGGTCATGCCCGTGTCATGGTCCTCGAAATCCGTGAAGGACCCGGGAACGGGGACAGGGAAGCAGCTCTGAAGCCATGCGCTCAGCGCATGCCGTCCTCAAAGCTGCGATTTCGCTGGACTGGGGGGCTGGCATCCTAGGAACGGCACTATCAGTGGATCGGGTTTAGCATAGACTCGCGAATGAAGGTCACTGGCAATCGCACTCTGGTTGTTGGAGTTGCAATTGGTCGTCTTTGGCCTCGAGCCCCAGCGAGACCCCCCGAAACCCGGTCCTCGTGCGTTTCACCGCGCCTACGCTCGGGTGATTCAATCAGCCCGTGCCGGGCCGCATGGCCGCAGGCCTTGTGCCGTGCTTCTCAAGCGCCAGGGCCTGAAGCACCTTTGACATCCTCGAGCATTAGAAGCCCCACGTTGCTTCGAGTTGCTCCGGTACCCCTGAACTTCTCGCGCCCAACCTGGGGGCCTAGCCGACTTGCTTAGCTGTTAAAGGGTTAAAGGCCCACCTTCTTTTGCTGCTGAGAAGTACGACCCGAAAGCTGTGGCCAGCGGCCCCGGAGTCGCTTTTGAAGGCCTTGCCTGCAAGGATCAGCTGCAGACCTTTAGCACCGGCCGTAAGTGAACCATACTTACATGGGGCCATCTGATCTGCTTGTCTAAGCCGGGCATACCATGGCAACACAGGCTGTAGCGTGGGAGCCCTTGCGGATCAAGATCTGAAAGGCTGTTCCTCGCAGGCGCAGCGCAAAAGACCTCCTGCTAGCGAACAGAAATACACACGTGCCCCACAGCAACTGTGCAAAGCGAGCTTCGACGGTGTGCGCTTAGACTTGCCGGTGAGTGGATACCTGGACACCGCCATCAAGCGAACGAAGAGGGGTGTCAGCCGAAGTCCCCCCTGGGCCCAGGGTCCTCTGCCTGGCTGAAGACAGCCCACCTCAGGTTGCGGAGCTTTGGGTTAGCGCTATGTTTTGGGTTCAGGGTTTGGGGTTCACGGCTCAACATTCACGGTTCAGGTCTTGTTTCACCTGAACCAGATGCTGGGGGTTCCACGGCCTGAAGACGTCATGGGGTCCCGTGGGGGATTAAGGTTCAGGGATTCAGGTGAGGTTGTCACGTGATCAAAGTTTGGGCTGGAGGCCAACCCCGGTCCGCAGCCGTTGCCAGCCTGAAGCATCCGCCTCGCCCTTTGCACATCCTTTCCGCCGTGGCGCCTAAGAAGGCAATCAAGGCACCGGTGCGATTGCGCTCTTGTTGCTAGAGCGGAGTGAGGGAAACAAAGAGAGAGAGAGAGAGAGAGTAGCCATTTTGGCTCAAGTCGCCCTGGGGGAACCCGCCCCTCCCTCGGTGGCTTGAGCCACGCTGCGCCGCATCTGTCAAGCCACTCAGCTTCCGTCTCGACCTTAACCCACTTCTTTGGGGGGTGTCGTTCAGGGACGCATGGACTGACGCTTGCAGGACTTCTAGGGGGTGCACCTTAAATCGGACGGAACCGAGGAGGCTCAGCACAGGTAGGGAGCAACAAAAAACTGTAACTGCTAGGCGCATGCCTTCATGCTTTCCAGGACCTTACGTTGCTCGCGTTACTTTCCAACAGTTCTAGCCAGCTCACTCGCAGCCATCCGGCGCGCCCGCGCCGGGGGGCATATCGCGACCACGACCGAGAGGACAGAGACTCATCGCCTACCCCATCCACAGACTCGTCGGAAAGCACGTCTTCCTCAACCACCAGCTCCGCCAGCGCCTCGAAGGACGAAGTGGGAGCAAGCCAAGGAAGCACCCCTGTGAAACACCATCGGGGAGGCAAATGGTTAACCAAGCAACATTGCCGTCGAGTACCCGCGTCACATCTACCACGATGCCGGCAACAAGTTCACCGGAAAGACCAGGCCCAGAGCAAAGGCCAGAATGCCATGTCAACGTCTACCGCAAACCAGCGAGACCAAGTCCAGAGTGGAAGCCACAATCCCCATGTGCAATACCATCGGGGAGAGCAAACACCCTAACCAGTACAAGCACGGGGAAAATCCGCTGGAGGAGAATCGCTCGCAGATCAGGTCCGTCGACTCGTGAGAGTGAAGCCGCGTTTCGTGCCACTGTACAAACCCTATAACAATCCACATCGCTCCGGCCTGCCGACCTGCAGGGGGAACAACTTTTCATAGGTACCTGGCCGCCTTGCTGCGGCGGGGGAGCCAAGAATCTTTAGCCCCAACCTGTAGCGGGCGCATTGGATAGACATCAAATCTCATGCCAGTTTGGGAAGGGGCCCAAATGAAGGGCGGACTCTGTCATCTCAGTCCTCACATGCACTGTGCATGTTTTTGCCCCACCCATGGCCCAAAAAAGGCCGCTTTTGAGAGACAGCCCAAGGTGGCGGCCCCCCCCCCCTTCTTGATCACTTTCGATCACCTTCTTCCGTGATTGGACTAATCCTGTTGGCACTGGGGGGGACGTGTCTACAAATTTCACCAACAGACCGTGGACTCTGCGCGCCCCTTGGGGCGGCTCTCCTCTTGGGGGGGAGCCATGCGTGTGGGAGGGAGAGAGGGAGAGGGAGAGAGAGAGAGAGAGAGATAGAGATATCTCTCCGGAACGAGAGAGCTTGAAAGAACCAAAGACAGACAGCAGAAGCCGGGGGTTGGGGGAGATTAGTTGGGGGCACTTGCACAGGCTATAGACACATCACTGCTTTCAAGACACCCGCAGAATATACGCAACACGAGGGAGCTCGCGGAGTGCGCGAAGGATCCTTGGTTTCTGATCTTGTATAAATGGCGTAACTATGAGACCCGCAGGTGAGCCAAAAGCCAATAGTCAGCCAAAGATCGCCGCAAGCGAGCTAAAGTGAGAGTCACAAGCGAGTGAGTGATGTGCCCTTCAGTCCAATCCACAAAATGATGAAAGTTTCGAGTTTCGAGGATACGATACGCCGCGCGCGCGAGAGTGTTGCATGTCTTGCGTATGTTCGAGGACAAACATTCAAAAAACGTGCCGTGAGGGAAGCGGCAGGATCTCCTGACCGCCCCGCCTGCTTGAAAACGACAGTTCTAAAGTCGTTGCGACTGCGACCGCATGACGGGAGCGAGGCTTAATTGTCACAAACGAGATCGCTCACAAGAAGTGGAAAAGCTTGAGGCTGTGAGCGCCGCGGGCTACCCCAGACTCCGGCTTGTCTAGTGAGTTTTAGTTGTAAGTCAGATCCGTTCTCGGTTGTTGATGCAGTACCAGTGCCAGGCAAACAAACGACTACAGATGAGAGTGGAGTTTGCGTCGACGATTATTTGCACACATGTGTCATGTGCTAGCAGCATGAGAACAAATGTTAGCGTCTATGTTAACACGCTCGTGATGCTTTGGTACAGGCAGCCTGTTTACTTCTCGCTGTTGATCCCAAACTCTTGAGAGTTTCGGACAGTTGGAGCGCTTGTTTTGGCATTTGTTGGTTCTAATCTGTGGCACTGAAGGCTATGAAGGCAGCGAAGTGAGCCGCATTTTGTCCTGTTGGATTTCTTGTGCAGCGTCAGCTGAGTAGGACGTTTCGCCAGGTCCATAGGACCTGAGCCCGCACTGCTCCAAGGGACGGACGGCACTTGCACAGAGAAAAAATATGAAAAAAGCAGCTACTGCATTACTGAATCCTAAGTCAAGCACAGGCCCTTCACTGATGTATTAACAATCCTTTACGACTCTCAGGTTTCGGGCTTTGATGCAAGTAAGCCCCAAGTGCAGAATCTATTCTTTGGCTAGTAGTTATGCGGCCCTCATTACAGGGAGTCCCATTGCCAATGCATCAGAACATGGGGTTGTGGGGTGTGGGAATGTCTCGAACCGACGCTTGTTTCGTTGCATGCAGCCTGTATTTTCCGATTTTCGCATCACAGCTTCATCCAGTACAGACCTTTGGAGCCTTGGCCTGCATTATGAAAGTCGTAAGGTTTGCTGCCAAACACCGATAGATCGCCACGACGGGTTCCAGCGGGGCCTAGGTGTTCGAGGCTTGAGCAGAATTGCCTGTCATTGTTGCGAAGGCCCGCAACAGCAAGTTCATTGCCTCTCATTGCCTTTCACTGCCTTTGACCCCAAAACCTTCGTGAGAACCTAGCCTTCAGGACCTTGACTTGGATCCCAAACCATCGCCCAGGATCAGCTGAACTTGCTCTCGGCATGCCGGCGCCCTACTTGGAAGAACCCCTATATGCCTTTTGGAAGAACGCCGGCGCTGGTGAGGAGCTTCACGGGTGGCGGGCGCGGGGTGACGTTTAGGGTGTTGAAATGGTCCAGGGCCTGGTCCATGGCATGCAAGGCATAGGGTTTCCTGAAGCCTGAACCTAAAACCAGCTGAAGGTTAAAGCAATCGGGCTAAAAGGTTGGATGTTCGGACCAACATTTATTGCAGGTACTTCCACAAATCTCGGTCTGAAGAAAACATGCCTTCGACTGAATGCTTTCAAATAGCCGTGACCCGCAAGCGTACATAGCTCCAGACAAAAAGCATCCTTATGAACTTGTGCTTGTGATAAGTCATGCAGCAGATATGACGGAGTCAAGCTCACCGATGAGGACACTGCAGAGACTCCCGGTATGCGCGTGGATGTCGAGACGCCGTGCGGCACTTTGGGTTTCAGAAAATATGGGGAGCGTGCAGCTTCGGAAGCACAACTTTTCTGCTTCAGCCGAACCCTCGATCAGGCAGCGAAACGTTCCTGAAACTCATGGTCCCTGTCTTTGTATAAGGAAGTACCGCATGAAGTACCGCTCCTACCGGCTCGGCTATGCTCAAGCGATGAACGGGCTCGCGGATGTCCTCAACGATGCAGCGGCCCGGCACAGTGTCCAGAGCACATCAAGCACATCACGTCAAGCGGACCACGCGCGCGCACGCTTAGCTTTCAGGCCTTCAGCTTCTCATGTCTATTTTCTACTGGGGAGGCCGGGCTTACCCCTGAGGAGAAGGACAGCACCCTCGAGTCCAAGCAGAAGATCATCAAAACCAGTCAAGCACCCGGCTCAGCCGAGAAGAGGTCCTGTCCAAAGTGTTGCTTCAGTCTTCGCTTCGGTTTTAAGACGGGCAGAAACGCTGCACCAGTGCATGTTGTGTGTCAAGGACAAGAAAGCCATCGACGCTCAGCCGAGACAGTATGAAAATGGTACTCCAAACAACTAAGAGTTCGCGATGTGCTCTGAGTTACGTTTTTGAGTTGGTCCCTGTTCACTGTGCTACTGCCCTGCTAGCTTGCAATGTTCTTTTCGTGAATGTTTTCCTTTCTCTCGGGCCCAGGAGGAGTGTGCAATAACGCGTGGCCTCTATGGGGAATGAGGTGAACGTTACTCGTGGCAGGTCCTCTTGACGTTTTGGCCAATGGCCCTCAGTCTCAGGACACTTCGCTGCCGATCGATGAGCCGCTCTTCCACCACCTCAGCGATGCTAAGCGTGCCGAGATCAACAAGTACCGCGAAGACTACCGCTACTCATCTGTGTTGAGTTGCCCTGTCCGGTCGTTGGCCTGAATCATGAATCCAGATCAAAAAACCACGCAATCCAGCGGTTTTTCTTTGAATCGGCCCATGCCTTCTGACTTCAACTCGACCCACGGGTTGAGATCTGAACCACAAAACGCCTTGAAGGCAAGTATCGCCTCGGCTATGCTTCTGGAGCCAGAGGCGAAGTTGCTGACCTCTTCAAGAGGCAGATTTCGGAGAAGGCAGGAAAGTGAAGGGGTTCAGAGGCAAAAGTGGAAGTGAACCCTGACAACATACAGCTCAAAGTAGCGAAAGTGGCATGCAGCTGCAGGGGACTCCTTGACAAGGACTCTCCAATGGAATGGACATCCCAGCATCCCGCTTTGACCACCCAGCAGCTCTCTTGGCGATGCTGATGCCCGTTAGCCCTCGATCCGCAAACACGCCAAAACCCAAAGGAGAATGTACTAAAAATCTGCAATCTGCCAAATCTCTGTAGGTTTTTTTTTTGCGTCAAAAAACGCGCCAAAACCCAAAGCAGAGCCTACTAAAAATCTGCCAAGTCTACAAAGTCGCATCTGAGCTTTCATTGGCAGGAGAGTGGTTACCAAGAGGTGCAGAAGATTTGCAAGGAGCATGTTGCAGTTTGCCGTGAGCCTACCTGAGGTGGCTCCAAGGTCCTAGGGCTGTAGGGTTGTGGGACCTAAGGCCCGAAGGAAGAAATGCTGTTGCTTTGTGCCTTTGTGGTCGCGTACCCCGATGTAATGCCAAAGGTTAGCTTTTAGATCCCCTAGAAAAATAGAGCAGCTCCATGATTCACGAAAGGCTTCAGGTCCTTCTCCAAGAGACCTTGCAAGGAGAAGATGTCTCAAGCCTCTGGCTCGCAGCTCATGTGCCCTTTGGTACAAAGAGATCTTGTTGGTTTCTTTTTGCATGATTTGACTCTAGCCTCTAGCTGTTTGACGACGTCACGTTCTCTTTGTGCTGTGCTCACTCCGGATTTTGTCAGAGGCTTGTATCAGTGGAGTATATAGAGCCAACCAATAGCAACAATCCTTTCGAACAAGGTGACGATGCCGACTCAGAAACGTGGCAGGATTTAGAAACTTGGCAGGATTTAGTATTCAGACAGAGATCGAGGAGAGAGGCGGTTTGAGGCATGTGTGCGCCTGGTCAATCCAGGCCGAAACACCGACTGACCATCCCGTGGCACTTCAGGGTGCTTCTGCAGACTACTGTTTGTTTCAAGTGGCTGGAAAAGAAGAGCTAGCAATACTTTGGGAATCATGTGGGGCTTAGGGCTTCCGAAGACCTAGCGTAGCCACGGAATCTAGGATGAGTCGAATCGCAGCACGGACACAACCCCAACGTCAAGCAAAGTAAAAGTACGGGTACTGTCCGTCAACATGATTGCCATTGTTGCCTTTGCAGAAAGCCGAAGGCTACGTGTAAGGCTCTTCAATCCAACTTTGAAAGTCTGGAAAATATGAACTAAGATGTCACTACGTGAAAACTGTCATGTACAAGTGTCCAACCCGGCAAAAGAACAGCACAATGGAATTCATCGGGGCTCTGCCCCGGCCACACCACAGACCCGAGAAGTTGCTGCCCGAGGGCATACAGAGCACATTGAGGTACCAGTACCAGGCCAGGACGCCGGCTAGTGAAGTTGTAGTTTTGCACGTCTGGACCTTCACTCTTGCATGGCCTAGGATCTTCTGCGTACAGTCAGCGAGCCAGCTGTGCCAAGCTGGCGACCACGGTCTTTGAAAGGCCCGATGTTGGCGACACACCACACACACAAGATGAACAAACTTCTGCTGACAACTGCTAGCTGCTAGTAGAAGTGGTTGGAAGCGAAGGAGTCACAGCGGGGCTGACTTTGACCCGAAAATACAGGATTCCCTTGTATGAGGACCCCAATAAGTTTCAACATGGTGCCTCTTTTTTTGGAAGCCCCCATTTTGCATGCCGGTGAAAGGCCTGAGCTCCACGTTTTCGGGTATCTTCTCCGATGAAGCTCGCCCGCAAATCTTGAAGGTGACGGTACAATCTTCATGTCTAACTCGGTAAGACATCATATCATTGTTTCTGGAACCCGCAATTCCCCAAACTCCAAACCTGGAGATCCCGATCGAAACCCCGAACCCTCCAACATGCAGACCTCAGCCTTCAACCATCCTGAACCTGCCTCCGGTCCTGAATGACCGTGCAAACAAGCGTGGCAGTGGGCGACTTGTGCTTTCCAAACCAGAAGGGCGGCATCTGCCAAGGCTTGTGACGAGTCCAACATGGACGCCAAATCCATGTTCTTCACGCTGCCGAAGTCCGTGTTGCTTTGTCCAATAGGGTGTCCGGAATAGTTCGGGGGAACGAATAGTGAATTGAAATGGGATGTTGAAGGCGAAGCACAGAAGGCCACTCGTACGAAGACACCAGCTGCAAGCCCAAGGTTGCCAGACCCGTCTGCCTCCTACATCCAGGCTGGGGAAATCAGATGGCGTGCATAGTGCAGAGATGGGGGGGCACCTTGTGATCAGTGGACGCAGTGGGGGCGCTCGAGCCGGGAGCCTCAGGTGCCCCAACTGCCGGATGGCTCCCTGCAGTTGGATGCCAGCCTCCTGCTGGCCAAGACGCCGCTGCCCAAGGCTCTGCGGAGTGCAATGGGGCACTTTCATATGTCCCAAAGAGCCTACATCTCGTTCGAAGGAGTGCTGTCACCTGCGCGGAACTGAGAGGTTGCTTATGCACAGCGTGCGCCGCAGGCCGCAGCTGAGTTCTCCTCCATCCACATCGTCCAGACGTCAGGCGCTAGGGATTTATAGGACGGCAATGATAGTGAAACCGCGAAGCTTAAAAGCCTTCGACGCTTAGAGTCTTCGAGCAGGTGCAGACGTACGATTCTCTAGCAAAGCTCCATCTTCTGGCTGAAACCTCGCACAGAGTCCATCAGTGAGAATTGAAAGGTGGATCATGTGCCATATTGTGCCGTAGACTGTTTGCAGTTGGGATTCAGAATTGGGGAATTCGGTTTCAGTAACTGCTTCGACCCAACGGCAGGCTTCCTGCAACAGTGCTTGTCTGTCTTGCACAGCGTAGAAGAGGCGTCGCCGCCAGAATTGCTGCAGCCCAAGTCAAGAACTCCGCTGCCAAGATCGGGAGCCTTGGATGGTAGGACTTGAAGCTATTTGAAGCTACATGAGCAGGCGATAGACAGCTTTTGCTTGGGGTCATAGGCGGGATGGTAGCTGCAGCAGGTTGTGGCCCCGCCTGTGAACCACCAAGTAGGCACCGTGCCTTTGAACGAAGCACTCTCAGGAAGCCGTGTGTCGTGCATGACTGGCCGACGATCCCAACTCATGATGCCAAAGCTGAGTACGACGAGACCTGCCCGCAGCTAGGGTTCTGCAGTTTTCTCCAGGCCATTCAATAGGTAGGCGAGGCGCAGCTCTCCCGGAGCTTGGCTTGAAACCTCAGTTCTTGAATACTTGACGTATTGTATGGTTCAACCTCCGCCCTGAAGCCATAACTAGGCTTTTCGGCTTGTGGGGGGAAGGCTGCTGTTCCTGTTCAAGTTTGTGACTTTACAAAATTCAGGGCTGCAGGTTCTCGGATTCTGGAGCAAGTCCAGGCGCTCTACGATGTGGGCAGCGACCTTATTCTGCAGGCCTGCGGTTGTGGGTTCGGCGGCTTAGAAGGTGTTAGTTTCATCTGGCCCAGTACCCGAACTCCATCAGCACGCAGCCCCGACTGTCCGAAATCCCATGAACTCCCTCGAAGACCGCAAGAAAGGATGTCGGAGTTGCCCCACACGCAAGGGCGCCAACCGGGCGACGCTGCTGGTCTTCATCGGCGCCGGCGAGCCCGGGGAGATGGCGCCACGCTGGCAGATAGGTCAGATAGGAGCTAAGCCGAAGTTGTTTGAGGGGATGAAAAGGTTTCGAGGGCTGTGGGGTTAAGGCTAAGAGGCTTTGTCGATGACCTGAAAGGTTTTAGGCCCCCAGATGATCTAGGGGGAAATTGGTCAGTTGCGTTTCTTAGAGGGTTCTGAAGTATGGCCCCTTGGCTTGGTTGTACAGTCGGTAGAAGAGCTACATAAGAGCTATCAGATGAAGTGTCCATACTACTCAGGGTTCTGGTCGTTATCCTAGGTCCTAGGAACTAAAGCACCTTCGGCGCTAAGGCGTTGGCGGTCATCTTGGCGATGTGTCTCGGAAATGTCAGTTCACCATGGTTGCCTCGGATGGAAGCCGCATTTAGAAGTTGTGGGCTGCGGGGCGTCAAACTTCGCACATCCTGGCCAGTTTACATCCCCTCCTGCTTGAACCTTGGCAATCCCTCCTCTGGCTGAACACCATGTGCGTGCCCGAAACAGGGGCTCTGAAAAGGCAAGCCCTCGTGCAACTCTGACTCCCGAGCACCCACCTTGAACTTGAAACCCGGCACATGATGCCTTTGCCTTCACCGACCCTGGAGCTGTACGTAGCCTAACCAGTCTGCTTACAGAAATGTTCACTGAGGCTGCCCTTCCGCCTGGGCCCTAGAGCGACAGTGTACAGGGGCAGGGTTTGCAGTTCGGACTTACAGTGCAACATGTGCGACTGCCTGCTGTAGCTATTCTAGCAGAATGCCTTCTGTTGCATTCGCCATGTAAGAGGCCATCACTGACGAAGAACTTCGAAAGCGCATTCTTGAAGCGGAAGGGGCGCCAAACATTGCGTGCCAGGTGGCGTCCAGCTCGCATACGTCACGCCTGCGCAGGACAGCATGTGGGTGAATTGAAGTGATCGCCTAGCGAGAGAGCAGCCGAAGTTTTGGGCTACATGGCCACAAGGTGCCACACCTTGAGAGCAGCTGCGGATGGATATGCTGCTCGCAGGACTACGAGAACCCCCTGCAGACTCTTAAGTCTCCGTCTGGCGTCTTTGAGTACACTGCAACACAGCCGGAGCGCATGGGGAGAGTGTCTCTTGCCGCGATCTTTGGTCCGAGCCCTAGCAGCTAAATCGACATGCTAGCTTTCATAAAGAAGGCAGAACAGGAGGCTGTGATACTGTTGCCAGAAGCCCGGGGGTTGAACGGTTGAACACGCATCCATCCCCCCATTTATCCATGTTTAGCTTGCCTCTGCAAAGACAACATGGAGGAAGTGTAATGGTCTCCCTGGCACAAAGATGCAAAGAAGCCGTCTCGAAGCAGGACATTCACACAATTAGCTGTCAAACAGGCCTAGGGATAGGGCTTGGGTCCGAAGTCGTCCGAAACACAACCGAAATCCTCCAAAAACCCCCCCCATCCGGCGCTAGATGCACACGAGCGTGGCAGAGTTGCGCGCCCCGAGGTCCGCTGGCTCCTCGCACCTTCAAGGAGCCTCTGACGACGTGGTCGCCGCTCCGCGGCCTCCCCAGTTCTAAAGACACAGGGCCAGCTTAGTGAAAGCTTTGATGGGGGTCTCTGAATTCTCCCCACGAAGAATTTCAACATCTGCACAGAGGCCCAGAGTCGCACCCGCAAGAGCAGCCGGCACCCTTCAAGATTGGTGGCCTGGACCTGCCCATGGCCCGGGGGCCCAAAGACTGAAGGCCATAACTAGGGAGTTTGAGAGAAGGGGCAGCTTGGTATCCGATGCCAGTTGTAAGGTTTGGGGGTTCTGGGCCAAGGCAAAGTGGTTTCAAAAGGGCATTGGGAATTTCATGCAGCGCTTTGCTGCAAATGTTCCTAGAAGATTTGGATCAGTCGTCAATGTTCCAAGGACATGTGCAAGGTCCTAGATTATACGTAAACATGTGCGAAAGGCCCTGTGTGGGTAAACCGGAAATATGGAATAATACGGAGCCCTGGGCCCAAGGTCACCTTCGAAGGGGACTACGCCCAGGGCGTCGAGCGGCTCGCCAGCCTCATGGTGGGACACTACGGCAGCGACATCTATCCCGTGGTCTCCGTCGGTTCCTGGGCCTTTCATATTGGGTATAGGGCACGCCTCTTTAGGCATCCACAAGGGGGTCGTCCTCCCGCAAAGAAAAGACACTGGTTCAGAGCGGCATTTTGTTTTTTTCTCCAGGTTCTTCGGGGTTTCAGGGTTCGATGGTGTTGGGCCTTCGGTGTAGATCTTTTTGGTGTAGTGAGAGTCGGCTCGGGTTTCCCCATGAAGAAAGTTTCTTAGATTCTTAGCTGCGTCGGAGGGTCTCGGCTGGCTTTGGGTGTTTTTGCGTTGATTGTGAGATCAACTTCCTCATAGGTTTAGGGTTTCGGGGTTTAGGGTTTAGGGCCGGGATAGCTGGCCGTTCTCAAAATGGCCCTCCAGGTGAGACAGGCGATGCTCTCGGCTACGGCTCGGACCTTAGACTATCGTACAAGTCGCTACAGGGCGTGTTGGAGGAGGTTCATCCCAAGAAAGCATGGGGAGCATTCTTTCTGTAGGACAGCCGTAGTCACATGCAGTTTCAGGCGACGACCTGCTCGGCGCTCTTGCCGAGCTGGACCGCTGGTTGGTTAGGGCTTTGCCTCCAGCTTCGCATTTGCTCGGTTGGCTACTTTGCACGGATGTTCTCTTCACGTTGCAGCTCGATAGCTTGGGATTCCAAGGATCCAAGGCGTTAACCAGCCCTGCAACCGCAAACCCTGTCCCTGAATCTTGAACCTGCGAAGCCCTAAGAGCAAGCATAGGCTAACCCCACACCTCACATCCCATACTCCCCCCTATGCTTTGACCCCAATTCTCTAACCACCTAATAAACCGACCTTCCTGATACAACCTAAACCAAAAGCACTACCTACATCCACCACCTTACCACAATCCTGACCCACAAAAACCGAAAGCATAGGCTAACCCCACATCTTATGCCATATACCCTCCCCCCCCCTACACTTTCACCCCCATTTCTCAACCCGCCTAAGATTTCAACCCTTAAATCCGCAAAACACAAAGCACCTCCCAAAACCAATGCAATAATCCCGAAAACAAAGCAACCCACCAAAACCAATACAATAATCCAAAACACAATCCAAAACCCAAAGCACCTAAACAAATCCTACCCTCAACCATTCTATAACCAATGTCCTAACATGAGGTGTGGGGTAAGACCCTCATCTGAAAAACCCCCAAAAGATTATAACCCCGAACTGGGAACTGCTACAACATAGAATTTTACAAAACTTATTTACTAAACGAGTAAATAAGTTTTCTAACATAGAATTTACACTAATTATTAAGACATAATTGGTGTAAATTGAATTTTACTAAAATTAATTAGTAAAATGCTATTTACGCTTATCCGTTCATTATAGTTCATTATCGTATAAAGTTTTGCCATTCTTTTTGGTTCTTTGTTTTCTTTGTTTCTCTCCTCCTCTCGTCTCATAATATCTACTGTTCTTCCGTCCAGAGTTTCAACAAATAGTTTTCCATTCCTTACATAAGTCGTCATCATACAGCTTTCAATCTATGGTATGTTGTCGGTTAATGTATTCATAACTTCATTCTTTACCAAGTTCAGGTCACTATTGATTTTGGTTATTTCCTGTTCGTTTGTATATCCGGATGCTTGTGCCATTAATATATAAGTTCTCAATTCTTTAAATATTTTATGTAAAATATGGTTTTTGAAAAATACAGTATCTAATATGCTCTCTCTTGGTCATTGAACTTAATCTCATAATATTCTAATGTCTCTTTCTTCGGATACTTAATATCCTTGTTATTCAGTTTATTAACATATACGCTTCTCTTATTCTTATAAACATCACTATCTTTATCCATTGTTTTTTTAACTGGTTTAGGTTTATTCATTAATTCATCAATCTTTTTCTCAATGAGTTCTAACTTCTCTAAAATCTTCTGACTGCTAATGCGCTTGATTGGTTTTACAACATCATCTACATCGCTCATATTATATAAAAGTTTTAGATTAAAACTTTTTTAAAAGTGTTTAAAAACTTTGTGTTTAAAACATATATAAGGACTTGATTTTTCCTTGTAAGATACAGGGTCTCTTAGAAAACCACTGGTTTTGTATCGGGCCTTGTGGGCAGCGACAAGCGAATGCCCGTTGGATTCCTGATTTCCTTTCCCCAGTCTGACTCTTGTTCTCTCCATCTCTCTCTTCATCGATCCTCAGACATGTCGCTAATTCAGCCACTTCGACGCTCGTGAGGCTTAGAAGTAAGTGTCGGTAAAAAAATGTATCGGCTCATACTATCTAAGCACCTTCTACATATTTTATTGTATTCTTTGTTCTTGTTATGGCTCTTGAATAGTTCTATACTTTTACATATCTTACAATGCGGACAGTATCTTATATCATTTATTCCATAATGACAATCATTATCATCAGTAGCAAAGAATGACACCACAATTTTATCAACATAAATACACATTTTACTTATAATCTAACATAGATTATAAGTAAAAGCACTCTTCCAAACCAATTACACACTTGCTTATGAATTGCGATTGAATGTATCGCAATACGTCGCGAATGCTTCGCGAGGACTTCTGTCCGAAGCATCCCTTTCTCGCGTTCATCCAATCAATGCATGGGCATGGGCACTGATTTTTTCCAGACGGGGTGTTTGTTCCTGTTTCACAAAGACTATACACTGTCAAAATATATTAGAAAATTATTTTTAAATATTAGTTTTTAAATATTAATCCAAACTGTTTAATTTACTTTGCTCCTTAATGTCATCAATGTCTTTTTTAATTTCCTCTACATCTGTCTCTAATTTAAATATCCTTTCTTGGTTTTCTTCGGGTGTTGGTTTTCTTCCCGCCGACCACCCTGTCGTGCAATCCTCAATGCTTCCTGCCTGTAATGTATTCTCAGGTTTAAATATTTCGTCTGGACTTTGATGTCTTCCACGGCCACCAATTTTAAAATTACTTCTATCTTCAATGGTGTTAGTCATTATAATTCCATTGTCTTTTACTGCTTTGCTTTCTTTTTGATAAAACTGCCTTTTACATCTACACGGAATGCATGAAATACCCTTTCTATCTATATGTAATCCTTTTTGGTTGTCGCTGTTAGGTTCTGATGTTTCGCTCATTTATCTTAATTAGGTTTTAATTTCATATACATGAATAACACTTTAACCAAATCCAATAAACTATGACAGCACCTGCGATATTTAGGTGGCATTATTATTTCCTTTATCTTCTCTATCTCGTCTAAAACTTCTAAATAATTTTCACAATCGTTCATATATTAATAACGATATATTTTTCTATGTATTAATAACTAACGTCAGATATTCCAATAGTTGAACCTATTAATGTTAAAGAAGATGATTTTAAACAATCTAAATACGAAGTAGCGCCTAAACTACCATTTTCACAAATATAATTGGTCCTTCCGGTTCAGGAAAAGGAATATTACTACAATCAATGATATTAGATATTTACAGAGGCGTCTTTGAAAGAATTTATATTTGGTCTCCTTCAATATCAGTTGATAGTAATTGGACACCCGTTAGTAATTGGACACCGGTTAAAAAATGCATCCAAGACGAGTTGAAGGTTGATTTAGAAAAGGAAAAGTGCTTATTTGATGAATATATACCAGAAGAATTAGACCAGGTGATAAACAGACAGCATAAAGTAATAGAATACCAGAAGAAGAACGACCACAAAAAAGTTATTTTCAATCCTGATTATTGTTGATGACTTCGCTGATAGTAAAGCATTTTCAAAAAACTCACCTTTGTTAAATCAAGTGTATGTTAGAGGGAGACATAACGCAATCAATACCATAACAAGCACACAAAAACTCAACGCTTTAAGTCCTATCATTCGTGTCAATAGTCGTCAGTTATTCTTTTTCGGGTTAAGAAACTACAAAGAAATTGAAACAATGGTTGAAGAGTTAAGCGCGGTATTGATTAAGAAGTCGTCCGTGGCAGACGCTAAAAACTTAGCAGAAGCAAAGAAACTAATGTTAGAAGTGTATAATTTAGCAACGGAAGAACCATATAGTTTTTTGTTTATAAACTTAATGAAAGCAGATGTAAATGATATGTTTTATAAACGCTTTGACGCTAAATTGGTGATTGATGAGAAAATTTTAATTATAATGATGATTTATGATTAAAATTTATTCAATCAATGAATAACTACATAAATTTATAGCGGGTAGTTTATACATTATTTTATCTGATTTGTTTTCTTTTACTTCTTTCAATTCTTTTAACATTTCTTTTAATACTTTAATCTGCAATCTATCAATATTACTTAGGTCTAACTCATCTTCATTAATATTACTTATTTCATTAATACAATTATTTTCATTATCACCTTTAGAAACTCTACCACCCATTATATATTTATTTACATATTTTTATGTTGATTTTGCTTTTGGTTTAGGTTCTTCATCTTTTTTCAACTTCTTTACTTTTTTCTTTAAATCTTCTACCTCTTTCATTAATTCTTTAGCTGCACCCCATAATACGACACTCATTTTATTATATGCTAATAATTTATGGTTGTCTTCACCGTAATATATAATATTGTCCCATTCTTTCGGTAGTTTAGCATCTTTTACATCATCAGCTATAAAACCCAAATTACTTTTCTTGTCTTCATCTTTAACTAAATTATATGTTTTCGGTTTAATATATTTAACTACTTCATAACATTTTTTTGTTATTTATTTCTTTAATGTTTTCTTTTAATTTAATATCAGATGTTTCTACTAGTGCTACACAAGTGCAAGTTCCATTAATGTCTGCGTTTCCTGTTGTTGTTAAAGCACCATAAATTAAACATCAACACCTGTTGTTGTAGCATCCAATCTTGATAATCCACCATTACTTAATCTAATCCATCCGTCATTATCAGGATTGCTGATTGTTGTTTTTTGTTTCCCTGCGTCGTCAATGTGTGTTATTTCAAGATTACCTAATAAATTTGCTTTTCCATCCGTTAATTGAATTTCCGGTGTGCTATTTTCTAAACCAATTGTTAAATTCATTTCTCCTAACGCGTCGCCATTTCTAACATACATTTTGTATTGAGTGTCTAATACTTCTCTAATTTCACCGCTATTTTGTAATTTAAATTTACCCCAACTAAGAACATCCGCCTCACCAACGATATTACCAATACTGTTAAAAGTCTGGTTATTTACGACTGCTCTGTTTAATGTAATGCCGTTAGTATCATTTAATTGTAATGCTATGGTTGAAGTAGTCGGGTCGGTTGTTCTATTTGATTGCAATGAAAAGTTAATCTCTTCTGTTGATATTACATTTAACGAATTATTAGCGTCTGCTCTTTGAAATATTCTACCCGAGTTATTAATATAAATATCTGCATTTAATGTTGATGTGCTTTGAAATGATGCTGTGCTTCCAAAATTAGCATTGCCACCTGATACGTTAAATTTATTAGACCCTTGTAAACCACCAATGCCTAAACTTAAACAATAAACACCATCGCCATTAGCAGTATTTAGTAAAAGTAATGACGAACATTAGAAGCATCCGTAGTATCTTTGTAAAATGTAATTCCTGAGTTATTAGAAATATTTAAAGTGTCGTTTTCATAATTTATAGTATCCTTAAAACATGTTTGCTTGAATAATGTTGTCCCTCCTGTTGCATTGTTGCATTCTAAATAAGTATTAGTATCTACGTCTGTTGATGCTCCTAACGTCATTATCGTTGCTTCTTGGTCTGTTCGTAAACCCATTGATACATTTGATTTAGTAGCGTTACTTTATCTTTCTATACTTGTATTAGCGTCTGTTAATTCAATATTTCCACCGATATTAATATTATTTGTTAAATTAATGCCGTTTGCTGTTAAATTAGTTAATGATAAATCATTAGTAATATTCACATTCCCCGACGGGTTTAATTCTAAATTTACAACACTATCATCAGATGTAGCATGTGTATCCACCTCACCTTTATTATAACAGTTTGTTCTAATAATGTATTATTTTGATAATTCGTTGATAAATTTGTATCTATTTGTGTAGATGTATAATAATTAGTAAGAGTCGTGTCTATTTCTGTTTTGTTGTAAAAATTAGTTGCTAAAACTGTGTTTGTTTGATATTCAGTATCTAATAAGTGTGTTAATGTTGCTATGTTTGAAGAGTTTGCTGTGTTGATGTCCCCTGATTCTGTTTTCGTTGCGTATAATAAAGAAATGTCTGTTCCGCTTACAATAACATTATCTGCTGTTAATGTATTTGTATTGTTTAATGTTAGTGTCATTATATTAATAAAATAGATATTTATATTAATATAATTAATTTTTGTTTTGTTGATTTAGATATGCTTGATGCTTCTTTGTCCCTCAATGTTCTTTCCAGTTACTCACTGTAGAACCACATATACAATCAATCTTTTGCTTGTTGTGAACTTTTCAGGGTTGCTTTTATAATAGTTTGCTAAATAATATCTTCGTTCTTCTCTGTTTTCTTCAACCCATTCTTTCTTTGACCTCCCCGCTATGCTCGTTTTTAAAGTTCCTTTCTCTCTGATGTATTCCCCTTCTTTTTTACGCAGTTGTTCAATATTCTCAACGGGGCATTCTTCTAACAATTCAATGTCAAATTTATCATTACCTAACTCTCTCATTTTCTCATATAACTTACTCTTTCGTGTCTCTTGTCTCATATCTTCTCTATGTTTGCTCATTCTCTTGCTTAATCTTGATACAGTAGAACCAACATAAGTATCGTCATCAACTATGTTTCTGATTATATAGATTTTAGCGTTGTTATGCGATTTGCCCATTCTTTGCTCTATATTATTGTTAATCACCTTGTCTTTATGCCACTTTTTCCTTAAAATGTCTCAAAATCAGTCTGGTGTTGTGTTGGGAGGTGGCTTCGGTTTGGATGGTTTTGAAGGCTTGATTTAGGATACTGTTCGGGAATGTTTAGTTTTTTGATATGGGTTTGGGTAGTTGCTTTGGTTTTGGGTTGTGTTTTGGATTGTTGTATTGGTTGGTGGGTTGCTTTGTTTTCGGGATTGTTGCATTGGTTTTGGGAGGTGCTTTGTGTTTTGCGGGATTTAAGGGTTGAGTTGTTAGGCGGTTTCAGAAATGGGGTGAAAGCGTAGGGGGGGGTATAGGGTATGAGGTGTGGGGGAAGGAGGTTGTTATGATTTTGTTCTGTGTTTTGTGCTTGGATGTAGTGTGGGGAGGTGCTTTGTGTTCGGGTTGTGTTATGGATTATCTTTTTGGATTTGGCGGATTGCTTTGGTTTGTGGTTGTGTTATGGATTATTGCATTGGTTTTGGGAGGTGCTTTGTGTTTTGGATTGTATTTGGGATTTCGGCATGGGATTTGGGAGGTGCTTTGTGTATTGTGGTTTTGAGAGGTTGATTTGGTAGGCGGGTTGAGAATTGAGGTAAAAGCGTAGGGGAGAGTATAGGATGTGAGGTGTGGGGTTAGCTGGTTCTTTCGGTTTTTGTGGGTCAGGATTGTGGTAAGGTGGTGGATGTAGGTAGTGCTTTTGGTTTGGGTTGTATCAGGAAGGTCGGTTTATTAGGTGGTTAGAGAATTGGGGTCAAAGCATAGGGGGGAGTATGGGATGTGAGGTGTGGGGTTAGCCTATGCTTGCTCTAAGGCCTCCAAAAAACAAGCCAGGACTGCCCTGGATTCTACTTCCCGCACGCCTCGGGCGAGACGTGCAAGAGTCCAGAGGACCGGTACTGCAGTCCGCGCACGGGGGAGTTTCTTTCTGGTTTAGGCTCTTTTTCTCTTGGAAATTTGGCCTCATTTTTTCGAGTTGCGTCCTGGCTATGGGTTTTCTTTCAGATTTGGGCTCTTGCATCTCCAACATTGCGAGTTGAAGAGTTTGAAACCTAAAGCTACCAGAAGCACCCTCGAAAACGTGTCTTGTCTATCTCCGAGGCCTACGGCAAGGTAGAGCTTCTGAAGGCCAGCTGCGCGTTGGGACGCGTGTAGCGGCGTGCCAGAGGATTGGAGTTTCCCATCGCTTCACTTCGAGTTTAGGACCTGGATCTAGGACCCAAGGCACAGGATGTGGGATGCAAGTCATGATCCAGTGAGCCTGGCTACCATGCGTTCCGAACTGGTGAGGCCATCGGCGCAGCAAAGCAGAGCAACAAGAAGGTCGTGGTCATTGCGGCATCTCGCCTTGCGTAGCCTCCCCACCCCCTCACCCCGGTTCTTCCAATATCCTTAATTGGGTTGCTGGCTGTGCAGAGCGGGCCGGGTGACACGTGACAGGGCCATTGACAAATTGACCAGATCTGAGAGGCGATGGTGTTAAGGGTGGTACGCTGCATCAGAGGCACTTTCAGCGTCTTGCGCCCACTGTAAAACCCACGCTGAGGTGGGAGGTGGTGTAAACGGCAACGCAACTGGAATGATTGCCGCAGCTTGGACCGCAAGATGTCTGGGTGCAGTCCGGCGCTTCGCGAAAGGAGATGCACGGCTAGTTGGTTCGGAGAATGAGCTAGAGATCATGCTGGAAGCGTTGCAAGGGACTACTTCAAGCTTCGGGTTTTAGAGATTGGGTTCCCTGACAAGTCCCCCCTGAGACTGTGACAAGCTGTTGAGCACTGTAGAGGCCATGACCGGATCGGTCTTCGTCGAGGTCCCGACCACCTTGATGCACTACAACGATGCTACGACCTCCGCAAAGAAGGCCTTCAGCCGCTCAGCTGAGCCGCGTTGATTAAGACGTTGACTGAAGACATAGTGACAGCTTTCTGGCCAGATCGAAAGGAGCCAACCTGTTGAGACCTGAGACTGGAAGGCCAAAGCTTTGTAGTTCTCTTGTAGGGGAGTCCTCTTGTCAGCAACCATCATACAGTTCTATACTCTGACGTTTCTAGAATGGGCCACCCTCACACCAGGGCTCAAAGCAGATGCAGAGATTCAAGTAGTTCGCTAGGTCCTGGTGATTTGGCTTGCCCTTCTAAGCACTCTCTACCGCACCGTCTGTGCTCGATTGACATAGGCTCCCAGCAAGATGTTCACCCTTCTGCTTCTTTCGTGACCAGACCGTTTTGGGGGGGGGGGGGCTTTGTTGGGAAATATTTGTTCCCTTATTGCCACCCCCTTCTTCATTCCGAGCGCCCAAGGCCTGGTAGTGAATGGGCAGCCGCCTTGATGCAGTTGGGAGTTAGGATGTGGGCACGTTATATAGTCGGGTTTCATTCTTGTGGGTTTCAAGAGTGCCCCTCCGACGCCACTCGAAACTGCCTAGGATCCTGTCCAAGAATATCCTGGGCACTTTCTACCTCCCTCAGCTGGTCTTCTGCATCAGCGAGACCTTCCTCACTCTGCTCCTTGGTCTGAGATCGTCCCAGAGGATGGACATGGGATTCTCCACAGCCTGACTCTGGATGTGGCTGATGCGATCCCGTTTCGCGCACGATAATTCATCTCTGGGGGGGACCTGGGAAGGTTTTGGGGCATTTCTGGAGTACTCTTCAACAATGCTTGAATTTCGACAGATTCGGTGCATTGCAGGGCAGGGCATACAAGAGTGAGGTCCAAGTGCAGTGTGCACGCCGCGGTGGGTGAGGCCTGCAAGACGCAACTTGGCTGCGATCGATGCCTGACCGAGTCTTCATTCCTGCTGAGGCTTCCAGTTTTGAGGGAGCTCGGAGCTTTCTGGCCAAAGTTCTTGGGATTGTAGTGCTGCGTTGCAAAGCTTAGTGTGTCTGTGTGTGTGTGTGAGAGAACTGTTCTCACGACCTCGACGGTTAGAGTGTTTGTTCAAGATTGCGTTCCACAGCGAAGTAGGGCAAAGAAGTGGTCGCACATGACTTTCATGGTGAACTCAGTTGTGCTGGGCACTGGGGATCTGCTCGGGTATGACTGCGACCCTTTATGTGCTGGACCATCGTTGGGGTCTTTAAGAGTAGCACAGCCTACAAAGAGCGAGGAATAAGTCATGAGAACCCTAAAAATTTCTCTCTATACCTTATAAATGACAACAAAAAGTGGAAGATGGGCTGAGGATGGGCATGCTGGGCATCGCGAACTCCAAGACTGGCCAGGAAGACTGGCACAACATCCTGGGCGGTGTGGAGTTCACTCGACCGCAGTTTTTAACTATCACGTGTTTCTTGGGAGTCCTGCGTCTAGGAGTCCAGGCTCCGGCCTCAGGACTTAGTACATGTTAGGGTGATATTTTTTCTCTGAAGCCTTGGGATAAACTGACCTGAGATCAGTTCGGGCTTCAGCTTCAGGCGTCAAGGTATAAAGACATGTTTGCTGGGATCCCGGCCCCCCAACAGCATCTCGCGACCCGGTATCGCATAGCCTCACACCTTTATTGCCCATTCTTCTGATGACGGAGTAGCAGACGAGGTTCGCCAGTGACTTCACCAAGATTATTGAGACAGTTGGAGGCTGGGCTTTGGAGGATTGGGGTCCTGTGCTGAGATCCGGGCGGTTCCTGCAGGCAAGGTATGTAACAGTTAGTTGAATGCCGCCGAGTCCCACTCGAACGGTTTTGAAGACATCTACTTCATTAAAACAGGATTTGTTTTCGGGGCATCTCTTGCAGCGCATCGTTTTCCTCCGGGCTGCTACCCTCAACAGCAGTTTGCGAAGCGTCGCGCAAGCCAGCAGGCAATAATTCTTGAGTCCTGCGTGGCAACTTTGCATACAAGGGTCCGCTTCGGAAATTCCTTGTCAGCGTGTGTTGGAACATGCAACCGGCTGCATCCGTCTGGAACGCCAACTAGTAGGAGAATGGCGGGGAAGGAGGATGCTATGTTGCGTTATGTCGGCTCAACTAGCTGGTGGCAACAGAGCAGATCGCTACAGTAGGCGCAGACACGGCGCGCAGACCCATATGACATGTTTAAACAAGCATCTGGAGACTCTTCTACTCCTTGCAGACAGACCACTGCAACCCCATCAGCTTCACTTCTCCAGCAAGTTCATCTCTGACGGCTTGATGCCTGTTACCTCTCATAAGTCGACACAAGTAACCCTTGAAGTTTCGTCTACAGCGCAGTCCTGAAAGAATCCGTCGATTCCGAGGCTCCTCAGCCCTGCCTTGGCCCTGCCTTGCTGGAATCTGGAAGGATGGTCAGCGAGACAAAGTTCAACTCACTGATCGGGTTCCTTCGATTAGGTGATCTTTTAGGGCTGCAGAAGTTCATCCCAGTCGATTTCGACTGGACTCACCGAGGTGGGCCAGAAGACATAACCCTGTTGCACTATGCAGTCTTGTGCTTGGGTGAGGATGAACCTGGTGAGAATCATCTGAAGGTCATGGAGTGGATGCTTCGGTCTGGCGCCGATCCAGAGCACGAGCTTCCCAACAAGCACCCTCAATGCTACTTGATCTGGAAGAAGAAGAACAAGAGAGGAACAACAATCGAGATCCCCTATGCCGGTCACTCAGCAACGTCACTGGCTTTCGCCTGGCTTGATGCTCTTGAGGCAAGCGAAGAGGAATGGACGGTCGAGCGCGACTATCTCAAAAAGGTCGTGTCCCTCATTGCAAGAGCACCCTCCCGACAGCGCAAGACGGTCGCGGTAGCTGAAGGCGTTGTGGACTTGTGGGAGGCTGTCCTAGACATGTCCACAACGCACAATGTGACCTTCGAAACTGCAGACGGCACAGTCACTGCACACGACCACGTGCTTATGGCGTCCTCGCCTGTCTTGGAAGCCATGCTACAGTCTGCGATGAACCTTGGGTGCTCTGTTTTGTACTCTTTTTGTCCGTAAGCTTGTGTATACTCGCTTGGCCGCAGCACTGTTGCTGAGCATCTCAAGAACGAAGGAAGGAAGGTGTCCACAAGCGCATCTCAGTTACAGATTCCTCGCAAGTGAGTGTGTCTCTCTTCCTGGAGGTGCTGTACACTAGTTCGATGAGAGGAAGTCCAAGCCACCAAACCATGCTTGCTGCCTTGGACCTGGCGCATCGCTGGCAAGTCAACACCGTGGTGCATCAACTTTCCGATGTTCTGCAAGAGATGATTACGGTGGAGAGTTTCGTGGTTATTGCGGCGGCTGCCCAGCTCAAAGGGCTCAGCTCACTGTCTCGGGCTTGCTACAGCTTTGGTACAAAATCTTCCCAAATCCAGGGCATGTTGAAAAAGGGCAACCTTCCTTCCGCTGTGCGAAATCTCTTGGGCCAGCCAGATGCAGCAAAGTCAGCAGAAGCAGCCAAGAAGAAACGACGAATTGTTTAATTTTCCTTGGGACATAGTCTCTTTTTGTACATTGTTGTCCGTGTCAGGATTGTGCTTAATTAAGCTGCACACCCTCTGCGAATGTTCTTGCCGCATTCTTGCCCGCCAGCATGAAATTAAACAGATGCGGCTTCTGAGCAGTCTGGTCAGATTCTCTTCAAGATCTGATCCCACACCGTGATTAGAGATGCCTTTCACCCCTCCCCCCTGCAAAGGCGCTCCAACCCCTCAACTGCTCAGCCCCAGTGCATGTCATTGTACATGCCGAGGGTTTCGAAATCGCCGGGCTGCTTTCCTAAGCCACGCCATGTCATGCAACAGGGAATCCCTGAATTTTGTGTGGCTCATGCGACTGATCCATGGCTGGGTTTGTGGAGCTGGCGTGTAGGACTCCCTGGTGGAGTGTTGGAGGGGATTTGGGGTCTACAGTTTAGACATGTTTAGACTCTTTAGATGGTTCTGATTTCGTTAGGGTCGATGCGTTGCACATGTCACACGGACTGGTTGTTCGCCAGGCTTCGAGAAGCTCATTCAGTTCCTCGAGAATACCCGCGAGCTGAAGGCAAAGGCGTTGGCCTTGGGAGAGGACAGCTACTGAGCAGCTAAGGCGAGAGGCAATTCAGGTAGCTGGCCGCCTACTTGGTTTATTTTCTGAATCCATCTCGTTTGTATTGGTACATGGCGATGAACTCTTGTGGGCCAGCGGAGTGCTCCTAGAACTGCCCCCTGAGCTGCAAAACCCTGAACCTGCGTGAGGAGCTCAGTGGCATGCGCATGGAGCGAGCTTCCTTTGGACAGATGGCCAACGTCGCAAAGCACAGGGAGCCCACAGCACAATTTGCAGTCTCGGGGCCATCCGAAGTTTAATTGAAGGGGGGGGTGCTGGGCTGATTCTGCAGCGCGATCATTCTCCAGGACGTTGTGTGGGGTACTTTACAGCTCTACTTGCAACAGCTTGAAACTAGCCATGAGCCTCCAAAACCTCAAACTCCACCCTTGAGCCGCCTCGCCTGAAACGCCTGAGAGCCCCGCTCGACTCCTCTGGGTCACTGTCAGCACTCAGCTTTGAAAGGAGAAACGCCTGTCAGAGCTTCGCCGCTTCTTCCATGGCACCTTGGCGTTGCCACGGAAGCCACAAAATGCTCCGTGTGGAAGATTTCTGGAATCAAGTGAACTTAGCTCTTGGGTTTGGATGGTTTGAGACTGTCATGATGCGGTGGATCCAAGTAAGATCGAGTCATCTCCATGTGCGGGTTCGGCGTCTGCATCCTGTAGTGGTTGCTTGATCGTGCGTGTGTGCGTGAGTGGGTTGCGTGCTTTTTGTTGAGCGATGGGAATGGATTGTGCTTATACAGGCTCGTGTGTCGCCTTAGACGCAGCCCGGAAATCGTGCAAATCGGAGGCCAACTCACTGCGGAGGATCGAGCAGAGGTCATCAAGTTCCTTACCGTAGCCCGGTTCAAGAAGCCAAGGAATGGGGACTTAAGGGCCAACTTCGAGGGGGCTATTGCGTCCTCACAGCTTCTTAGGCGCAGTCCTTCGTTCTGGGACTGTAGCTAGTGCTGGGCTTTGCCTGCCGATGCCTCGGCCTAGCGCCCGTAGCTTAAGCTCTGGATCGTCTGGATCTGGTTGTGCCTACGCTTCCTTGCGATTCGGAGCACCCACTGTATGGTTGGCCGGACGTCGTCTCAGAAGATCAGCCGTGCTCCTCATTGAGGAGCGAGTTTTTGTTTAGTCTGTTTGGGTTCTAGACACGGATTCCAGCTTGATGGCTAGCGAAGTTCGGGTCGTATCCTTTTAGTCTTTGTTTGTTAGCGGTCCTGGTCTTCAGAAAAAGCAGGATAGTCCCGCCATTCTTTCCTTGCTTGATTGCCTCTTGCATGAACCCTGTTGGCCCATGGAGCTTGAAGGGTTGAAGCCCCTGGAAATGCAAGAAGCCCTCACGCACGATAAGCTTTTGGGGCTTGAAAAGCGGCACCAGGTCATCAACACCGAGATCATCGCTGCGAAGGCAATGTTCCTGGCATATTCGGATCCTTTTGAGAAGTACCGGGCATTGCTGTTTGAGCAACTTGGCCTCAGGATTCGAGGGTGACAGAGGCTCTGTCAATGGCCATGAAGTATGCCCCTCACGCACGTCACGCACTCCGACAACGCGCAAAAGACTCGCCCCCCCCCTCCTTCTCTTACATAAAGTTGGGTACAGGTTCTATCCGAGGACCAATCCTGAACCTAGACCCCTGCTAAGCCTGACCGAGATTCCGAAAAGTTTTGCTCACCTTGATGCCCTATCTCTCAGGTATGCCCATACCTTGGGCCATGGTGTGGAGGCCTGGAGTGAACCCCAGCTATCCTCAACTGTCAGATCAATCCATGCAGCAAGACTGCTTCTGAGAGCCATAAACGCGACAAATGCCCCAAACACCCTCTTGTCCGGTAGAGGCCTTCATGAACGGTCTCTACCGCCGAGCAACAGCTTGCGGCCTTGCGTCTTGGCATGTCAATAATAATTTAGAGGGGACAACGTGTCGGCCCTCTGCGTTTCGGGATTCAGGGTTTGGGGCGGGTTTGGGGCAGGTTTGAGATGAGACATGGACTGAGGACTACTCTGAGGCGTTCCGCCTCCACGGCCGGGCACCAAGAAGGGGGAGGGCCGGGGCCCGGGAGTGTTGGCACACGAGGTCCAGTCTGCGGCGGGTCCAGTGTTTTGATATGTTTTGATCCGTTGCCAGAAGGCTACCACACAAAAGAGAGGCTCAGTTGACGTTCTATGCCCCTCCTGATGGGGTTTAGGCAACTGCGGAGTTGAGCCGGGGAGCGCTGTGATTATGCAAGAATAGACAGAAATCGGTTTGCACCACACCTCTCGGACTCCGATGTCACAGCCGATGTCACAGACCCCCGGCTATCCTAGCAGAGGGCGCTACAAACTCTATGTCAACGTTTTTTCAGAGGAACGAGGGTTTACGGCGTGTAGGGCGTGTAGGGCGAGTGCTCGAGGCCAATGTGTCGGCATGGCCGTACTGTGGGCTGGTGAGATGTCCAAGCAGCAGGGCCTCCTGGACGGCGACGGTTTCCTTGCACACCAGGGCCTGCCGCTCGACTTCCTGAGGCCAAAAGCACGTGCAAAACGACTGAGAACCTTAAGCCTGACGCAAACCCCTTCCAGAACGATGAGTCGAGGTTTTGGCAGTTGCCAGACCGAACCCCTGAGCATCCTCCTGAGGTTGTACACCTTCAACCGTTTTGGGGGTTACGACTTCGCTCCCCTGCAGCCTGGCTTCAATGGATTTTGGGGGTGTTTGGGATATGTTGGGAGTGTCGTGAAGTTCAGCGCTTCGCGAGTGCTGCATGGTTTCACGTTTCGGAGTTTGGGGTAGTGGACCTCCCCAGCCTCGCATCACCCCTCCAAAACAGCCACACCTCCTTGCCCAGGCGTCGCCTCTGCGATCAGCTCGAGGTGTCAAAGGACGAGTTCTGCGAAGGAGTCTTGCAGGTGGCTTGGGAGCTTGGTCACTTCGGGCGCGCACTTCACCACTTGAAAGGATCGGGGTACGCTTGCCGGTTGAAGGGGTACTGTAAGGGCGTCAGGATACACACTCAGCATAATTTTCGGGGTTGAGTTCCGCAGAACTGTTGCAGAATTGCTTGATGGGTGAACGTTTGGCATTTCTTTGAGCTTCGTGGCTTTCGCCAGCTTAAGCTTCGCCAGCTTAAGCCACAGCGAAATTCCAAGACAGTTGTTTATTTTCGGGGTTTGGCTTTGATTATGGCTTCGTAGCGGACCCTCTTCTGCAGCTGGAGACCAAATCAGAGATCGGATGGCGAGGTTGTTAGGCGGGACAACAAGCGTGGCTACTGCAAGTGCAGCGCTGCCACTTGGCCTATGAGTTGTGTGTATGGTGTGTATGGTGGGGTTCAGGACTTGGGCTAGGGCTAGGGGTTGATGCGGTTTTGGGTTTCTGAGAGTTCACAGGCGCAAGATGCAAGTGACCTGAATGCAGGGCCTGTAGGAATCCGTTTCGGTCCGGTCCAGCCTTAGGACTGGGGATTCCTTATTTTGGGAATCCAAGCGCCACCCTCCGTCCTTCCCAAGCATGGTTGACAGACGTGACAGAAGCGAAATCGAATCTCGAGCAGCGCCCCAAGGTCCAGAATCAAGAGCCCGTGAACACATGCCAAGCCCGCCAAGGGGACCCCTAAACAAGAATTGAACTTGCAAGACCCTACAATCGTGCAGGTCATAAAGTGGGGTATGTGGCTTGATGTGCGGAGGGGTGGGGTAGGGGGGGGGGGGAAAGCTTGTTCGAAAGGACACTTGGGAAGACCGCTAGTTTGCTGAACAGGACAGCAGCGTGGACCAGCTGGTGCGAGAAAGACCCGGCTGTCTGCTTCGTAGCTCGGATCCGGACGCCGAGCTCAGATACCTCGTGGAGGCTATCTTGATTTCTGACAGTTGTCCCGGGCTTTGCTTTCGGAGCCTACTGTAGTACTGATTCGGAGGTATAGCATCCCCTGTCGCGAGATGAATCGTCTGGATCAACCTCCGGGTCCCTGCGAATTGTCTTCAACAGCTCGAAACATCAGACATGACATACCCGGCAGAGTAGGAGTCTGATGGTGATCGCTCGGCCATTTAGGGTTTTTCCCCGCCTGCAATGAATGTTGAGGCTGATGACTTGCTAACAACACCTCGACCCTCACGGAGCCCCCCCCCCCCCCTTATGCATTGACACCCCACATTGGGCCTCAAGTTCTCAATTTTTGGGGGATCCCTGCACAAAAATCAAAGCGCGAACCAGCTGCCAGGTCTCCGAAGACTCACAGACATCTGGCTGATCTTTGGACATTTGGAGGGCCTGCAGATCCGGATGAACCTAGGAGGTTGCTGAGCGTGGCCAAGTTCATGCCCTGAATCTGTTTCGTCCTAACCATCGAGACTGAGGCGCGAAGTGCTCGAGAGGGCATATGATTGTGCCTCGGCAGTCTAGGGGCCCTCTCTTGCCAGCTCCCTCGACTTTTATTGTTTCTGGGCGATCTTTTTAACACTCTCAAGTGGAGTCGAGTCTAAGACAGCCCAAGAGATTTGGCTGGGCCAACTCTGCAGTCCTTCGACAGAACGGTGGGGCCACAGCAGCATGCAGCAACACTTCCTAAACTCCTAAAGGGGTTCCAGGGCTTTCTCATCTTGACGCCACGAGTCCTGGTAGGCGGGTGTGCTAAAGTCAGGCGTGCAAGATCAATGCCTCATTTGCAAGATGTTCTCGCAAAGCAGCAAAGACGCGCAACGAGCCGGAAAGATCTCCGGAATGCATGCTTGAAACTGAGCCGAATCAAAGCACGGCAAACGTGTGGCAAACCTACGCATCCAGGCCTGGTCCTATGCCCCCAATCCCAGGTGAGTTCGACAAAGTGGCCGTCCTGAAGGGTAACCAGCTGCACCTGGTGCCAAATTCAGGCAGCCTGGAGCTCAGGTGTTCAGGGTTTGCAGGGTGAAGCCATACGATGTACTGAGCCAGAGCTGCCATGTCCCGCAAGTATCCGCAAGTCTTACAGTGCTAGTAACTTCTTCCGTGCAGGCCGCACACCGTTGAGAGTTTCAGCTTCTCACAGCTTCAACGTCTATCATTTGGATGACCTCTATCCATTATTAGCTCATACAGCTGCTCTCAACTACAGCTGATAGTCGTTGCTTCAGTTCAAAGGACGAGCCCTGCACAGCAACAAGATAAGCACTCTTTCACGAATGTTTGCCACCCAAAACGCGGATATGCGCAGATTGCGCAGGCAGGGAGATAGTCTTGTGCATCGGCATGACTGTATATATAAAAGCAGAAGAGGAATATTCATTGTTTGTACTTCTGAAGTTTGTATCAGCATCCGTTCATGTTCGCCTGCAGCGCGGTTGCTGTTGGTCTGGTTGCTTTTTTATTTATGCTTTTTGTTATGGGAATTGAATTCGTCTTGCTGCTGCTGCAGCTGCCCGCTGCCGCTACCGCCTGTTGTTGCTCTTGTTGCTGTTGTGTCTGTTGTTGCTGATTTCGCTGTCGTCGCTGTCGTTGCCGCTGCTGTTGTGAGAGGGTGCTCAGAATCTCCAGAGCGGACGAACTGGGAGGTCTATTGAGTTAATCCGGAGCCTGTCATCCTGGCAAATATCCCACGCATTCGTCCCGACGTCCCTGTATTTCCATTCAATCCCAAACCCCCGAACCCTAAACCCCAAACCCTAAATTCCTAATATTCCTAAACCCCATCACCAGGCCTAGAGGCCGACCAGACGAAGACTGCGTCGGCATTGCGTGGGCTCATCGCCACAGGGCGCAAGATTTGCGGCGGTGTTATGGCCAGGAGAGACTATATTTCCCAGGCATTCTAAGATTCTGGGATTAGGGCTTCAGGAAAACACCTCAAGACTTTCAGTTTAGTTCTTCAAGGCATTGATGCTGGACCGTCGATTGAGAAAGGGTTTCCGATACTAGCATAAGTTGGCTCTGCTGCGCTTCTTGCTACTGAGCTGCTTTAAGGTTTGAGCCTTTCTTGCAGGTTCCCGTCGTTTCTCGAATTTTCCCACGGTTGCCTCGCAAGGAATTGCAATTGAGTCGTTGTTCAGTGCCGGGACTAAAGGTGAAGCATCGACAGACGATTTCCGCATGCCCATGTGGAGCCCACACGCTTGTCCATGTGTCTAAAGTTGACGTGCCCAAAGCCACTGAAGCTTCCAGCTTGAGGATAGTTGTCGAGACTAGGAGATGCAGCGCTACCCACTTAAGATCTGTAAAGTTTCCCATGCTTTTGGGCTTGTATAGTCTTTTTCTGGTACAACCTACCAACAGGGGGAAGAACAAAGCAGAGCTTGTGATCTCAGGCCAGCCTCTACAGAGAGGACTAACCATGCCTCCCTGCGGAGAATCATGGTCATGGGAGTCATGGGCACGAGTCGGGTCGAGATCTCAAGCCGTCTAAAAGCCGTCTTTGGGTTTGCGTAAAGAGCCCACAGTGCCCACACTTGTCTTCTTCAGCTCAGACCCCAATGCCCATCCAGGGGCGCAGGGCTTTGCCTTAACGGGCTTGGGGTTGTTGAGCTGAAGCATGTTTACATGTGTGTGGGGTTTGGCTATGAAGGTTTCCAAAGCTTCGCCAGGCTTTGCCGACAGCCGGAATCTTTCTGCCTGCCTTGGGTTGAAAGAACTTGAAAGAACTGTGCCAGCACCGTGTGGTAGCAGAATCCGTTTTGCTGGGGTCCTTGGGGTGAGCAATTGCCACAGCCAAGGGTGCCTCGGGTGCCCATACTCTGAGGGCCTCCTTCCAAATATAATATACCGACACAGCGGTTCTTGTAGATTAGTCAGGGCTTGCGCGCTTGCGCGGGACACAGAGGCTGCCGGATGTTGTTTTTTGACCACTGTTGTGGATGCTGCTTTCAGCACGCCTTAGAAGTCAGCAATCCTTTTCAAGCCTTGGAAACCTAGGTGTTGCCCAGCCAAACAATAACTGTTGGCCATGGTACGTACTGTACATATGTGTATATACATCCACGTATCTACATACACATGCTTTAGTTTGCCCCCTGTTGATCCACCATGTTCGGCTTCTGAATGGCCCCGTAACTTGAAGAACAGTTTAACCATATCAAGCGTAAAATCAACTTCAGGATGCTACTATTTTGGGTTGTGGTTGGACACAAATATGCACAACTAGGGGCCGGTATTTCTGAAAACAGCTCATAGCTTAGCAGATGATTCACATTCTACTCAGCTTATCATAGCATGTGCCAGAAATGTGTATGGCACGGGGGGATTTCTCGCAGTTTGATGTATTGATAGCAAATGGCGCCTAGTTTACAAAGTATTTTCATGATATCTCTCCCAGAATAATTCTTTGATAATGTTGATTGCCCCTGCCGTAAACCTCGAACCACTTCACGATTTTGAATCAGTTGGAGATCAGTTTATAGTTGAAGCCACAAAAGCTAACCCAAGTACATTAGAGGACCCAATTCCCGTTTCAGCGCAGGATGGATCAAAGCGGGAAGTCAGAGTCTGCATTTCGAAGGGCATTCGTCTCATCGGTTGCTTTCAGCTGTCCTTCGTTCACCTCGTTTCCCTCAACGGTTATTTCAGTAGTATCGTTCGGCCCCCCAGTTTTGTTAGTCAAGTGCATGAGGGGTTCCACATTCTTAACGTGGTGCCTCTAGAAGTTTTGTTCACGTAGCACACGAAAGTACGGTTTGGTTTGACAGCCGTGTTTGTGTTCTTGCCCCTAGTACTACTGCAATGAATGAGACATGACTTGCCCCAAATGTCCTGATAATTGGTTGAATTGAATTGCCAAGGGCCTTGAAAAGCTTCATGATGTTCAACACTTTGTTTGAAACATGCATGCTCAGGATTTGTTTTCTTAAACACTGCGAACGGCTTCTAGCTTATCAAGAACATGTTCATTGACTTAAACACAATTGTCAGCTTCGTTCTGTTGATTTCGCAAGCTCCCAAAGATTTAAATTGTAAACCCCTTCACTCATTCGACTAACATGATCGGAGGTCAGTTAAATCACCTAATTTACTCATAGACGTATCCGGTCGCCTTATTCGATGCTCAAATCATACTGCAGGGTTAATCAGCGTTAATGGGTTGAAGGGGGATTTCGCACCAAAATAGTCATGCTGCGTAGGCTTGCCTCATTCTTCTATATGTGGCTTATTTATTGAGGTGCACGTCTTTAACATGCTTGCTGCAGATATGCAAAAAATAACAAGACACCCTAAACCCCAAACCGTAAACCCACTCAAGGGACCCTAACTAAAGCAATGTTTTGGGAGCCATTCCGGCAATAACACATTGGGGTTCCTTTTGGGAATGCTCGGAGAATGTCCTTCCTCATCTCCGAGTCGCCGAAATCGGTAATGCACATGCAACGGAAAGCTTGTTAGAAAGCGAAGTGATTCAAAGCTAGAAAAAGTTGTTCTGGACTTGTCGGCTTGAGGAAAAACATTTCAGCCATATTCAACAACATTCAAATTTGCTCAAGTCATAGATTCCAGACAGCCTTTCTTCCGTGGGAATCTTCAATCTTCGGTTTCAACAAAAGCAACTTTGATTTTGTTGAAGTTTTTTAGTCTTTTCAATGTCATCCCTAAACTTGCGCCCCTGGATGCCCGACTCCGTCATCGGCTTGCTGAGCCCATGCCTGATCAAGACAAAATATCCGTGCCTGATGCGAGGCAAAATGAACAAAACATCGAAAACTGTGGATCAATGAGGGGGGCTACCATACATGCATACATACATGTGTCTACAGACTTTTTGATTCAGTAGGTTAGCCAGCCATTATAGAAGCATCATCACGGCACTCGGCGGTCTTTCCCGAGCCTCACCGGGTCCCGTGACCCGAATTAGGTGCTCAAAGGCCCCGCACGTCATGTGCGGCCGCCATTTAATCATCATGCCGCATGCCGTAGGCATCAGGTTGGATGTCTTTTCTCCCAGCAATGTGCTCGGATCAAAAATCTCCGACCAGTCCATGCACAGCTCAAGAGTTGAGACAAGCTGATCACCATCTGGTACGAGCTCTTCTCAGCTCAATTGAGTGAGACTATAGGTCTAAATCCCACTTTGTACAGCTCTCCAACATGCTCCAGAGACTTCAAAGACTGATGCGAGCGCTTGGATTTCAGGAAAATCGTCCCCGCGTTGCGGCTCTTGCTTGCGGTGGGGTTGATAAAGGTTTGGAGAAGCGCGGAAGCCGCAATCTTGCCGGAGCTGAAATGACGGGGGGTGCTACTAGCCGACATGCCACAAAAGTTCCACCGGCAGGTCAAAATTGGTTGCTGCTCCGACATGCAACAGAAACAAAGTCGTTGACATGGAACAGCCGATCCGACGACATGGAAAGAAACTTGCGACGACAGGCAAAAACCGCCCCACAGAGATGTCGTTTGGGGTGCTGCTTTTTGTTTATTGGGGGGGGGGGAGGGGGTGGAGGGAGGCCTTGCTTTTCATGTCTAGTCTAGTTCCAATTCTTTCAGTTTTCTGTGATTTTTCGTTTTGCGCCTTGGACTTGCCAGATGTCGGCCCGCCGGGCGAAATCGACTACGAAACATAACTCAGCCTCTCTCATGATCTGCACATCGGCTTAAGCATGCAGCAGAGTTGTCAGAAGGGGTACCTGTTTGCGTAGACGTTGTGTGCTTTTGCATGGCGTAGTGCATATGAGCGCGCTTGCGTCCCAAAAGTTGCTCCCACACATCGTGTTCAATTGCAGTCTGTGAATGATTTTTTTGCCCCTTACACAGGCATCTGCATTGCTCTGTAATTGTCGTCGTCTGAACAAGCTCATGAAGGTTTCCATTTTGACGCTATGGGCCTGGCAGGCAAGGTCAGTTCATGGTGTCTCTTTGATGTTGATTCTCTGATAGATGGACACCTCAAAGAGGCACCTGTGCTCTCAGAGCTGCAGCCAAGGTTGGATAGGTTGAACGAAAGGGGCCCAGAAGAAAAGGGCTGAGTGACTGAGTGGGGTTGTCACCGGGGTTTCTGCAAAAAACTTCCGCAGTGCAGGCAACATCTCTGCGCCAGACGACCCAATCCTCGGGCGCCTGCGATTCGTGGTTCTCTCGTCAGTGCTGTACCCCTCGTTGTGATGGACAACGTGGAGAAATTGACAGAGGTTCCAACGTGGAGGGCTTTGAGCTCTATGACTGCAAGGTCAAGGAGGGGGCCTATCCCAAGCCCAAAAGGACCTATGGCGCCTACAACCGGGATGGCCAGCCGATCACCTCTGCAGAGATGAACGACTACATCTTTCAGTTTCGCTCCGTAAAGGTCTTGCCTCAGATCCCCTCGTCCAGCTATGTCTGCGAAGAAGAATGTTCCATCCGCCACCCCAAGGACCGGCGAACCAAGGCGTCCGGCACACGCAGCATCAAAGTCTACAGGGCTGGAAAAGTTCAACCAGGCGGGGTCAAGGGGAGACTGCAGTGACGCATGTGTTGCATACGTACGTATGTGCGTATGTACATATGTACGTATATGTACGTACATGTACGTATGTATGTATGCATGCACGTATGTATGTATGCACGTATGCATGTATGCACGTATGCATGTTTTTTCTACATATATAAATATGTATATATATATATACTGCCGAATCAGATCCCAAGTCCACCACAAGGAGAGGAATGGACGTGTTCGCAGCAATTCTGGGAGTGGTATCTTAGGACACTTGTGCATCAAGAACTTGGTGATTCCAAGTTTCGAGCACAGTTTTCAAGAACGACCGCCGGCTCTTTATCAGAAAGCCGGCTGTTCTGAGGCGAGCCTGCCAAACAAACCGGGCTTGGCTGCATGGACCTACCGCCCTTGCTGGCGATGTCCATTTTGCACAAGGGGTTGCCCAGACTGTTTTACGGTGAGGGAAAGTTTGTGATGGGCTTTGCGGAGGCCTGCGTGAGCCTCCCCGCAAAGATACTTAAAACTCACCCATGGCAGGCTGATGCCTAGGTCAAAACAGCAATATTTGATGCGTCTGCACGCGTCAATAAGGCTTGCATGGTTAAGTGGACCCATATTGAAGACGCCTAGCTGCGAACAGCGGCCGCTACCAAAATTGTTGGCAGATGTGAACGCAACACCCACACGATCTACATAAACTCGGGCTCCTGGCCCGTTTTATCGGGTTTATGGGGTAGAGGGTTTATAGGGTTTATAGAGGGTTCAGGCTTTACAGGATTTCTGGGGTCTATAGAGGGTTTTATAGGGTTTAGATAGGGTTCAAGGTTTATAAGGGGTTTAGATAGGGTTTAGATAGGGTTTAGATAGGGTTTGTGGGTTTATAGGGTTTATAGAGGGTTCAGGGTTTATAGGCTTTATGGGGTTTATGGAGGCTTTTTTTCGAAGGGTTTGTAAGGTGTAGAGGGTTTACGGATAGAGTTATAGCCTTTGTAGGGTTTATAGGCCGTATAGATGGTTTATGGGGTCTATAGCGGGTTCGGGGTTTACAGGATTTATAGTGTTTATGGGGTATATAGAGTGCATATGGTTTTAGGGTTCACGGCGTTTGTAGGGTTTAGAGGGTTTATGGGATTTAAAGGGAATGTAGGGTTTGTAGGATTATAGGCTTTGTAGGGTTTATAGGGTTTAGAGGCCTTCTTGGGTTTACAGACAGTTTAGAGGGTTTCTAGTGTTTACAGGGGTACAAGAGGGTGTGCAGACGGCCAAGAGCTCACTCGCACCTCCCACCACAGGAGCCTAAACCACACAACAACCCTTAAACTTACACCCTCTACCCTCAACCCTGCTTAAAGGCACCTGCCACCTCACTCACTCTGTTGCTTTGAAGTAAGCGCGCATCATGGTCGACTGCTCAGCGGCGCCCACCGAGGGAACCGAGAAATCACATCTACATATACATATGCATGTTTATGTTCCGGATTATTCAGTCTTGTGCTGCGTGCATGTTCTAGTTGCGTAACCTCAACCATGGGCCAACATGGCGGACATGGCCTTGCAACCATCCCCGATGTTCCAGGTCAGAACGAGACCGCGTACTGCGCTTCCAAATATGATCGTTTGAAGCCTGTGGACGACGTGGGGGAGGTGAGGCGGGCAGTGGAGGAGAGCAGGAAGCGGAAGCGTTGGTTCAAGAATCCGTTCAGTTAGTGGGCCACGTGCTCACTTGAGATGTCTCCGACTCAGCTGGCACTGGGGACTCCATTTCCGAAGCTGTGGAAGACAGGCGCAAAGCCCTTCTAAAATTGGCCATTGCAAGGTTCAGGGTTTTGGGCTGTTAGTAAAATACTTTTCTCTCAGGCAGAATCAGCAAATTCACAAGATGACGGGATTGTGAAGCAACAGGAACCCCAACCCCTTAACCCCTTCCCAAGTGCATGTAAGGCCAAAGCATGACATATGCTGTTGCGTGACTCTTGGTAGAATTGGGGCGTTTGGATTAAATGGCAAAATTCATTGAGATTCTTATATTGATATCTAGCATATCCTTAGATAATTTTTCATATTCCGAATCCTAAATTTGCGCTTTGAAATTTGAATCGAGAACCTTATATCTTGAATCTTTCCGATAAAAGATATTATATGATTATTTCGAATTATCAAATTGGGCATGATTAGCGAATATTTCCGACAAATTCATAAGAGATCTTCGATAAAGAAAAATCATTATTATTTATATTTGTATCTTGATATTCGTAGATAATATGAAAATTTCCTCTCTAAATCTAGGATTTTTTTGGGCCATTCGGATATATGATCTTGATTTTCTTGATTTTATTTGGTATCGAATATAAATTTATGTTATATCTATGGGAAATCTATATATAAAATTATTATCTTCAGGTCTTCTCAGATTGAAGAAAGAGGTTAATAAGAATTATGAATCGTAGGAGAAGATATAAGTGGTATTGTATATATATATATATTGATTGGATATAGGGGGATTGGATACAAGTTTCATTCCCAATCTATTTTACTTTGAAGCTAGAGGTAGCATGAAGAATTCCAATTGGTATATTTCTAATTGGTGCTTTTGGGCGTAGAAGTCGCTTGCACCGATGATTGATTGGATATTTGAAATAATATTGGAATCTTATTCTATATTAATATCTTTTTTTAATGAACCATTGAAAATTTCTTATTGAAAAAATTGAAACTTCAATATTCATTCATTTCTGATCTTTTATGGGAATTTGGAATGCTTCAAAATTCAAGATCCAAAATCGAATCTACTGAATTCATTATTGATTATCATCTCCAATTTTGCGAAGATGAATTAATATTGATTAGGAATTCTTGAAATTTTCGAAATAGAGATTCTCGAATTGCTATTTAATTATCAAGAATTATCAAGAAATTCTTCTCTCAAGATCTCAAAAAATCGAAGAAGAGAATAGAAAGATTAATAATTATTAGAGAATCAAAATCTGATCATTTTTTTATTATAGAAATAATATTAATATATATCATATTCTCAATCTATATTGAAAATAAGCTCATTTTTGAAATTATATATCCCTTGTTCCCAAGATCTCTTGCTCATCAGGGACAAGAGACTTCTGCTTCCAAAAGCACCAATTAAGAAATGAAATGAAATCTGAATTTTTGATTCTTCTATTCTGAAATCGAGAGAATCCCATACTAGGGAAAAGAAAAACCACTCACGAAATCCCACAGTGAAACAAGCCACGCTTGGGCAATGCACCCGCCACCACCCCCTGAGGACCCAAATGGGAACATTGGAACATTTCTTTCGAGCCATGGGCCCCTTGTGGCGCTGACGCATCCTGGGCTGCCGCACGCGGCGATGCGCATGTGGTGCGTCCCCCTCTACCGCGGGATGGAGGGGTTTTGGTGCGTGGGCTTGTTGTTCTTGTGCTTGGGATTGGGCATGTGGTGTGGGTTGTACATTAGGCAATTGTTCCAGGGTCTCGGGTCCTCCTGGGGTCTAAGAAGAAAGAGCCGATGTCGTCTCGTGGCAGTGGCAGGGATCGTTGCGTTTCTTCTATACCGTTGTAGGAGCGGAGATCCTAATGGGATGGATGTTGTCTCAGGGGGCCTTGTTGGGAGCGGGTTGATTCATGGATTTTCAGCAGGGAAGATACGGGCTCGGCGTCGGCTTGGCTGGCAATCTGCAGCTGCACTCTTCTACTTGCTTCACCTTAGATCTTGTGCTGTCTCAGTTAGTGGTTGCCGACAATCGCTGACCTCCGATGGGGGGACGAGGCCAAACCAAGGCGGCCATCTGAGTTGGATGTTTCGGCAAGCCGGGTTGGGATTTTTACGATAGCTTATTTCAATATAGCGATCGGTATCGTCATATGTCGATTGTCTTATGTATGCGGTATGTTTCTCTTTCACTTCTTTAGAACTTTTGGAGAACGTATTCGAATTTTCAAATTCAATCATATTCCTCTTGATGGAAAAGGATTAGTGCCTCCTTTCTATTTTGGAATCATGTATTGGAGTTTGCTGCAACAAGGAGATGTGCTGCGGGGGAGCTTGCTCATTTGTGACACTTGGGCACTATGGAACCGATATCATTGTTCGCTTGTGCTCTGCCGACTCATATTAGCCGGAGGCGCTTGGATATGTACTCATCATATGGGCGTCCTCGAAAGGTGCGTCGTTCTCAGCTTCGTGTGGTGGTTTCCTACGGATTCCTACGTATCCGAATGACGCAGGGTCAACGATGGAGGTTGAGTTTGGAGAGGGCCATAGTCGTGGGACTAGGCGTAGTGCCGCCGAAGCCTTGGGTCATGTGGAGGCCTCTGGAACGCAGGAATTGGGTGAGGATTCGGTTTCAATCATATTGTAAGAATTGATCGGGGAGGTCATCTCTCTTAGACAACTTTTGCTGGAGGAACAGGGCGCGGGGCGTGCCAAGGCGCCCCGTCAGCTTCTCTATTGTCCGGTAGATGGTTATTCTAGAAGCATCGGCGGAGGCGGGCCTGGATGGCGTAGCAATGACGCAGTTCGGGCCCACATTGATCTTCATCTTTCCGGGGAGTTAGAAGGACGACCATCTCAGCAATGGCTCCGGGATCGTAGGCTCGGTTGTTGTAGAGTCTGTGGGTTGACTACAAGTGTGCAACGTCACGAAGGGGTCCATTCTCGGTGCTGGCCCAAGCTCGTCACTACCAGTATAAGCGCAAGTGCCTCGTCAGAGGACCTCTCCCCACTCCCATCTTTGTAAGATATTTTCATCCAAGCAATCTTCACGAAGGAGGTCTATCCGAAGTCATTGGTTGCCATGGCGAGAGCAAACGAACCGATGGGACGCTTGGGCAATGGATTCAGATTCTCTTGAGAAGCAGGTTGCGTGTGTTGCTTGGCTTGAGCTACTCATATTTCCGAAGGTTGTGTTGCGTCAATTCGGAAGAGGTAAGCGACCCCGCCAATCTCTCCATTTCTCCCGCGCCCTTCTCATCCGTTGGAAATTAGGAGAAAGGGCTTCCCTTTGGTATGAAGCACTTCAAGCGAATCGACGCGCTCAGCCTCAAACGACCTCCGCAGGCCCTAAGCCCGAACAGACACAAAGAGATATTGAACGTATGGTCATGTTGGGCCGTTCTGGTCAGGCTCTTCAACGTCTTCTGTCCCCAGGACTCGCGCACGATACCCCAGCGGTACAGCTCAAATTGGCAAATAAGTTTCCCGATCCCTTGCAATCCCCTCGGCACCCTGCACTCGCGCCAGCAACTCCCCCAGAACTCCCCGAAGAAGTGGTCGCCCAGGCGTTGCGTTCATTCGAACGTGGGAAGGGGCCCGGGCCGGATGGTCTCCGGGCTGACTTTCTTCGACTCTTACTTGAAAGCCCTAAAAGCGATACTTTCTTAGGGGTTCTTAGGGATTTTGTCCAGCTTCTCGTTGATGGATGTGCGCCGCTCGAGCTTCGTCCATGGATAGGGGGTGGTACTCTCGTGGGCATAGGCAAAAGGGATGGGCAGGGGCAGGCCATACCGCTTTCCCAAGATGCTCGTCCGATTGTGATGGGCACTACTTGGCGAAAGTTATGTTTCAAAACCACATTTCTCTTGGATAAGGCTCGGATTCAGGAGCGTCTTTCCCCCCAGCAATTCGCCGTGGGCGTGCGGTCCGGCGCCGAGGCCATGATCCATGCCACCAGGGCTTGGTTACGATCGAATTCCCATAGAAGAGACTATGTGTTGCTCCAAAGAGATGTCTCCAACGCCTTCAATAGTATGCATACTCACATGTTTTTGGACGAATGTTATCGTTTCGCCCACGCCTCTAGCAAATTTGCTGAGTTCTGCTACGGGGTGCCGAGCCACTTAATTTACCATGGTCGGTGTATGCAGTCGGCTAGGGGTCAACAGGGCTGTCCGCTCATGGGTCCGCTCTTCTGCCTTGCACGCAAGCGTATGTACGAAGAGGCATGTGCTAATGTAAGGGCGGCTGCCGAATGCTTCGACCCTGAGTTTGCTGATGACGGCTTTTGCGGGGGCCCGATCTCGCTGGTGTGGGCGATCTTCGAACAGGAGCTAGCGCTCGCTGGGAAGTACGGCCTGCACTTCGATCTGAATAAGACAAAGTTGCATGTCCTTACTGGGGATGATTTCCAAGGAGACTTACGACCATTCATAGCACTGGGAATTAGTATCATCAAAGGAACCAATGTTCAGATGCTGCAGGTACCCCTGATTGGCTCAGATTCATTGTCCGATGAATGGAATCGGACGAAAGTCGGCGACCTCGAGCAAGCCCTTACCACCATTGAGACACTCCCTCACAAACATATCTCCCTCCATCTCATGAAGCAATGTTTGAGCTTTCCGAAATTGGCGTATTACGCGAGGACTATTCCGAGGCGTCATCTCGCGCCGGTTTTGGAGGCCCATAGTAGCCAAATTCGGGCTACGCTCCAAAGACTCGTCGCGCAAGAATTGACGGATAGTCAATGGCAGCAGGCTACATTGCCCACGAAATTCGGAGGTCTTGGGCTTAGTGTGGACGAACTTCGGATGAGCGGGGGCGTTGTTCACCGGAGTGACTTGGCTTTCCTGTATTCCATTCGACAGGTCTACGGCTCCATGAAAGATATTTTGAAAGCACTCACCCATGCCCACTATGATCCGGCCGAGACCCATGCTCTGCAGAACCTCATCCCTTTTCTCCCGAATGTTTCCCCCACGCACGGTACGACTTGCCCCAATCACCGCGAATTGGTACAGGTAGCCATTCAGAAAAGCAGCGATTGTCTTGTACAAGGATCCTCTGCGAGCGACGCGCTTAGGATTCGAGCGTGTCAGCTTCTATGGGGTGATGGTTGGCTCGTCGGAACGCCTAGCAAGAGTTCAGATACTCTCCTCTCTAATATTGTAGTCCTCGACTCTCTCTCCTTGCGACTTGGATTGGAAACTCTGACTTCTGGAGGGCAATGTCCGTTCTGTCATCAAGCCATGGATTCTTTGGGGCATCATTCTATGACATGCATGGCGGGAGGAGCTCGCACTCGCATGCACTACACCCTCCGCGACTCGATCTATGCGGTCGCGGAACGGGCTGGGATGCGGCCACGGCTTGAGGTTGCGGGTCTTTTGCCAAATGCCGAGGGTAGACGCCCGGCGGATATTCTCTGTGTTGCTACGCCTCTTCTCCAACAAAACTCATGGCGGAAGTATCCTCGTTTGGCCTTAGATATCGCTTTGGTATCTCTGTATGCGACTTCTACTTTCAACTTGGCTGCATCGGGTTCGGGTGGGGCCGCCACGGCATATGCCGAGCGCAAGCGTCGGGATCGTAACACGGAGATGGCCTGCCAGGCTCAGAACCGGTTGTTTTTGAAACAACTGGTGGTTACGAGATGGGCGCGCGTGGACTCCTGAAGAGTATATGCCAGGAATGTGATCGAGCTACGAATTCTCCTTTGGGTACAACGAAACAAGATTTGAAAATTCGACTTTCGATTGACATTCAGAGGGGACTCTCTCACATCTTGCATAAATGTCCCGCTGCACAGGCGTCTACGGATGTGGCCCAAGGGGCTGTTGGTCGTTTCCTACAGGAGAATATGTTGTGAGACTTGTGCTTCATTCCTTGAGCAGCTTTGTGATATTTGATACGCCAGGTTCGATGCCCCGCGCAGGTGGTACAAGGGAATGATCGTAGCGCCGCGGCGAGAACTCATTCGAGACATTGTCGAGTTGTCGACTTAGACGCCAAGGCGGCTATTCGTAATGTTCTGGGATGCATAAGCCTTCCCTTTGTATAGAGTTTCGTCCGGCGTGTGTGTGCGTGTTGGTTTTGGAATTTCGTTCTCCCGAGATTCCTGGTGAATTGGGGGTGGCGGCGGGTTTTTCAATGCACGACTGGGAGTCTCGGGGTGACGAAATGATTTTATTGTTTGCATTTGTTCTGGACGACATTTAATTCGTGCTTCTGGGAATACTAGATTCTCGCACGGAAATTCTAATCTTTGCATTCGTAATGAATTGGTGCTTTTGGGAGCACAAGTCTCTTGCACCGAAGATATGTTATTCTTCATGGAAGACGTCAATGGATCGGAGACACCAAAACAACGAAAGAGGGATTCTCCAAAAATGAAGAAAAGAGACTTCTGTTCTAATCCATGAATTCAGAAACTAAATCAAGCTCACTCCTATCAAATGGGATATCAAGTATTCACTGGCAAGTTCAGTCGTAGATCAATGGACCATTCCATCCATCTGCGCGGGGGAGTCCTGGTCATATCTCCGAATATATTTGGAGGAATTGGATGGAACGATCCCACGTGGATTGCGAGCCCTTGTTTCCGTCTCTAGCTCGCTGTAAGCAAATGTATCCGTGTTGCTGAAGAATGAAAGAGATGCGCTATTTCAAGAGTTGACCCGTCGACCCCGGTTTACGCAGAAGATTGTCGTCGGCTGCCCGACAAAGTGATGTCAAAAGACGATTCCCTTCCGGCTCCAAACCTCCCGAATGTTCAAAGACCAATGGTTCAAATCCTACGCCCTGAACATGACATCTCTGAGCTGTCGCACGATCTCTACGCTTGTTCTCCGCCCGAGCTTTGGCAGCCGACAAACTTTCACGTCCCAGATCCGATGACCGAAAAGGAGAAACAATCGAGATATCAAGGGCAAGCTTCGGCATCAGACCCCAAACAGATTGCCTACAAAGAGCAGTGGGGACAGTCAAGATATCGGCCGGGCGTTGAGCAGGCAAGTCAGGGAGAAGATGATTGGGTTCCAATTTGTACTGTAATTTCCCTCCCTGAAGAGTTCGATAAATTTCGTCCCGAATCATAATATGCAGGACCGTTTTTCCTCCAAGCATATGACAAGCGAGCGTGTGGTGCTCATCAACGCACAGAAATTTTCCGAATATCGCATTATCTGCAATTCTCCAGAGATTAGAGACATGCATCCAGATTCCTTGAAATATTGGCAAGGCCATCTCGAATTATTTTTGAGAGGGGTAGTACGGAATCCGCATCATCGGTGGGATAGAGTTGGGGAGAATTTTCCAAGAATATCATGGTCCCAAGCTAAATGCATCATACCTTGAATAATGTGCGTGGGGGAAAAAGATCATATTCAAATTTTGATCTTTCAATTTTCGATCGAAACGATTATTATATCATAGAATTCTTCCATCCTTCATATATTATTCTATTATAATATTTCTTCATTTATCATTTTTATCTTCTCTATTGAATTATCTTTATCAATTCTTTCTTCAATATCTTATTTCTATATCTTTATCATTTTCATAGGACTCGTCAATGAATCTACCACGAATATCGGATAAATCCCTCCATCAGGCGTCGATTGATGAACTCTGGCTATTTGCCAATTATAATTGAGGAAACCCAATATTGCTATGGATGATTTGCATCGTCTGCTCCGTGATTGGCTCAGACGCAGGATTGGACCTCATTATATCATATCCATTTGATATCAATTTATCTAGGGATGATTTTGGGAGGTCGTCTAGTATTCGATGGGAATATTGGAGGAGGATCCGATTATTTCTATATCCATATGGGGACGCAAAGGGAACGTCCTTCATTCTTCAAAATGGGTGGCGAGAGATATCGTATATTTACACAATTCTATCCGGGACTTCTTCTATGATTATTATCTATGGATTCAGATACGATCATCATTGGAGGATCCCGGATTATTTCAAGATCGACACCATCCGATAGATATTCTGATCTGGAGAATCTCCATTCTGATTGTCTGCCTATCGGACGGCAATCTATCGGAGTCGATTATACTCCTTGCCTTGATAGGCGAATATCAAATATATTGGATGATGGGAATTGGGGTGAGGCAGGTCAATTGCAGCCGTCTCTTATGAGGATCATAAGTGGAGATAATAGCAGACGGATCAATTGTGACGACAGGTTGGGATTCGGCCCCAGCCGATGGGGTGGGAGACGCAGGGAGGCAATAAGCCCGAAAATGGGTCTTCCTTCATCGGCTCGTTGCGGCGATGGGAATGGTTGAGGGGAAAATTTGATATTGTCAAGGAGTGGTTGGTATACTAGTTGGTGGTCTTGTTGGCGTGTGCTGCAGGGGGGACATTGCGGCATCCCAGAATCGGGAATATCTCGGGGACGAAGCCCCTGGCCGAGGTTGCAGCGGCGGCTACACTAGACTTGGAATAATGAAATATTTCTGTCTTGAGTTGACTTGTATCGCCCCTTCTGATCCAGATTCCTATTCTCGTCTCGAAAATCGGGATCTGGACCAGACGTATCGTTCTGCCCAATTCGGATCCCATATTTCTAATTCAGATATGAGGGAAAGGATTTGATCTGTCTCTTGGGGTATCACTCTTTGATATATAATTTTATGATACGTATATTCCAATATTGAGGTCAATAATGGGCAAGATCATATCTTTACATTTTGAACCATCCTCATATTCCATAATAGAATTATTTTATATCGTCCTCAGGAATAATGGGAATCATAATTTCGAATTCATGTCCTAGAAACCTTTTTTGACATTTCCGAATAATATGATTTCTCAAAATGAATATCTTGATTTCTGCTTCCAAAATACCAATTAAGAAATAGAAATATGAAAAGCAGGGCCCGCCCTAAAACAAATTGAGATAGAATATAAATTTCGCGCCTCCAAGATGGCCCGTCGTATTTAAAAGCCCACCTCCGCCCCAATTATCCAGAAAGAGAATATATAAGAAATATGAAAAAATCAATTAAATCTTTTGCTTCCATTTCATTCAGAAATGAATCAAAAATATTTCAAATACGAAATTCTATAATGATCTTCGCAAGCATATATCGGATCCTTCGGGGCAGGAGATTTCTATTCCCAAAAATTGCAATTAGGAAACAGAATGAGAAATCCAGGAATCAATCCAAAATGAATCACGATATAAATTTAACGCT